>JACYXH010000429.1:781888-1164388 GCA_026745465.1 Lota lota | reverse complement strand
TTGGAATGGGACAGTGGCTTAGCTCCATAATTGCTCTCTTTGGGGTGCCTCTGTCAGAAGAGCAATTTACTGTTCTCCAGGCTAAAGCTGTAGCATTTGTAACGCTGCTAGCCCGGAGGCTAATTCTCCTGCAATGGAAGTCAGTGAACCGTCCCTGGTTTAAACACTGGGTTAAGGAAGTAGTCTGTATGATTCCATCAGATAAATTGAAATATAATTGGAAAAGCTCCCAAGATAGATATATTAAAACCTCATCCCCTTTATAGAATTTGTCGAAAACATACCCCTCACTTGATATCATTTTCTCTTACACACTTACATACACATGGCATTGCAAGTTCATCCAATTGTGCATCATGTTATACAATGTTCTTATTCTAAACACTGCTAAACAATGTGCATGTCAGGAATTGTCTGTAACCATATTATAGGTATTTATTTATTTATTTTAATGTATTATTATTTGTATTTGTTTTTCTGAGGACTTTGGGGTGGGTGGGGAGAGTTGTATACTGCCAATGTTTGTTTTTGTTTTGTAAACTGAAAAACCTAAGAAAGTGGCACATGATCGAGGGTAGACTTTTATGTTGACAATTTATTAATTTATTTAATACCTTTGGAAATGATGAGATGTGCTGAATGTCACCAGAGAATTTTGTGTCAAAATGTACTCCTAAATAACGCTGGGCAAAACATGTTTGGTGTTCAACTTTCTGGAAAGATAGAGCAGTGAGTGAGTCAGCTGTGAGATATACCTTTTCCCATTTGCTATTTACTCAAATAATGCCTGTGTCTTCGCTGAGCTGCATAACGTCCCGTATTATGACTTCATCACTGAATGCAATGTGTTTGTCAAATGACACCCGGTCAGCTCTGATCTTGGTAGATTTATGGAAGCTAATCTGCCAGGCGGGACGTTAATTAAAATGTCTACTTGTGAGAAGAGAGGCCGCTGAGAACACACAGGCAGACACACGCCGTGGCCAAGATTGGCTGTCACCGTCAGAAACAATGTGGTACCCGGAGCCCTGATGCAGACCAGGTCTGCTGCTAGCAGCCAGCACAGAAGCATAGTCACCTCATTCCAGCTAATCTACTTGTTGTGTTGCAGACGGAGCGAGAGACAGAGAGATGGGGAAAGTGATGACACATGACACCGTGCCTGGCTGGAGTTGTTTCTCCTAACAGCTCAGCCTTGGAAATGCAGCGAGGAATATTAATAAACAAACTGGGGTCTGGATATATTATTTTATTATATCATTTAAAGTTATGCCTGTTATGGTCGCCTTTAGTGCGTCATCTTTAGTGCGTCATCTTCAATAACATTACCGAGAATTGTCACGGGGGCGCCTCTCGACGTGTCCACCGTGGAGAATGGAAGACAAAAGTATTAGGGCTTTCTCGACAAACAAAGAGTTCAACCGAACCTTGAAGCAGAGTTTTTTAATTACCCAATTAGGTCTTTAGAGAAATCTCATTCCGACACTTCGTGAATCACCAAGTCGCATTCAATTGCTGCCAATCTGTTTCCCTTTTGGCGTACAGGCCCATCTGCAGAACCTAAGGCATCAATTTCCATCTGAAAGACAGTCAATAGAGCTCTCAACCAACCACCTTCTCACCCACACGCAGTAGTCAATAGCTCCTCCAAACATTTCTATCATCATCTGTTTGCTTTAAAAAATACATCTTTTTTATCTTTATTCTTTACTCATTCCTCTCAGAGGACAGACTGCCTTTTGTCTCATACACTTTTACAAAAATAGATAGATGAAAAGCCAGAAGTCAAAAGTCTTAGATAAGAGGAAATGGAAAATGGATTGATTTACATAGATAAATGAGCTTTAATGAGAAAACATTAATAAATCTTTATTTAGTCAATTGGTTCCGCGTTGCTTCGCTGTGAAATTCACAACACAGTAAATGCGTTTAATAAGAATCTTGCCGGTTGATCACACTCCATCTCGTGACACCGGTTCCCCTGTCTTGGTAACATGAGGGGTTTGACATTAAAATGGCTGCAACCACATCCTGCAGGCTGGCCCTGTGTAACATGCTGCCACGGGGAGATCCCAGAGAGAGCGGGCTGCTAGTCAAGCATTCTGTTGCTGCTGATCGGGCTGTGTGGAACAGGACCGGATGGATGGATGGAGTCCATTTCTTCCCCGTATACGATTTCTGACCCAAGGCAGTTCCAATTAATACTTTTTATTATACACACAATTATACTTACTATTCAATCAAGGACATTCAAAGACAACACATTTCATAATATCCAAGCAATCCTGACCGTGGGTCATTCTGCTGATAGACCATGCAGAAAGTGGTTAAAACCCCGGATCACAAGCTCTTATTCTCCTTGCTATCATAAAAAACAATATTGTATCTATTGTGCATTTGCTTCCCATCCCTACCCCTTGTGCAATTATATGAGCACAACAGCAGCACATCAGCCTCAAAAAGCCCATTGAACTAAGAAGAAATGAACACAGGGGGAATGCAACACTCAAACTCACCTTAACGCCAGGTGGTCATTTGCTTGCTATTACTCTTGCTCTAATACATCTTATTACCTCAACTACCCCTCTCCCTCTCTCTCTCTCCTTCAAATTGAACTAACGTTAATTGAATGTTAGCTCTAGGGCAGGATAGTGTGTAATGGCTGGTGGTGTTGGACTCCCAGACGAAAATAACTGGGTTCGATCCCATCTGCAATCTATACACGAAGGTATCCTTAAGCAAGAAGTCCCGTTTGGATAAAAGCGTTTCTTAAATGACTGAATAGTCAAATAGAATATGGTAAAACATAAACAGCAAAAAGTAAACAGCCCCCAGTGACTCATATATCTGACAGATTAATATATAACTTTGAATCCCACAACGGGAGATCAACTTTAACAGAGCCAAATATAAAATGACGCATCAAACTCCCATTTTGTGTCAGAAAGCTGCTGTCAGGACACTGTGATTTCTGTCTGTTTAATCAGCCTTTTCCTGTTTCCTAACTGATACTGACGGTTTATGCTAATCTATTCTGGTCGGAGGTGAAAACCAGCACTGCTGCAAAACGAGGCAAAAGACCAAAATACATTCTGTATTTTCAACACTTTTTGCGTTGTGATGTTTAGAAAGAGTCACCAATGACTAAAACGTTTGAGTTACATACAACTGAAGATGTTTTGTGTACATTTCTTTGTCATGTGCTGTTTTGGAATGCTAAAGTATATATTTCTTTCTTTCTTTATTTCCCAATGAATACTCGGATCATTGCTTGATCTATAACTAGAATAATAATTATGATAATAATAACCACAACACTTCCAGATCTGTTGATGACATCTGTTGAGCTACATCTCCTGAAGTACAAACTGACACACAACTTGTCTTGAAAAGAACACACACAGCTCGCTCTACTACTACAAAGTAAACACACATGCGCACAACAAAACTGCTTGCATACAACAGACGCACATCTAGGAGTGCCTGTTATTGTTCATGAGAGGTCAGGTCCACAGTGCATTACCAACTGCACACTGCACCGGACCACAATGATCCAGGTACCATCAATTAACACCGACTCGTAATGCATAATGTGTCCCCCTTTTCAGCACAGAGAAATAGAAAAAATAAAGAGGGACAGAGAGGAGGAGTGGAGTAGAGACGAGGGAGAGAGCGAGAGGAGGAGGAGAGGAGGAGGGGGGTAAGAGGAGAGGCGAGGGAGAGCGAGAGGAGGAGAGGAAGAGGAGGAGGGTGAAGAGGATAGCAGAGCAGAGCAGGGAGGTGGAGATGAATTGGAGACGAGAGCAGTAGAGAGTTATTAGCAGCCAAATTGAACCGACAGAGGCGGATAAGCGGGGGGGGGGGGGGGGGGGGGGGGGCGGTGAGAGGCGGACATCCATAAAGAAGCAGTGGGGTGCAGGGGGATAAGGTGGAGCGAGGACTGGGGTGCCAGGGTAGCGTTGTGGGAGTGGAGGTGTGTGTGGTATGAGGTGTGATCTGGTGGGATTCATTAGATTCGTCATTATTTCGAGTTTGAGAGAAAAATAGTGTGACATTTCTTTCGCAGCTGAACGTGTGTTGCGGTTTGTCGTTTGCGTGCCAGTTTATTGTTATTTTTTGGTAACACATTTCCCCTAGTGGCCACGCCTTTGCCAACTGGCTCCAACAGCCACCAGGAAAATGAGTTGGTTCAGATAATGAAACACCCTTTTAATAACAGTTGTCTAATGAATCAAGAGGTACTTTTACCATCCCAATGCGTTAGTGCCACACACCATGAGTGAAACGAGCAAAATACTCCCAGATAACAAGACAGTTCAGCTTCAGTGTACCGGTATTACACCTCCAGAGAGCGAGGGCCGCTGATGACATTTGGAATGATCATTAAATAGCTTACTCAGCAAAGAGCAGACAGGAGAGATATCCCCAAAAAAGTAGTGTCAAACATTGCTGCTGGTTGCATAAAGGTGACACTACCTGTCCACCTTTGTGTGTGCCTGCTTGCGTTTTGTGTGTGTGTCTCTCTCTCACATTCACAAACACGGTGAAAGAATCCACCACAAAAGACCACAACTAACTCACAGGAAGCAGTGAGAGTTGTCACAATATTATTTCCATATATATTAAAAATCTAAAAGTGTCAAACCGGCCGCCCTCGAACTGGCAGGGGACCCAAACTACTGGTCCACCAAACTACTGGTCCACCAAACTACTGGTCCACCAAACTACAGGTCCTCCAAACTACTGGTCCACCAAACTACTGGTCCACCAAACTACAGGTCCTCCAAACTACTGGTCCACCAAACTATGGGTCCAATATACCTACTGGTCCACCAAACTACTGGTCTACTACACCCACTGGTCCACCAAACTACTGGCCTACTACACCTACTGGTCCACCAAACTACTGATCCAACACACCTACTGGTCCACTACACCTACTGGTCCACCAAACTACTGGCCCAATACACCTGCTAGTCCACTACACCTACTTGTCCACAACACCTACTGGTCCACAACACCTACTGGTCCACCAAACTACTGGCCTACTATACCTACTGGTCCACAACACCTACTGGTCCACCAAACTACTGGTCCAAAACACCTACAGGTCCTCCAAACTACTGGTCCACTACACCTACTGGTTCATTAAACCTACTTGTCTACTACACCTCCTGGGCCACTACACCTACTTTTCCACTAGATCCTATGTGATGGTGCAAACCAGGTGCTTCAATGGAGGACGGGGGGGGGGGGGGGGGGGGGGGGGGGGGGGACAGAACAGAACAGAACAGAACAGAGGTGAGGCAAACCTTGAATTTTGGTTGGGTAACATTTAAGAGTCTTGCTGGCGTTCTTGTCAATCGTGATCAATCGAACCCAGACAAGTGGGTTGTGCCACTTGACAACTGAAGATCGAGTCTCACTCTTTTCCTCAGCCTTGAGAGCTGTTGAAAATAAAATGGGATGAAAGAACAGGCCTCTGCTGGCTGCATAAAAGATGCCATATGGCTCTCTGTAAACAAGAATAATATGATAGATTAGGATTGCAGTCTTCCTATTTTCCATTTGAATGATATTCAGATAACACTTTCACATACTTTGAGTTTTGTTCTGTTCGATGCAGAAACTTTCCACATATTCCTGGACTACGTTTAATCAGCAGGATAAACGATAAAATGATTCATGAGAAACTGTCATCCTAATCTCTAAATCTGCCCTGCAAATTCATGCAGTTTTACTTCTGGGTATGTGCATGCAGTGGTTCTTAACTGGAAGTCAGAGCTGTGCTGTGCGTGGCTACGAAAGGTGTGTGAGTGTGTGCGTGTGTTCTCACGTGATTTTGTGCGCGTGTTCGTCTGTACGTGTCCCTGAATGGATGGACGGTTGAGTGCATCAGGCAGCAATGGAGATCATGACGGAGTGACCGTTTATTTCTATTTCTGATCCTGAGGATAAACAAAAGCGTTAGCTAGCTTCCCCTCCGCTAATTTGATGCCTCATTTGGTGTGTGGGTGTGTCCACGTGTATGTGGGTGTACCTGCGTGCGTGTGTGCATGTGTGTGTGTGAATTAGTGTACTTGCATGCGTGTCAGTGTGCATGCATGCGTGCGTGTGTGTGTGTGTGTGTGTGTGTGTGTGTGTGTGTTTGCGTCCGTGTGTGTGTGTTTGAGTACCTGCGTGCGTATGGGCATGCGTGGCTAATCGTTTGTGCCTGTGTTTGTGTGTACTCCACGGAACGCATGTGCATGCAGTTGGAGAGCGATCATCCAAAGTCAAGAATGCGAGACAAAGACTCATGAATCGTGGGCACGGAATCAGCTTTAGAAACAGGAACATGGATACTCCACACTGCTTCCTGTCAAGCACTTTGCTATCAACCTGTTTGTTGTTGAAGCACCGATTACACTAAAGGACGTTTAGTAGTGAAAGTGGCTTGAAAAGTCAAATGGAAAAAAAAGAGGGTGGATGTTGCACATTATCTTCATGGATTCTTCGAAGGCAACGGGACATATAGTTGAAATATTTAACTGGGATGGGTTACTGATTACGGTTCGAAGCAGGTAATCAGTAGTGTCTCCGTGGCAGTCTTTAGGAAGCAACACACTCACAAAAAAGCAGAAAAACATAAACTCCACCGTGTGCATTATTCAAATCAACCACCCACTTGGCCACCCTAGCAGACGGAAACGGCTCTGCAGAAAACTGAGAAGGCATTTCTCTCACTCTGAAGGAATAATGCATGCTGCACCCAGGATCGCTTCTTTTCAGGGATTTTCCTTTTGCCTTGGAGGAGTCCCATATTTGAATACATTAAGGACGTCGCAGTAATTCCCCAAAGGTGTATGTGGGAGGTTGTATGCCAGGTTGTATGCCAGCATATATACATCGAAGTCGAAGTCCAACTGTGTTTTTTATTAAATGCACAGTATAACAATGGGTCATTCTGAAGCATGAAATTGTTGTTGTTTTTTAAAAGTCATCAATAGTGGCAAAAGTAGCAAAGAAAATGGCAGAAATAACAGACGTATACATAACAGTACAAATAAAATGCAACAAACTCAATCCTTTATTGTTTTGAGATAACAAGATAACCAAGACACCATCTCGGCATAACAAGGTATCATAGAAAAACGCTACACTTTGTAAAGCCATGTTTCTTTAATTGGGGATATAGGAAGACATGCATAGGATTTTTGCCTCTAGGCCCGAATGAAGATGGGCACAAACATATCTGTAGCTGACAGGTCTCCGAATGGGAATAACAACATGTCCATGTGTCCCTGCTTTTCAGTTCTGTTCAAGCTAGTTTGGTCCTTTATAACAGGTCAGTTCTCAGGAGGCTGAACAAGCTCACAGTCAGGTGGAAAAGGTGACTTTATAGAGCCAACTCCATATAGATCCAGCCTTATCGCTATCTCGCAGGACCAAAGATGCGAGCTCCCAACTGTGTGACTACTGATGCTTCGGTCGGTAGTCTTTAATTTGTAGACTTTAGAGACCCACCTTGATATACCTTTTAATATATATTTATATAACTCTATAGTATACTTTATATACCCGAGCCCTTGGGAGATATCTCCCAAACATAGCCTGGAAGTGGGAACGAAAACATTGAGAAGGAACTCATTAATGGGACCCCATTCCTGCTGATGGCTAGGCCTGGATGACACAACGTTTAATTGAGAAAAATATATATTGTGCTATTTTATATTCAAGATAATGCAACTTTGAGTTAGTCTAGTCAACATGTGTATTTAGATAGAGGAAATGTGCAAAGCTGTTTTTTATGACGTTATGAATTTTATTTATGAATTTGCGAATGCACCGTGCTGTTAGACATAAACCAACTTGGCTTAGTAGGTAAGCTATTTATTTGCAGTCTTGAGCCAACAAATAAATAGAAACGAATCTTGCCAGCAATGGATTCAGAGTACCTTTATAATCTCACATTCCTGATCAGCTGCAGTACTTTGTAAGAAACCATTTTGATTGTTAATTGAGACTCCTCTTGATATGGTTGTGTATAATGTATACAATTATAAATGTATAACATTAATGCTTAGGAAAAGGCCCTGATGTTTCATCATGTTATTGATCTAATGAGGCCAATGGTGCTTGCTGGAAAGCATCAGTAATAAATAATCGGTAGGTAAAAAAGAAAAAGAAAAGGTAAAAGGTCACATGATACACCCGGCTGCAGCACTTCTATTTTCACTCCGACACTCCTGTTAGACGCCTTTTGAATTGCAAACTATTCAGCAGGACCCCAGAGCTGGGCTTAATGAAGACTTCGGCCACAGGGCCAGAGCTACCTGGCAAGACACATTGATCCGTCCGCCATCACTTCCTGTCCTAACCATTTAGAAGTCACGTCTCCTGCCCCCCGATTCCTCATCGACCTGAAGATATAGACCAGGTTCTGGCCGATTTAATGTGTGTGTATGTGTGTGCATGTGTGCATGAATGCATGTGTGTGTGCTAATGTATGATTGTGTGTGCATGCATGTTTACAGGACTGTATAGATCCTTGGGCAGCATATTGCGTGGCTCCAGTATTAAGGTGGTGAGTGAGAGAGTTTGTGTATGTGTTCCAAGGCCAGGGAGACTCCTAATAGCACTAACAGCACCTTTACTGCTACCCAGATATCAAAGGCAAGCCATAACGTATCTCATTTACTTGCCTGTGCTGTAAGGTTGCCATTAAATCGATGAGCTTTATTAAATATTGAAGTGTTTATTCATGTATAGACAGTAGACCAAAATGTACATCTCAAGAAAAACTACACTTTAAAACACAAACTTCTAATTTTTAAAACAAATGATAGCAGCGGTTCAACTGGAAATGAATTAAAATTAAATGATTTAATTATTAATTATATTTTATTTAATCCAGATGTGTGTACATTGTTGTGAATAGTGGGGAGTGTTAAAAATGTCACTAATTTAAGAACCAGAGCTTTGTTTGTACATTTGACCTTGTTTCTGTCATGTTACTTCTGGATTTGAAAGTCATCAATATCACTCTTTTGATCCAACTTCAGAAAACAAATGCAGTTTCTGTATAGCACATCTCTCACATGTAAGAAGCTTGTTGAGAAAGGCTCTGACACAAAACTTAATTTGTACACCATGGTAGTTTTACTCTGCATTTGGTTTGACTAATTATCTGCAGGTGAGTTTAATAGGATGACTGTTCAGCGGAGCGCCCTATGGGAACGCCGTTGAGGCATTTTCATAAACAACCAAGATGACTGCCACTGATGTGTCACACGTTTCGTTGCTCTGATTGGTTGTAGGTCTAGAGGCCCTTTCGTCGGCACCCATTGATAACGCCCCTTGGAAATCGAAAATGAACTGAGAGGTTCCAGACTAATACGCATTTGCGAATTGGTCTGGCGATGGTTGCGGCAGGATCGTTACAGAATATGCGTTAAAAATAAATGTCATCCCATTCTCTGAAGTGGCTTATAATTGTGTTTAATATTGGTAACGAACGCCATTACACTGGGCGTTCTGCAAGCCTGAGCTACTAGAGCGGGGTGCTGTGGCACCGTTCCAACCCTCTCAGCTTGAACATGGGGACCCCCGGGGTGGTCTCATCCAGGTAGGCCAAGGCCGGGTTGTTGTACGCCAACGCTGCCTTCCTCTCCGTCTGGCCTGCCATCTTAGGCTTGGCAGGTAACGTCGTCGTCGTCGTGGAGACCGCGGCGTCTACAGTTACCGCCCTGCCGCCGGTTTCCTTTCCCTGCTGTTCCGCACCGGCTGGGCAGCATGCCGTCGCCTTGGCGATGCAGCGGTCGAGCGGCTTGAGGGAGCGCATCCACAGAGGCAGGAATTCCCAGCTCTGGAGCGCGGTGGGTAGGTGGCGCGGGCTGCGCGTCTGCAGCACGTTCACAGCGGTGACGAAGGCTGCGACGCCCAGGAAGGGGGCACCCACGCCCACCATGACGTGCCAGCCGGCCAGTGAGAGGCCCAGCACCAGAGCGGGGAGCACCAGGAAGGAGAGCAGCAGGTAGAGCACGGCGAACCAGCGGTACTTGGCGGTGCGCTCGCCCAGGACACGAGCCATGCGGATGGGCAGCCTCGTGACGGGGATGGGGTACCACAGCAGGATGCCGAAGATGTTGAAGAACAAGTGACACAGAGCGATCTGGACCATTGATGCAAAACACATTGATGCCCTTTTTTTTTAGACCAATTTTATATATGACTTTCCAAATATGAATGCATGGGAGAGCGGTTTTGCTTGATAATCTTTTGCATCACTGATTTGTCATTTACATGTCATTGGTTAGCTACCGCATAGTTACTGCATAAACCCTTTAGAGACATCTCATCACTTTATTAACCTTTGACGGCAGCTTTGTTGCATTCGGGCCATGACCCAGCCATGACTTTCCCATAACTTGCCCATGTTTGACTAACATGGCAATTTATGGCGAAGGTTGCAGTTTTCCGATTAGGGAAAACTATTAAGCAGCTACATATTCCCAAAAGCAGCTGTGGCAGTGTTTCCACCATAGCTGAGCTAGCTTGGAGTTCTGCTGCACTGTAGCGGCAGTCAACTTGTTTAAAACTCGAACGGTTCAAAGCTTTTAAGATATTTAAGGCAATGAAAGAAAATTGAAATTGATTGTGTGTTGTGTTATTTGTGGACGTAGTAGGCTAATAACAGCAATGAAAGCCCGGCGGGGATGAGCATTAATAGTATTTATGAGTGCAGACACGAGGAGCAGAGATGAGTCGAGACTGAGCTACTGACATGATAGCTCGGTTGATGGGGAACTGAACTCAATTGCGGAGAACTAGTTTATTTTTACTACGCCAGTTAATGGTCTACCCATTCAAGTGAATTCCCATTCATTCTTCTAACTTTAATGCTTCCATTTAAGGCAAACGCACGTGTGCGACTGCTTCTATTCAGTACACAGCTTTTCTCAGCAGTCTGCATTAGGAGCTACACTCAAAAAAGCACTTACTATTGCTTCACCAGTAAGTGCCCCCCCCCCCCCCCCCCCCCCCCCCCCCACACACACACACACACACACACACACCCACCCCTTCCCGGACTAATCATTTTTGAACATTTCAATGTCATTAAAGACCTCTATTTGACAAGAGTTTAAAAATGGTTTAACTTTCCAAATTACTTAATTAACAAGACCATTGATGATGTTTCCAGGGATGCATCTGTAGAAATCTTTGTAAACCAAATATTATATCGGCATAGCGATTTCTTACAGGGCCAAGTTCACATAGTTTCAAGAAGTAAGGTTTAAACTAAACTTGCAGAGATTAAAAAATTACGTGGATTTAAATCCCCAAGAGCTATATAATGACAGGATATCATTGGGATGATGTGCAATATGTGATTTGATGTGTGGGCCTTTTAAAGTGGTTGTTTTCAAGGTCCACTTTAGAAATAAGTGTTAACTTATTACACTTTTAAGGGCTAACCTAAGGGATGTTTTATGTTTTGTAACCCGAGATAAAATACAAATCTGACAACATTACATGTTGTTATTGTGTTAACGTCATCTTAATGACGAGAGAAGAAGTTAAAGTCTTCACATCTCAAGCCTTGAGTTCAGGGAGAATATTCTACAAGACACAAGTTCAAAATGTGTATTTGTGGATCATGAATTATCCGTGTGGAAGTCATTTTAAATGTATTTGTGAATCGTGAATTATCTGTGTGGAAGTCATTTTAAATGTATTTGTAGATCATGGTAAACGCAATGTGAATTATCTTCTGTGGGTTACAACTCACTTCCTTTGATATGCATATCGCCATGTCCATGTGTATGCTATGTACTTATCCACATTTTACAGACCTTTTTGCTTTACGGATCAGCTGCGATACAATTCGACATAACTCAACGAGATCCACAAATGCGCAAAGACTAGGATGGACTTGAACCTTGGCTGAATTGAACAGACAACAATACAAAGTATTCCTTCCGCCCTCGTCGATTTTCTGTCAGGGTTCGCTGGGCTGGCTTCCCAGGTGACTGGCGCATTTAAAGCACTGCAGAGACGTGAAGCAGGGCCGATCCCAATAGCCTTCTGCTCCGCCTCCATCCATCTTTCTACCTCACTCTCTCCTGCCATCAGCGTCCTACTCTCAGGCCCTTTTCACACTCTGTTCGTTTTTCTTTGTTTTTCATTGGCCGCAGGGCTGAGCGAAAATGTGAAGACTATTACACACAATATCGATATAACATGTTTATGAATTCAACATGCCATTCTCAACAGTCTAAGTGAGGTTCAGTTCATTAAAGTTTATAGGGATATAAAAGCTATAGTATCACACAAGTCTGATATAAACCCCATGAGTTGATCATTTTACTGGCATATTTCATGATACAAAACCGGGTATTGCGATAAGTCAATATCCAGGTGACGCCCACATTACTTAATGATAACAGGCCTAATACGACTTAAGGACAATCAATTCCCCTGTAAAATTCATACGAAGAGAACATTAATTCCACCCCGGCTGCTCAACAAATTCCTCCAGTGCTGCTCTGCCCTTGAGCATGGAAGGCATGTAGAATGTGGCGGTAAAGAGGCCAGGTTTACCTGAATGGAAGCAGCCAGCTTATCCCCAGGGCTGGCCAGGGCAGCCAGCATGGCTGTGGTCGTAGTGCCGATGTTGGAGCCCAGGGTCAGTGGGTAGGCCCGCTCCAGACTGATCACCCCCACACCTGGGGGGCACACAAATAACGCAGTGAAGGTCCGGGATCAGGGAGACTTCCAGAACACTGTTTCAGAGTTGTTCAGTGTTCAGTGGTTTTCTTTAGAAGGTATTCGGTTAAACATTACTAGCTATTTCTTTTAACTTTTTTTCTTCTTTACATTATCAATATTAGCATGGTCAATATCAAAGCCTACTTCCAAGAGCTCATAATAAATCATAGATAATAGGATTTTTCTTTTTCTTTTAATTAAACAGATCTACTACTGCTAATAAACTATTGATAAGAGCTAAAAAAATGCAGCCAAGGTGCTTTCAAGACACACATCCCACAAAAGGCAAACATAAAGAATAAATGTGTTAATGGTGAGAGGATGGTCTTTAAAAATGCATTGCCTGTAGTGGTACTGGTAAGGAATAAAGACGCCTAATGAACTATCATAACGCAACAATGAAACCAACAGGTGAGGCATCAAGTTCCCTGAGCTTCACAGCTTCACGGCTTCCTGAAGCCCATCTCCAGCGAGAGCTCTAGACAGCCGTAGGACATACCGGGGGCCAAAGTGTAGGAACCCTGTCCTGCTCCTACAGGTGTCACAGAAGACTCAGCCACCACAAGGAAAGATGAGCGGCTATCAGGGCATAAATGATGTCTCCTAAAGAATGTACTGAGGAGCCCGTGAGGCGTATTATTATTACGTAGCATGTAGTCTTTTTCAGCCCCGTCCCTGTGTCCTTAATTAAATTAAATTAAAATAACTTCAAGGAACTTCATTTGCGTGGTATGAGTTACAGTAACTAGGAGTTCAAGACAATAAACAAGTGCCCGTTAAAAGCTGTGTGAAGTGTCTGAGTCTGACCCTAAATGTGTGACGAGGTCCACTAAGTGGTTAAATAATGTTTGTCAACCGTTCCAGAGTCGAGTTCTTCCTCTCAACCGAGGTGACCTCTGAGGTGACCAATCGGGAGACAGATACTGGTGGCTGCGTGCCACTTTGAGTTAGATAGTGTGGGAGCACTAGCTAGCGAACTAGCCAGTGGCGATAAACATGAACACAATGAACTATGTTTGATCGACTTCTCAGAAGAAAAAATGTGAACAGGATGTTACTTCTGGGATATTTATGTTTTCCTTTGCTGTATAGGCTTTGGTCGTGGCATCTTGTATTGATTTATACAGTTGTATTGTCGCCCTTTACTCAATTAAACTACGTTATATTTTACAAAGATAATGTTTACGGAAATATGTATGGTGACCACAAAATGCATCTAACATTGTATATTTTATTCTTAAAATAGAATAATCATCAATATTTCCAGCCACGTTTGTATAATGGGAAAAAACTGACCAACAAATGTGTTTATCTAATATTCACATTTCTTCCTTCTACCACCTAATTTCATGTCTTCCCGATTTGGTCTATTTGAATGATTCCATGTCTCCAAGATGTCTCTAGAATGTGCCTAGTGAGATGATTCTTTGGCATCAACAGTTGCTTTTGTCGCAGCATTGAACACATTCCCCCCTGCTTCCATCTGTGATGCACAGATTGAAATGGTCTAGACATTTCCAAACACAGCCTCAAAACATTTGCTTGAACCTCATCCATCACATGGGAGTATGGTCCTCACAACAGCGGGTATAATCAAATCTGAAATATATTCAGCGTAAACGTGCCTGGGATTGAATAACACTGCAGTACATTAGTACATGAGTTGCTCAACTTCCATAGGTTTCAATTCCTTCAAGGATGAGGTACATCGATGAACTTCCCTGGAAAGCTTGTTGTCCAATAGTTTTTAAAAAGCCTTTTTAAAATGTACTGTATCGTCAACTGGTAGCATTGTGAAGCTGTGAAAGCAACAAACTAAAAATATATCTGTCAAATCCAGGAATTATATGCCAAATTACCCGTGTTACTTGGCTGGCTGTTGTTTTTTTTGCAACACCCCTTCATGGGCAACTAAACTTGTAATTATGAGCGATTCTAACCCACACAAGTAAAACAATCCAATGATCCCTCACTTCACTGAAGAACTTAATAACACAGAAGGGTAGAGAAATGCACGATTGTGCAGTAGATAACACAATATCTTACAGAAACCCATGCTTAAGCTGAGCATATCTGAATAGGACAATAATATGGCAAATCTCCCACAGTAAGAAAGCTTGCCTACATATCATAGGCCACCACATTCCTTTCATTGCAACCATGAAAAAAGTGTTGAATTGCAGCCAAATTCTTTGCCATTGTGGTTGAGTGCATTCTATTCTATGTACATTTCATACGCTCTCATTAATAATGACATAAATGAAACACCGGACCAAAACCTCCGTAGAAGCTCCATACCATATTTATAGGCCGACACACAAACAGAGCCGAGCCTGGCGGAGACACACAGAGAGAGGCTCTCCAAAGCCTGTCATCCTGTCACACTACACACTCGCCTCCTAAATCGCTTTAATTACATAAAATGAGACGGTCCCACCTCACATGTAGCCTTATGTGACTAACCAAGGCCCATGACGATGACTCAGCCCTGGTGATTTCTAAAGCTTCATTAAGCTGGTGCAGTACAGTGGTGGTTACACAACACCACACACTCCCACACTACCTCAGGCCGAGTTAAGTGCCCGTTGTCTGCTAAGACGTGTTATTAAGTTTAAACGGGGATACATGTGTAAAAAAAGTAAGAACGCTGTTACGCTAGGTTGTGCTTGAATGAAAAGGATACAACATTTCCACACATTTTGTTCCAGGTATTGTGGCCGCACAGCTAGGTATGGGACATATTTATATTCATAGCAAGCAACACAGCTGCTTGTTAAACCTTTGACGTACGGACAGCTTTGGCAGTCTACCCACCTCATTATGACCAATGTGGTCAGCAGGGGGCCTGCCAGTGTGGATTATATTTTATCCTGTAGGATTGATTGGCCCCCGAAAGAATGTTTGTTAAAAAGACAACGATTTATGTTGAATAAGGCTGGAACATCGCAAAGTCCCATCTCAATGGCCGCCTCCATTTAGGAAGCATGTGAGCATTGGAATGTTAGTAATTAGGTTAGTAGTAATTGTTTTGGGGTCATTTCTTTGTAATTAATCGTGAAATGATTTGCCATTATGGGGAGACGTTGTTGTGTTTGAAACTTATTCAAAACAACGTATTCATCAGCCTAGCTTACGGTATAACTACATTGATTTAGGACTTTAAATAACTAATATGGGGGAGTATTGCCAACAAATAATTCCATGATGCACACAATTTTAACGACACAGGCCATATGATCTCAATATCAATGGGCCTAAACAGACAGCATAAGAGCATAACAGGCAATGGTGGGGACAGCCTGGTCTTCACTCATGACTGGCATCGATGACAAGGCAGTGAATCAGCTCTCTCATCTGCCCCTAGGATCCTATAAAGACCCGCTTAACAACCCTGTCCCAACGCACGCACACATACATACACATACACATACACATACACATACACATACACATACACATACACACACACACACACACACACACACACACACACACACACACACACACACACACACACACACACAGAAGACAACTGAAATAAGTACATTGAGTGGCTGAGGAGAGATGGGGTGAGTCAGAGATATTTAGGTGGTTGAGTGACATTTCAATCTCATAAAGGTTATATTCAGAGGTGAATAGGAATTCTGCAGCCCTCCCTTGAGAAAATTGGCTCATTTATTGCCTCATTTCTCTGAAGTAAAGCATTTAAAAACATAATAATGTACGCAATCTCTAGAACATAAAAATATATTAGCATAAAAATGCTTTTTAATTCCAGTCATTTGTTTTCTACACAAGGAAACCAAAATACCTCCACTTCTGCAGGGAATGTACCTTTGCATGTAACTATGCAAATGCTATCATCGGCAAAAAATTTACAATGTCTTTTTCTGGTTTGAGGACAAAAGATTACGCACCCATGCACACATAAACACACCATCGCCAGTAGAAAAGCATGCTCAACAAAAAGCTTCTTAGCAGCAAATGTGTAAGCTTCTTGTCTCACGATCAAAGCTGACTACAGCTGACATTTGCCCCTAGCGCTTGATATCAAGTACGTTGTATCTTGTGTTCACATGTTGTCTCTTGCCAGAACACTAGCTTGGTACATCCAAGCCTACCTGCAGCTAGCCAGAGGTCATGGCTAGCTCCCCCTCCCGGCCATCGCATGGATAAGAATAGAAAAGCCGGTGAAGGCTTAGAAAGCCCACTCAACGTACAGTGAAATAACCAGAGGCGTAGCTATGAGACAGCAGAGCTATAACAACTCTCCAAGCGTAGAGGATGAGAGTAGTGCTAACGACTAAGACATGAGGCACATCACTAACATGAGATTTCCGCCACTTTTTGGGTTTCTCATCACAGGTCCTTTATCAACAGCAATGTTATCAAGTGTTATTAGGCAGGGGGTAGCTCTACACAGAAAAGAGGCGTAAGGAGTAGCCAGCGTGGAAGTGTAAGATGGAGGAGTAAGGTTGGTTCCATCTCTAGTGGGACGGTCAGTGGCTAGGAGGCTCGTAGCCGAAAATAATTCCGCTGAGAGATGCCTCAAACCACAGAAACGCTGGCCTACCTTCTCGTGTGAGATCTCCCAGCCATTATGTCGTAGAAGTGCTTCTCCGTGTTATGTTGTTTAAAATGCTTCGAGAGGGAAATTTGCCTTCTTTGACCCAAGTGAACATAATGAATTAGCTATCAGTTCAACACATGGGTCCACAGTTTCTGATGGACAGCGTGAATGCCTTGGATGTGTTCATCTGTATTCAATGTAGTTCATACATCTTAGGGTTATTTCAATAGTGTAATGGAAAATGAGAGGGAGAATAGCGAGAATAACATCTTATTATTAAACCTTTGTATATCAGTGTTTCTCCTAGGGTTCAGAACATACACCGTAGCAGTAGTATGAAAGAAGACAATGTATTGCAGCTGAGTTTCATCATGTCCATTTAAGCTGCATGACAACAACAAATGGTGGCATGGATGATCCACTGAGATGTTAGGTTATTAAAATGAAATATTAATTTATTGAATTGAATATAGTCATAACTCGAGGGCCGAATTCACAGCTTATATATACACACCACTCGCCACTGATACACACACACACACACACACACACACACACACACACACACACACACACACACACACACACACACACACACACACACACACACACACACACACACACACACACACACACACACACACACTTTAGCACTAGGATGTGTGTATGTTTCTAAAGACTCAAAGGCAGAGGTCAACTCACCAATCAGAGGGGTCAAGGCTGAGGTGAAGACAGAGCTGCTCTGTACAACGAAGGTCATCCCTGCACCTACAAACATGGCCAGATATCCTCCGAGCCAGCCAAACGGATACGGTAGATCTATGGAACGACGGATGATAGATAGATAGATAAAACATCCAGGGTCAAATTGAGGACCAGGAGTCCTCCATTTGGGAGATGTTGACAAAAAGCAGCGCTGTTCTTGTTAGTGTGTACAGCATCTTGCTTTGGTGTATCTGCTTGGATGACTAGTCAGTTCCAATACACTAGCGGTTGTCAAACTATTTTAACTAATGGACTCAGATGTTCTTTTCAGCAAAGTGCCCCTTTCACCAGCGCAATGGGATGGAAAAATATATATATAATTGATGTGCATGTTATGTGGTGTAAACCTGAACATTAAATGGGTAGGGCTAATATTTAGTTAGTGATTTGTTTCATTCATTGGAAAGATTTACCAAACTGGTATGCGAGTATTCAGATTTTACTTCATTTTATTAAGGTTCTGATTTTACTTCATTTTATTAAGGCCCAATTCGGATTCAACACATTTATTCAGGTGGAATTATTTTCCAGTTGTTCATAACCAATATAATAAAAAGAAATTCCAAGTACCCCCGGCAATCCTCAAACGTACCCCCATTGGAGGAAACACTGCAGTACACAATAAACACAAAGTGTTTGTTTGGTGACAAGCTAACACTATATTACAGCTTGCCCACCTGTGTTGATGACCTTCTGGATGACCTTTGCCACTTGGCCCTCCAGCAGGGAATTGAGCAACTTAACTAGAAGCACCAGGCAGGCACACAGGACGGCCAGGGAGCCGGCCAGCAGAATAAGCCCCACAACAAGGTCAGACAGCTGGGTAGATGCAAACAGGTGCCTGCCTGGGAAGAGGCCATCATTTGTTATGCAACATCAGCATAAATATAATCCACACACACACACACACACACACACACACACACACACACACACACACACACACACACACACACACACACACACACACACACACACACACACACACACACACACACACACACGACAAGGTTGATTACAATGTTTTATTTTGCATACGCTAGAATATGAGAGGAATTTCTTCCTTGCACATCGTTTCACCTTTGTAAGTAAATGGTAGGTAATGTTTGTGCGGCAATTATCTTCAAAATGAAAAATAAATAAATAAAACAAAACAAACATTTATTTGTCCAAAACAAGACTTAGTTTCATCTTTTTTAACCACATATATTCAATCTCAAGCTTACATTTCTGTACGGTGACTTCTGCTGTCAGATTCTTGTGGGCCCAGGCATCGTCCCCTGCGCTGAAGCAAGGCAGGCCGGAGCTACAGTTGACCAACTAAGGAAAGAACGAAAGAAGGAACAAACCAACAAACCAACAAAAGAACGAACGAAGGAATGAAAGAAAACAAGTCATTACCAAAATAACATAGGAATGATAACAAGAAATATATTTGTATTTGTGAATCATCCATCATTCACCCATCCAGCTCTATTTGCCTCAGGGCCATGCCACACTGCGTCTGACCGTGACGATGGAAACATGGGTGGACAAGCATCTTACCGTGACATGAGTCGTCGGGCACAGCCTTCTCACCAGGCTGTGGTTCCTCATGCTCTCTTCCCCCATGGCAAGTCCTGTGATGACAGCCTTGTCAAGCTGAGGGACCAAGACTGGATAGGTTGAGTCTCATTAGGCTGCCATATGTAGGCTACAGAGCCCTGACAACACTATGGCACTCGGAGCGAACAGACGCCTGGTTTAAATTCCAAATGACACACACGCTAGGAAACTCTGAGAAAATATGGAATTCTAAACAGGAAAAGGTACCGTAACCATTCTTTTTCATAATCATAGCTTACTATTTAATACTACTTCAATTTAAATCACCGTGAATGTAATACAATTAAAGGTTCAGTGTGTCGAATTTGGTGGCATCTACCTGAATGGTCTTATTACAGGTTAATTACAGGTTCATTTTTCTCCAGAGCATTTCATTTACTGATTGCAATCGGGATGTTAAGGGAATATCAACATATATCACCAGAAAGGCTTCATAAATAAATTGCCACACCCCTGCTTTAACCAGCTGGCAGTGGTCCACCTGTCCACCTGAGGAGCAATCAGACCGGTAGGAAGTCGTACCTGTATGATGAGCTTGGTGACGGGCTGGGTGAGGACCTTCAGCAGCTCGGGAGCATCCTCTCCACTATGGATCTGGAAGCTGGTGACCACCAGATGGGCCAGCCAGGCCATTACACCCGTCAGCACCTCCAGCGGAAGTAGAACCAGAACTGACAGCCAGTTGAAGCAGTCGTGGATAGTCGCCCCGGCGAATGCCCTGTGGTGAAAAGAGGATTATATTAAAGGGTAAGTGAAAAACCCTGGTTAAAATTTGAACACAATGAGATACAAAAAAAGGGGTTTAGGAGTTCTAGGAAGGAGCGGGGGGATAACGGGTTATCGCGATGGTTACGACCCACGCCGACCTTGTGGTAGCTTTTTGTAAGCTTGTACTGTCGTTGTGTATGAGCGTTATAATCAGCGATGTTATACACGAAATGCGCCACACACCGTGGCGTTATACTTTAAGTGTCCGAGAAGTTTAACACTCTCTCGGACGCGGCCATCAACATCAACCGCCGTCCAGAGGGAGCTCCACACTCAACACACATCTTGCTTTCAGGGTCCCTTCGTTGTGACATCAAAGGGCCTTGGAATAGGCACATCAACGTCACGAAAAGAACACGACTTGAGTTTGGAGCAGAGCAGAACGTTCACAACCAGCTCAGGTTAGGCATGCCTTCAGATTGTGTGGTGGGTTTAATACACACTTTACAACTGGTTGCTCTAAATTACCTTCATATTTTAGTAACAGTGACAAAATGGCATAGATTACAAAATTGAAAATCATAAAACACATATTACCACCTTCAAATAAAAAAGAAAACGATTTGGGGTGCACTGGCCCTTTAAGATATAGAGAGGAGGCGAGGCGCACTCATTGTAATGCCAGTGCTTGAACTTCAGCACCTTTATGGGGCTTGCCATAATATTGTTATACTCTTTGCATCATCGCGTGTCTATTATCATGGCAATCTACATAAGATGATCGTGATGGTAAAGCCTTATTAGACCCAGACTAAACGATCTGCTGTCTGATTGATGGCGTCTCACATCAATGAACTCATGGCACAGAATTGATACGATTTGACGCCGTTATTGTCAGCATGGTGAGTCGGCGCGGCAGTAATTGCGCTGTAAAATCAGAACTAATGCGAAGTGGCAGCTGCAAGGCCCCCGTTTTCCTCCTCCATCCTCCTCTTCCCCTCGCCTTCAAACACTTTCACTTTCATTCCTCTACGCCCTCGCACGCTGCACTTTTCATCTTTGTGTTTCTCAGCATTCCCCTTCCTTTTTTCAAACCGCCCCACTCCTCTTTTGTACCGAGCGTCACTCACCGGTTCCTTTGACGCTCCCCCCACCTCCCCTTCCTCCCAGCCCATCCCACCCCCTCACCCCTCGACACTTCCACACGCTCCATACCTTTTGAACTGGCTCCTCTCTGCCGCTTGCATCATGGCTACGATGGTGTTGGTGACGGAGGTTCCGATGTTGGCGCCCATGATAATGGGGACCGCCGCTCGCACTTCCAGCACTGTGGGAGAGGAGAGGACCACGATGTCATTACAATACTGTGGGAGAGGAGAGGACCACGATGTCAATACAATACTGTGGGAGAGGAGAGGACCACGATGTCATTCCAACACTGTGGGAGAGGAGAGGACCACGATGTCATTACAACAATGGCTTAAATTATGGAAAATGTGTGAGTGACAACGCTGTACAGAACAAAGGAAATTATGGGGCGTGTGTGTGTTTGTGGCTATGTGTGTGTGTGTGTTAATGTGTGTGCGTGTATGTATGTCTTTGTGTGTATGTATGTCTTTGTGTGTGTGTGTGTGTGTGTGTGTGTGTGTGTGTGTGTGTGTGTGTGTGTGTGTGTGTGTGTGTGTGTGTGTGTGTGTGTGTGTGTGTGTGTGTGTGTGTGTACCTCCAGTGAACAACCACAGTAAAATTATAGCTTCAGGCTATGACAGACCAGTCAGATCAGAAATGCACAACCACATCTGTGCACCTGCTTACACACACACACACACACACACACACACACACACACACACACACACACACACACACACACACACACACACACACACACACACACACACACACACACACACACACACACACACACACACACACACACACACAGTCCTTTGAATTATTGTTGAACTGCCTGTGAGCTGTGGCAAAGGTCGGCCCGCATTGAGAATAGGGATGTGTGACGTACATGACAATTGAACGTGACCCTTCACATTTTGAAATGCGTCAGATTTTTTATGGAAATGAGAGATGATAGCAATTAGAAGCTTAAGTGGATGCAGCTTAGCATTCCCCCCCCCCCCATTCATTTTATTGTTTTGGTAGTCTAAGAAGACAATTACCTGGGAGATGGATCCATCCACACATGCACACACACCTACACACACACACTTAGATATACACACACACACATTTTCTTTATTCATTTTTTCTTCCCATACTCTCCAGCAGTGTTTTTGACTTATGCAGACGCATGAGACGTCAGCAGAAGATGGCAGAGGTGTAATTGCCCACAATCCCCTACGTCATTGTCTTCCACAAAATGCCTGCGGAGAAGGGGGTCGGCTGTGACGTGTGTGCATGTATTCAGTATATCCATCTCAACTATAATGTCCACAGACAGCAAAACGAGAAGGGACGTCTGGTAGCAGACAGGTCTGAACCCCAGAGCGTGTTCATGAGACATAATACACCCCTGATCCAATGTGATGGGGCTGGTGGTGATGGAAATGCATGAGGTAGTTGGAATTCATTTACCCTTTTTAACCTTTTCAACCTCTTACCAGCCACTAGCTGCTAGTTATTCATGTTTATATGCCATCTATTTCTATCTGTCTCACTGTGGTTCTGTCCTTGCATAAAAACAAGAGAGAACGAGAGCTGAAGGCAAACACACACACACAAACACATGAGCGCGTATGAACGCACATGCACACACAGCACAGATAAACACACCCCACAGCCACACACATACACACACACACACGTCTACACACATACACAAGCACACAGACACACAACATACGCACCCAGACTCACTCAAAAACAGACAGACTGGCAAACAAACAGACAGACACACACACACACACACACACAGTAAATAGACACACAGGCAGACTTTCAGACAGAAAGGGAGTGTGTGTCTACATACTTCCAGAAGCCACCAGGCTGACGATGATGGAGGTGGAGGTAGAGGAGCTCTGGACCAGCACGGTGACCAGGATGCCCACCACCAGGCCGGCCACGGGGTTGGAGAGCACCTGGCTGTCCTGGAAGAAACCCCCCACCACCTTGCCTGCTCACACACACACACACAAGAGCACACACACACACACACGAACACACACACACACAGACACCCACAAACATACACATGAACCGACACACATACACACACACACTCATGAACACACACCATGCAATACACAGACACACAACACGGAACACACACATACACACAGACACACACACCCACAAACACCCACCCAAAAACACACACACACACACACACACACACACACACACACAGTTGATTTCCACAGGGGTTAGAAAACCACAAACAAACAAAACTGACTATTTCAAAAGTTGCCCTTTAAGGCAGTGTTGTGCTGTGATTCGGATTCATAGAGAGACAGTGGACCCTTTAACAGGACCACGTCAGCACAGTGGAGTTATGCCAGCCCCATGCATGGGTCATCACACATTAACCCGCCGTCGGCAACGGGTGGGGGGGAGGGGGTAAGCAAAAGGTCTTTGTCCTCACCTCCGGCTAGCTGGAAGGCAGAGCTCAGGGTGTCCAGAGAGCAGACGAAGGCATAGAGGAGGAAGAGGAGCAGGGGGATCTTGGCCAGGCTGATGAAGAAATTGCTGGGTTTTGGTGGGTTTTCCGCGGAGGTCTGCAGAGCACTACCTGACAACACCAGACACACAAGACCGGATGACATCAGACAGCCAGGGGCGGGAGGAGTGGCTAAATGTCCTGCTCACTGTCCCCCTAAATACAGGCTGGAGGGCAAGGGGTTGCAAGGGTTCAAAGTTTGCGTCGCAGGAATAAACCATGCCGGGCTGTCCCGTTTGGAAGATAATGTACGACGGGGGTGTTGATGCCAGAGAGGCGAAGCCGATGTAGCTTACCACCGCCACGGTTAACGTCATCGACCAATCAGAATCAAGTATTCAACAACCTTCTGGGTGTAATAGCAAGATAACAGAATATATATCGAGGTGGTATCATGTTTACATTTACATTTGCATTTAGGGCATTTAGCAGACGCTTTTATCCAAAGCATGTTGTGTGTGTGTGTGGAGCATAGACCCTCTCTGTTCCACTCTTAATCGTTCTGTACTCTTTACTGCATGGCTGGTATGTTTACCGTGTGAATCCGTTGGGACGGCGTGATAGAGCCTGTTCTTTTAGGGTACTTTGATTCACGCACCGCCTCATCTGTTTTTCTCCCTGTGTGTTCAGTGGGCTTTCATCACGAGAGTGTGTTGTTCAGTTTTAGCCGTGCTTTGTTTTTGGACACTATTTTTTTTCAGAGAGAAAAACCTGATAGCAGGCGAATCAGCGGGGGTCTTAATGAGTGTCTGACTCATCCCTTTAATGCTCCCATCCTGCAGGTCTCAACGTTTTCTTTCCCTCGTCTCTAATCTCGTGGCTCAAAACGCTCCACTGCTGCACAGCACAGACACAGCAGACTCTCCTTCCAAAAATGCCCCAAGCTCTCCTCCTATTTACACTTTATTTTAGTATCATCTGTCTTTTAAGTTCAGTCTTCATGATCGCTGCTGCTGCCGCCTCGCTCAACCCGAATGCTCTCTGGGGATAATTGAATCTCCATTCAATGATCATTTCTCCTCATTGCCCATGGGTCTACCTACCGGTCCCATCTGGATCTCTGTACTCAGCGCTGGGGTCCGGGTCGCGACCCTCCAGGCTGTTAATGAGGTCCAGGGTGGAGCCGAGGCCCGACTCTTGGTCCTCCTCCCACTGGAGCCCCTTCTTCCCGAAGGCCAGGGGGTCCCTCGTCATCCCTAGAGGGACACAGACCTCTCTATGAGCACAGCTCACGCTCTCCTCTCCGTGGTTCCCAGCCAGCGGGCCGCAGCGGAACTGCTGAAGGTACCCTGAGGCAAGGTTAAGTGCGCCTTCAAATTGTGTGGTGGGATATAATACACAATTCCCGTGTGTGTATATGAATCGATTAATTTTGTCATAACCGCAAAGTGCACATAGCCACCCTCTATGTATATGTTGCTGTGACTTGAATTTCTGCTCTGTGTGGCTGGTGTGTGCAAACAGGTTGGAAAGTTAAAGTGATGGATAACAGAATGTAAAAACTCTGTGATATGTTATGTATACCATAGCATATCACAGAGGGATGTATCAAAGACACACCTACCGAATATCTAATAAATATAATATATATAGTAATAAATGTCAAAATGTATACATCTCATAGTCAGCTAATAAACTCAAGTCTTGGAAAGACTGAGTTTATTCACTTGGTTACGTAGCCAGGAGGGAAAATAGACTGCACCCATTAAATCAGCTTGAAGAAATAGAAGAAATAGATTTACTGAAATTACGTGATATTGCAATAGATTTCAAGGAACATAATTGTATGGTTTTTAGTGCAAACCTTGATAACCCTTCACAACATACTTAGACGTGAATTACGGATTTATGTTATACATCATTTTAAACCACCACTTTGGAAGACTTCCACGCGTACAGAATAGGAGGCTGAGGCCTGATTGTTTAGTTTACCAGGGTAGTTTGATAGGCCTACGAGGCTCCCAGAGGAGGGCAGTATGGTGATAGGCCGTGATGACATTGCTATAGGTGCGGGGTCCGGTGGGGGGGAGGACGGCGGCTTGAGTTGAGTGCTGCAGAGAGAGAAAGAGAGGGACAACTGTGAAAATGAATGGGGTTTATCAGCCACCTGCAGCATGATGAGCACAAAACAAGTCAAACGAGTTCAAAAGATGTACTTTAGCGGGACACTACGTATCACTTCTGATCAACAGTCTTTTCGGTCGTGCCACCGAGATCGCCAGACAAGCCGTCGTTTATGAACAAGAGCTCCGTTGCTCTGTCGTTTTCTAACTGGCAGGTGTCCTTGGATATGGGGGTCAACCGTTTGGCTGACATGAAACATATCGTCTCTGAGCCCTGAACGCTCCGCCAAATTAAAGGCTTATCAGAAGGAATAAAAGAAACATCAGCATCCGCGGTAACAGTCTCTGCCCTCGATTTCCTGCAGCTGCAGCCTGGATCACGCCACTCATCGTGGTCTATAGAAATCAGATCAACTCCAATAATTTGCCCTTTTTCTTTTCTTTTTTCTTTTACATTTTTAAATAGGTCGCTTCATTGCTATTTTCTGTTATGTTTCTTGGCTCTGCCTTTATGTACTTAGTATATATAGCATGGGAAACTAGGAGGGGGACCTAGAGTGTTCTTAAAGGCAGCGGTTGGATGGAGAGTTTAGTCATTACGGTAGCCTAAATTACTGTAATTACTTTGACCGTTTCATCTGAATTGTTCTACGCCATCGTGATGTTAAAGTGGTTGAAAGTGGTGGCGTGTGTGTGTGTGTGTGTGTGTGTGTGTGTGTGTGTGTGTGTGTGTGTGTGTGTGTGTGTGTGTGTGTGTGTGTGTGTGTGTGTGTGTGTGTGTGTGTGTGTGTGTATCCTGTCTCCTGTCTGTACGCCTCAGTATTCAAGTTAATGCAAATACAAGTATTTGATTAAACTCATGCATATATTTCACACTAAATATTTTTAACTGAGCTGTCATCGTATGGTTAAAGCATATCATGGGTGCAATAACCATTTGGGGATTGTTGTCAATTCATGATGGCTGGTTTGTAAACAGATTCTAAACTATGCATGAGTTCTGACAAGCATTGAATATACAATACATTATTAAACAGAAATATTGTCATGGAACATTAAACATTAAAGATGTGAGACTTGAACATGATCAAGGTACTACTTGAACAATATTGCTGCTACTTGGTTGATTTCGTTTAGCTTTCAGTCAATATCATCAATTCAAACCTTACCTTGTTATTGTCGTAGGTGGGCCCCCTTGACGGAGTCTGTTGGTAGCAGGCATTAAAGCGTGTGAACTTTAATATACTTCATGAAGTATCATAAAAACACCTCTTCTCTTGTTGATTAACTTGGTGTTAACCAGTAACACGAGGTAATATGCAGCCAGAACAGTAACCTTACGGTGCATTCTGCTGAGACTTCAACCAGTTCGTGTGAAATAATAATTAAAAAGCGGTTCGATCGGTTCAACCAGATATTTTTGAAGTGGTTTATTTAGTCAGCTTTTTCTATCTAATTTTGATTAACGACACCCATTGGACAGGCCAGATTCTTCTTTGCTAAATCAAGGAAAGAGAAATCTGACATCTAGTGGTCAAATGATGAACGGCCATAACACATTACCGTTCATATTTATGGAATTTGTACGTTTTCAAATGATCTAAGAATCATAAGGAAACTATACATTTTATTAAAATTGATTGTATTTGGTAAAAAAAAAAATATATAGTTAATGATAATATAACTTTTTTAAAGTCTACTTGTGCTAACGTTTACAAAGTCAAATCTTCCACCCACTGACTCGTGATTAAGCACACACTAGTGAACACTCAGATCCTCAACCTCCTTTATCAGGACCGTTGCTGTCTATTGTCTGCTGTCGTTGCCGGTTATGTTAATAATTACTCATTCATTTCTGTCGTATCTGCGTTTTTTTTTTTCTCCAA
Organism: Lota lota; assembly: GCA_026745465.1. Classification (NCBI taxonomy): domain Eukaryota; kingdom Metazoa; phylum Chordata; class Actinopteri; order Gadiformes; family Lotidae; genus Lota; species Lota lota. The sequence continues at coordinate 1,136,365 of JACYXH010000429.1, read as the reverse complement.
CAGAGTACACAGAATATGCTGATGTTAGACTTTTATTCTCAAATCATCGGGAGCAGCAGAGCAACGCATGAACTCGCTCGGACACAGCGTGGCCAGAGGGGACTGGGAGGGCGAGTTTATATTAACGTGTTATTAGGGAAGCTGGAAGGGGGGGGGGGGGGGGGGGGGATATAGCATGCTATTTAATGAAGGAGGGGAGAGCGAGCAAGAGGGGAGAGGAAGAGAGAGAGAGAGAGAGAGAGAGAGAGAGAGAGAGAGAGAGAGAGTTCTTGGAAAGATTTGAGAGGAGAATAGACCCACTGACCCAATGATCACTCGTAAGTGTGCGCGCGCACACACACAAACTGTCTTTCTCGCTCCATTTATCTCGTTCTCTCGCGCTCTATCTCACACGAACACAAACACACACTCTCCCCCTCTCTCCCCGCCACTCACACACACACACACACACACTCACACAACCACACACACACACACACACACACACACACACACACACACACACACACACACACACACACACACACACACACACACACACACACACACACACACACACACACACACACACACACACACACACACACAAACGCAGCAGTAAGTGAATATCTGACTCTGTTGGTGATAAAAGCCCTTCCTGCTGATAAGCCCTCCCCAGATGTTAGCTAGAGCGAGGAGAGGAGAGGGTTCTGTGTTATGCTTCGTCTTGCGCCCCCACCAGTCTGCCTGGGGTTAAACCAGGCTACCAACCAGTGGGTGAAACTCTCCCCTTCTGCCCATCAGAGTGACATAGATGCCAGGCAGCAGCCATCTTCCTGCAAATCAGAAGGCCGTAACCGTACCAGAGAGAGGCCAAATGTCCTTAAACCATGCATCAGTAAGTGGACTAAGTCTAATACGCAGGCTGTGATATACTATATGGCTGCATTTCAGTGACTTGTTCAAGGTCTTGCCTTGAGAGACAACTGTGTAACTTTTAACTTGACGGGACTGCACACATGCTCACACATGCTCATATATAAACTGCTCAAAAAAATAAAGGGAACACTAAAATAACACATCCTAGATCTGAATGAATGAAATAATCTTCTTAAAAACTTTTTTCTTTACATAGTTGAATGTGCTGACAACAACATCACACAAAAATTATCAATGGAAATCAAATTTATCAACCCATGGAGGTCTGGATTTGGAGTCACACTCAAAATTAAAGTGGAAAACCACACTACAGGCTGATCCAACTTTGATGTAATGTCCTTAAAACAAGTCACAATGAGGCTCAGTAGTGTGTGTGGCCTCCACATGCCTGTATGACCTCCCTACAACGCCTGGGCATGCTCCTGATGAGGTGGCGGATGGTCTCCTGAGGGATCTCCTCCCAGACGTGGACTAAAGCATCCGCCAACTCCTGGACAGTCTGTGGTGCAACGTGGCGTTGGTGGATGGAGCGAGACATGATGTCCCAGATGTGCTCAATTGGATTCAGGTCTGGGGAACGGGCGGGCCAGTCCATAGCATCAATGCCTTCCTCTTGCAGGAACTGCTGACACACTCCAGCCACATGAAGTCTAGCATTGTCTTGCATTAGGAGGAACCCAGGGCCAACCGCACCAGCATTTGGTCTCACAAGGGGTCTGAGGATCTCATCTCGGTACCTAATGGCAGTCAGGCTACCTCTGGCGAGCACATGGAGGGCTGTGCGGCCCCCCAAAGAAATGCCACCCCACACCATGACTGACCCACCGCCAAACCGGTCATGCTGGAGGATGTTGCAGGCAGCAGAATGTTCTCCACGGCGTCTCCAGACTCTGTCACGTCTGTCACATGTGCTCAGTGTGAACCTGCTTTCATTTGTGAAGAGCACAGGGCGCCAGTGGCGGATTTGCCAATCTTGGTGTTCTCTGGCAAATGCCAAACGTCCTGCACGGTGTTGGGCTGTAAGTACAACCCCCACCTGTGGATGTCGGGCCCTCATACCACCCTCATGGAGTCTGTTTCTGACCGTTTGAGCAGATACATGCACATTTGTGGCCTGCTGGAGGTCATTTTGCAGGGCTCTGGCAGTGCTCCTCCTGCTCCTCCTTGCACAAAGGCGGAGGTAGCGGTCCTGCTGCTGGGGTGTTGCCCTCCTACAGCCTCCTCTACGTCTCCTGATGTACTGGCCTGTCTCCTGGTAGCGTCTCCATGCTCTGGACACTACGCTGACAGACACAGCAAACCTTCTTGCCACAGCTCGCATTGATGTGCCATCCTGGATGAGCTGCATTACCTGAGCCACTTGTGTGGGTTGTAGACTCCGTCTCATGCTACCACTAGAGTGAAAGCACCGCCAGCATTCAAAAGTTACCAAAACATCAGCCAGGAAGCATAGGGACTGAGAAATGGTCTGTGGTCACCACCTGCAGAACCATTCCTTTATTGGGGGTGTCTTGCTAATTGCCTATAATTTCCACCTGTTGTCTATTCCATTTGCACAACAGCATGTGAAATTTATTGTCAATCAGTGTTGCTTCCTAAGTGGACAGTTTGATTTCACAGAAGTGTGATTGACTTGGAGTTACATTGTGTTGTTTAAGTGTTCCCTTTATTTTTTTACATTTCCTGTACAACATAAATGATGAATATCATGCCTCTATTTCTTTAGCGATCCTGTTGAACCATGTTGAATATAATGCAGCCCTTCACATTATATTTTGAATTGCAGCAGACCTAATAATTAGCTTCAGAAGTAATCTTCCCTCTCAATTGGAGCGGTTTCACCCTGGCAGTGTGGGAAGGCGTACTCTCCACCCCTCATGTCACAGTGATTAGCTTCTTCAATTCTGACACAAATGACAATGAATCTCATTCCTCCACGAAGATAGGCTATCTCATGCAAGCGTAAATCCATTTTTTATTTCATAGAATCCACGATTGGCTAACACCAGCGTTACTCTATTAGCATTTTGTTTGGCAATTACTCGTTAAACACTTTCTATTTGTTACTCTATTGTTTTTATTCTTACGTTGTATTCTAAAGTTCTTTCTTATCTTATCTTACAACAAACGAAAAAGGCAGAGGCAGAGCGGAGCAGGACGTCGGTACGAGGAAACACCAGCTGAAGGAGCAGGACAGGAAGTTGGGAGAGGCGAGAGCCCTTCACACTCAACCAAGACATCTTTATTGTCATTTCACATTCAGTTTGCCACATACAGAACGTTCAAATCACAATGGATGTCCATAATGATGGTACATCTTATGATTGTCTCAGTGTGTGTGCGTGTTCATAAGTGTGTTTATGTGTGTGTGTGTGTGTGTGTGTATGGTTGTGTGGTGTGTGTGTGTGTGTGTGTGTGTGTTTGTTATCTATCTATGTCCAACCATTCGTCACTGAGCTGAATTCTAACATATGTGTGTGTTCTGGATCAGTTCGCTACATCTGTTCGCCATGTAGAGGGTCTGCGTGTATGTGTTGTGTGTTGTGAGATGACTTCACGGTGGGTGGGGGACATCGCACGTCATCCGGCCCTCAGCAGGCTTTTGGGAGGATGCGGAAGAGGAGGAGGGGGAGAGGGGGAGGAGAGAGGAGGAGGAGGAGGAGGAAGGGGAGGTGGTGAGGAGGGAGGAGGAGGAGGAAGGGGTGAGGAGGGATGACGAGGAGGAAGAGGAGGAGGGGGTGGAGGTGGAGGAGGAGAGGGGGAGGAGGGTGAGGCCAGTCAGTCCTGCTCCTCCTTCAGCTCCTCGGTGGAGGAGGTGGGGGTCTCCGCGTCATCAGGGCCCTCCTGCAACACGCATCCAACAGAAAACACCACGCATTTCATACTGTGGAGCAGGTGTTGTACCACAGCGCTGTTGAAAACTTGATCCTGATTTGTCAACAATGTTCCAAGGGTTTGCATTCTTTTTTCATTAACGGGACACCTCTGCCTTTTAACAGGTCCGAATCAATGCCCTTCAAACCCAACATGAACAACAAAGGTCAGCTATCAACCAGATGTTTCCTTACAAAAAAATTAGATAAAACACAGATAATGTCATAGACGATAGTAACTAATATCTTATCATTGTTGGTAACTTCGGCGGTGGAAAGTGACCTCTGCTTTGCGGTGGCCACATCACCACCCCCGTCGTACACCCCAGAAGGGTTTATTCCTTACTATTTGGGGGAGGATGTATGTAAAAGTCACCGAAAGTCGCTTAAGTAGCCGATAAAACACACAACCCAAAAATAATTAAAGGGTAAAAAGTAATGGCCCCTTTTCACAGAGGTGTCATGGCAGGACAACAATAATTATGGGTCTGCTCCTTTTATGGGCATGGGCAGACGTATCTTCACTAGTTTGGTCTGCTCCCCGTGCATCGGTATATCAAAGGAGCGGACCCATAATTAGTTTTATGAGCGACACCTGTGTTAGTCCTGCTGGGTGATTGTGCTCAACATGGCGGATAGTGTTAAACATATTATTAGGTGATACAGTTTGAAGAGGTAAGAGGAAGAGGAAAGATATTCACCAGATGTTGGCATGGTGTCAAGCTTTCTACATTCATTGGAAAAGAAATAGTGCACACACAGACACACATGCACACACACACACACACACACACAGACACACACATATGCACACAAACACCTACACACACTGCTCACCTTCACTTTCTCCAGCTCTGGTCTCCCTGGCAGGGACTTCTGTGAGTAGAAAGCCTAAACAAAAGGGGGATAGAGGCAGACAGAGTTAGCTGCCGGGGGGGGATGTGTGTTTTAGATGGGGAAGGATGCCTTCATGTGTCGCATGAATAAAATATAGACGGTGTTGAAGAGCAGACACTCACCCTCCTGCTCTGCTGGATCTCGTCTGTGGATTTGGACCTGTTCTTCATGTGCTTCTGAGGAGACGTGTTAGTGGGACTCTGCTGAGGGAGGGAGGGAGACAGAGAGGGAGAGAAAGACGGAGGGAGAGAGGAGGGAAAGAGGGAGAGCGGGAGGAAGTGGGGGGCAGATATTATACCCTGTATTCGCTGTAAGTTAAGAGGAAGGCGAGTGATGGAATTGTTGGCACCAGCCTCAAACGCTTTGATTTAAATATGCAGACATTGAATGAGAGATAGAGAGAGGGAGAGCGAGAGGGACAGAGAGAGAGAAAGGGACAGAGAGAGAGAGCGAGAGAGAGAGAGCGAGAGAGAAACAGAGAGACAGACAGACAGAGAGAGAGAGAAATGGAGAGATCTTATGGAAGTCTGCACTGATGTTTTTGTCACTGCACATACCTCGTTTATTTTCTGCTCCATGGCGCACAAATGGAGTTAAAAAAAGGGAATGATTCCAAGAGCGATTTGGCGCTGGCAATGAAGTGGAAGATGGACGACGTCCTTTGGATTGACTCTTGCAAAGGTGCGCCTGGTCTCTCCGGATCTGGCTGGGGGAGGGAGGTGATGGTGGGGTTGGGTGGTGGTTGTGTTGGGTGGGTGGGGGAGAACATTTGACAGCCGTGTGAGTGATGAATGCTTTATTTGTCATGAAACGTATCATGCTCCGAGGAGCGCCAATACAGCGCCCACACAGTGTTTACCCGTCTGACCGATTGAAACGCTGGTCTATGAGGCTTTCTGAACCTCCTCTGTAGGACGCTCAAATATCTGTAGCACACACAATCCACCAGGGGGCGACTCTGTCTGAGGAAAGGTAGAGAGCATGTCCTTAAGGGATCGGTGTACTTTACAATTGAATTGACCCTGACTTAAGGACCTGTGACAATTTAACTGAATGTCCCACGAGGAGATTCTGTGTGGTTAACTTGAGAGAATGCCTGCACGTTGTCTGTCTTGGATAGCGGTCTCCGCAATATGTTTCCGAAGGACCCCTACTTGCATGCATGTTGTGCTGTGTGTGTGTGTGTGTGTGTGTGTGTGTGTGTGTGTGTGTGTGTGTGTGTGTGTGTGTGTGTGTGTGTGTGTGTGTGTGTGTGTGTGTGTGTGTGAGTGTGTGTGCGCGCGCGCGCGCCTGCTTTATCTCCGTTTTCAGAAGAAACAACGCACGAACTGGACCGAATCATCTTTGGTTGCCTGAGGGCACCAGGACAACCAAACAACATCCAAACACCAAACAACTAAATGTTTATCTATTCACACAGACAGGGGGATTAATCCCATACAATGATCAACACAGATAGCCTATCCCTCACAATTATGTCACAGCACGATACGGCTAGTTCCTCTGTATTTGGTGAACAGGTCGGGCCAGGGCAGGAAGGAACAAGTGGAGATGTCACAATAACGGTGGCTTTTTTTTTCTTTTTTTTTATAGCGTAGGAGCCTATTAAAATGTCCAAATATTAACCAAGACCATTGGTATTTGGAAACGGAAAATTGAACCCAACCTTCATTTCTGGTGTTGCCATTATGCTTTGTGCTGGATTGTTGTTTTGGCGCAACTAGTCAAAACTAGCAACTAGCAACTCTGACTAGTCAAAATGTAACTATTGATATGTCGGCTTGGAATTGTAACTAGTAAGAATGTAATTTCAGATATCTAGAATTAACATTTTAACTAGTCAAAACGACATTTTGACATGTCAAAATGTCATTTCCACCAGTGAAAAGTAAATCGCTACCAGTCAGCCCAACCGGTTCCATGTTAAAAGGGCGCGCCATACATTGAGGCATTCCGCTGTTATCGTCATCGAAGTGAGTCAGACCTGCACCAGCTATGATGCAGCGTGAAAATATACTCACATATTAAGCATCTCATTTGTAATTCTGTCACAGACGTGTTTCTTAGAAATCACAATAGATTCAATAAAAAATCCAATTTGTTCACCGCGTTAGGTCCGTTGACCTTATTTGGACGTGTCTCCTCCATTTCTGCTTATAATTGACACTGCCGGTTTAAACCCTCCCCAAGGTGGCGGTCGATGCAACAGAGTAAACAAACAGCACATCAGGCGCATATGCAACGCTTCGGCCCAGCTGGGCCGTACAGAACACACTTGGAGGGTGTGGGGGGTCTTTTTGTGGAAAAACCTCTTATGGCCTCTTCCAGACAATGCGTTGGTTGTGATCCTGCGGAGATCATAATCTGCGTTCATGATGGATGATGACTCACTGAGAGATGACCTACAGATAATAGCAATGTGATGAGGGCTTACCCTTTTCTTGACATCAAGCCCGTCGTTGTTTTGCTCTTTGCCCCACTTACTTTGGGTATACGTTTTTGAAGACACGAAGAAAAGTGATGTAAGTGCATGTCTTTTCTAAGGGGTTAGAAGAGCCCATTTTCCTTGCGAGGGAGCCCAGAGAATACAAGGTGATGCAAGGGATTTTTTATTTTTTCACATGGATAAAAACACACAACACAGTGGTCTAATGCATTACCCCGGGCTAGGGTGTTCAGAGAACACACACACACACACACACACACACACACACACACACACACACACACACACACACACACACACACACACACACACACACACACACCTTAAGAAGCATTCAAGACCCTTTTCTGCATGACTGGGCAAACATAATATCAGTACAAGGAGTACAAATGAGTTCTTTCCTCTTCTTGTTCAGCCTTTTCAGTTTCTTTGCCAATGACCTGCAGAGTACTTAAACATGAGGTAGCTCTAAAGGAGCCCAACTCGTAATACAGTAGTTTAAGAGCTTATTAACCTTTACAATGCTGAGTTTAACGGTGTAGGGAGCCTGGTCATTTGTTCCCCATATCGTGTAGCAGGGAATTAATGAGATTCAAAGTTTTTTAAAGCAAATCCTTCAACAATTGGGTCACAGCTGTAATTAACTTCCTCCCATCTGGCTTAAAGCAAGATAAGATGGTTCACTTTGGGTGTGTGTGTGTCTGTCTGTCTGTGTCTGTGTGAATGTGAATGTCACTGACTATTGCACTATACACTATACCAAGAGTAAGGCACTAAAGTGCGTGGTGAATGAATGAAATAAAAAACAAAAAATAAATAAAGCAGTAATCTATGCGATCACATAGTCACTTTCCGGCTTAGTGAAAAGGCTGGTCCACCTGTCAAATGACCTGCTGGAAATTCATAATAACGTATGTTTGCTTCAATGTGTGTGTGTGTGTGTGTGTGTGTTCCCCCCCCCCCCCCCCCCCCCCCACACACACACACACACACACACACAAACACAGACAACACCCCTCCCCCAACACACACATACAAACACACACACACACACACATACACACACACACACACACACACACACACACACACACACACACACACACACACACACACTGGTACTGGCAGGGGGCACGTAGGCAGTAATTGCTAGGCACCGGGCGTCATAGGAGCACAGAAAACATGGGTATCCATCACTGCAGCGACAAGGACATCGTGTCCTGAGACGCAGAGGGGAATCTCTGCTGCAGTATCAACCACCTCTACCACCAGCACCACCAGCACCACCTCGACCACCAACACCACCACCACCTCCACCATCACCACCCCTACCCATCCTACCCAGTCAGCTCATCACACACCCACCATCTCTACACAGAAAGACAATCTGTCCCTCACCTGATAGCAAGTCAGAGTGCAAACTCCCCCACCACACACACACACACACACACACACACACACACACACACCCCTGACCTCCCCTCTTCATCCTCCTTCACAGCCCAACCAACCTCAATCACCTCTCCTCCCCACACACACACACACTCACACACACACACACACACACACACACACACACACACACACACACACACACACACTCCCTGACTCAGTGAATTCACAGCAGAACACATTGGGAAGGGTGTGGTAAGGGTGGGGAATTCCTCCATGAACCCCCCCCCCCCCTTCACCCTCGGCAACCATTGGCCGACGTGCTTTGTTTATGCCTCGGGAATCATCAGCTCAAGAGAATGGCATATCAAACAAACAAAACCACAAAACACGGCAATGTAATCATCAAACATGTCCACATCGCTGACATCAAACTAACGCTAAGAAAGAGAGACACGCGGACACTGTCCAGACAGACACCAGACACACGCTGTCCTCACTGCCTTGAACACTCCCCCCACCCAGCTACACCTGAATTGCGTGGCATGCATCCTAATGATAATGAAGGATTTGGGAGAGCCACACTCACCTTCCTCTATTTCTCTCTCTCTCTCTCTCTCTCTCTCTCTCTCTCTCTCTCAGGGAGGATGTGCAGGGAAGGTTGTGTGAGCTGCTCCTGGTCTCCCTGCCTTGCCGATGGTGTGTCTGCATCTCAGAGAGCACACCCCTCTCTCTGCCCATTCACCACTCTGCCGCCGACGCGCGCGCACACACACACACACACACACGCTCACCGCACCAACCAGCCAATCGCAGCTGAGTCTCTTCAACGTGTTCATCTCTTCAATGTGTTCGTCTTGAGAGTGACTATGGATGTGATACTGAAATACAATTATATTTATTGTATGGATGATATGTTATGCATTCAATGTTTATTTATATATTCTCAGCTGAATATAATGTGGGTAGATTATGCACCGTATAAGAAAGTTTGTGTTTGGTAATCTATTCTTGATTTGATTGAGTTAATGATCACACCCAAAAAATGCCCTACATAACCCCCTCAGACTCAAGGAGCTCTGGAAAATACCTTCTAGCAACAAGTCTTTGGATCCAAGGAATATCATTATATGGGGTAAAGACCAATCATAGCACTGCACTGATCTCAATAGTGGATCATGCCATTAGTCATTTAATGGCATGATCTTAAAGACAGGTTATTACGATGAAAGGAATACTGAGAGAAGGCATCATATGAGCTGCTTGACTATAACATAGTCAAGGACAATGTGCAAGTTAAAATCAAAGTCAATATTAACATTTTACCACCGTCTATGTAATTGCATTCACACAACCAAATATTTCTTGACCCAGAACTGCCCCCTTTAACAGAAACGGACAAAAAGTCAAAGCCTAAAACCCTTTTATTTTGAAAATATACAATGTGGGCTATTGTCACCACCAAGGAACCTGAATATTTATTTAAGGCAGTGCAGTAATGTAGCTGAAACGCTGTACTGTAATATAATCATCTAAAGTCTTCAGAGGACAGTGAAAAGGTGCAAGAGCGCTAACAAAGGAATTGTCCAAGTGTCGACACAGCAAACAAAACATCACACAAACACAAATAGAAAATAAACATTTTACAAAAATAAATACGTCACTCTTCAAAAACAAGAAATGTATGTATCAGAAGTAATATATAAAAGATGATAGTCAGTTTCCTCTGTTATGCCCGTGTCCAGTTTCTGTTTTGTCCTTAGTCCTTATGCGATATAAATACAGAGGCAGATTAATGGATACGTGTTTAAAATGTGGGAAATCTGTAGCCTAAATGTATACTCTCCGTATCAAAGGATCCTGGCCAAAGGTGTGCTTAAATCATTTTGCATAAGTGAGCACCCATTCAATTTAAATAAAAAACATTTCCGTAGAACCTGAAACCCTATTTCATAATATAGCTTTACATATTGAAGCAAATAACAATTAATTGTTTTCGACTATCAACGTTTTTTTAGGGGATATCCCATCCATATTGCCAGACTAATCCGACCAGGAATAGTGGAAAATATAAGTCTGGGAAATACATAAAAACAATAAAAAAGGGAAGAAACGGTTTTCTTTGAGGGTGACGATTCGATTGGCCACCTCCACCAAAGCTACCATGTGGTAGCTGTTATACACGTTATACATTGAGGGGACCAAAAATAACACACCAAGAAACAAGAAACACACCCACAGGGTCCTTTGCATCCATCCTCCCAGCCCCACCCTAGTTGCAATTTTCAAATCGACGTTTCCTTTAGGTTTTTGGGCTCCTGGGCAGCGGAAGTGACCGTCTCCTGGACTCTCGACGAGCTCTCCTCTGCTCCGCTTCCGGGCCTCGCCGCGTCGTCGGGACCGGCGGGTGTGCTGGTGCTGGTGGTGGGGGTGCTGGTGCTGGTGCGGGTGGTGGGGGTGCTGGTGCTGGTGCTGGTGGTGGGGGTGCTGGTGCTGGTGCGGGTGGTGGGGGTGCTGGTGCTGGTGCGGGTGCGGGTGGTGGGTGTGCTGGTGGTGGGGGTGCTGGTGCTGGTGTTGGTGGCGTCGGGGGCTGGGGAGTCGCGGGTGTCCTCCGCCTCCCCCAGCGAGGGGTTCTGCTCGGAAGGCAGCAGCAGGAAGGCGGGCACCTCCAGGTGCTCCCTGGTGAGCGGGCCTCGCTGGTCGTCCACCCTGCAGCACTGGGCTCTGGCCAGCAGCTCCAGCAGCCCTGCCCGACGGAACCACCGGCCCAGCAGGGAGAGAGAGAGGCGTCAGACTCATCTGCTGGGTTCGTCACTCTTTCGCGAGGTTTTATTTGATGTTTTAGCTACATTTCTCGGCCCTGTGATGACATGAGAATGGGCTGACTTCGTAACAAGAACTGCCTTCGTTTGATGAGAACGATTTTCCAATTCTGAATTGGTCTGAACATACAATACACTGCGTATCTCATGTAGCGAAAGGCAGAAGGAAATAGGATTCAGCTGATTTCTGGTCTGATTTAAAAGAAACACCAATTGAACTGAAACTAAATGGATACTGGATCAAATAATAATACAAAAATATGATGGTGCTGTTCCTGTAAGACCAGTCAGCCTCTCCCAGCTAATTCCTACCCTCTATGTCGCATATCTTACTGGGCCTGGGTTGGGTTTTGTCCGGCTGTTGACTCGCCCGGACGCCTGTCCCGTCCGGAGATGCCTCGCTGCCCTGGAGGGATAACACAAGGACGATTCCTTTGAAATAACATTAGAACCACAGCCCATCACATACTTTACATCTTAACAATGCAGCCTGGGGTAGCAGCAGTTTACACCACCGTTTCTATTGCTGCGCAAAATCATGATATGAAAATCACAAACGTGATCGGCTAAAACTAAAATAAAGAAAACATAATTACACCCTGGAAAAGGATTTTGGTCTGCATTTCCAATTTTTTGGGCACTTTGGTGTGTATCACTCATTATGTTTCATAAATATTGGAACTATTTATTGTTTTGTGTGTCTGTGTGTGTTTTGTCACCGTAAGATCTGACTGGTTCAGAGTGCTGGAGTCTCACCTGTTTAGTGACTGCGGTACCAGTACTGCCTCTGCAACCGGGACTCTGGTCTTTGTCTATGCATAGGACATAAAGACATAAAACCAGAGCAAATTGCTTTCTACCGTCTCACGGAACAAGTGTGTCCATTATGAATAAAACTACAATTACTCCGACGGCTCAGCCACCATTGTTGTTGTAAACAGTGGGATCCAGGGAGGTGTTCCAGCGCCCGAGCGCTTTGCGGTGCTAAACATTGAACCCAGTGAAATAAAACATTCCTGACAAGTGTTTAACTGCCTCTCTCGGGACTGAGGCCCGCTAATCCAATCCATTTCGCCTGCTCTATCCCTCTCTCCCCATCTATCTCTCCCCGTCTCCATCTCCCTCGTCTTCCTATAAATTGAATAGTTGTAGCTCCACCGTGGCTCACTGATCCAAAGTGAAGTTGTGTTCTGGTCTCCAGGCGCTGGGATGAGGACGTGAGCTGAACTCAATGTGACACGACGCTCAAACGCGCCAAGTGAACACAGACACCAGGACCTCACACAAACAAATGAAACCAAAGGAATGGGGCGAGAGAGATATTGGGAGCAGAACACAATGACAGAAGTACAAGGCAGTGATAGTATAAAACGACCAAAACCTGGCTTCTTATTCAGTGAGAGTGCTGACCAAGCAAGTACTGAAGTAAAGAGAGCGCAGGAGGAGAACGATTAAGTAAAGTGGACAAGGGCGCAAGCCCCGGACCCAATAGTAGCTGTGCTGATTCTTGTAGTGATTTCTTAACAGCAAATGACAGGACAGGATGGAGCAGGGGAGGCACGGGCATTCAGATGACATCTCAACATTATGACGTGAGGAAGTTGAGGCTTGGGATGAGTGACTCCGGTTAGCCTCGAGAAGAATCAAGGTTAAGAAACAAAACAAAGCAGGAACATTAAGCATATGATCCATAAGGTCTGCCCACCACAGTACAGATATGCACCAGTATGAGGTCGTGGTCTCTCTGCGGGCTACAAAAGCGCTGCTGGCCCCATTAGAAAACTCTAGGCTAGTTTGGTTTCTCGTAGGTTGAAATGCTCTGTATAGCAAACCAGCGTCGATACAATTACATCGCTGTTCATTTTCTTTCAAACCAACGGTAGAATCAGGCCCGGGGCTATAGGACACTCTGCCCTTCAGAAACCTCAGACCAGCAACAGTTTTTAGATTTTAGATTTCATAATTCATCTTTTTCAATTTCGAAACAATAACATTGAAATATCATAACATACACATGATGTGTGATCATGGTAGCTGAGACCCGGTTTATCATTATGGAATGTGGGTTTGCAGAAGGTGAGTGTCGAGCTCATGTCAATCAGCTGTCAATCAAACACCAGGTGAGCGAACTTAACCGTCTTTGGCTCCAATTTGCCGCTTGTATATTTTAGTTATCAGGTAAGCCTATACATGCAAACCATGAATTTTCCGCTAGTTCTTTAAAGTCCTGCTAAATCACAATATAAAAATTATATCAAGTAACATTTGGTGAACTTGCCTACATGTCTACAAAAAGCTAGTACAACCACTAGTTTGTCTTTTTTTCTATAAACGTTCGCCATGTTTTCATCTCTGTTTCATGGTCAAGCCGCATTTCCAGAACAAAACACAACACAACCCCTTGCTTGATGCCATCTCTGACAACATGGAGCTTGCACTGGTCTGGCGGAACAGCATACACACCTTTAATACTGTGGAGCTGTAACGTCTTATTGGCCAGCTTGTACACACTGGTGGACATGTTCAGCGACTCGCTGCTCCCAGTCTGAAGAACAAACAAAACAGGTTTGAGAGACAAGGCCTTCATCACCACAGCAATGTGGTGTCATTTGCCTAGTATCTCTTTACACACGTGCATGCTTGCAAGCACGCATCGACAGTTACCATGGTGACCATCGTGTCCTGGAGTTTGAGCTGGTGTTTCTGGAGGACAACGGAGAGGGCGTCCTGTAGAGTCCTGCTGGACTTCACCATGCACACCGTGGTTTTACCGGTGGACACCACCTCCAGCCTGCAGACCCACACACCAACACACCCCATGTGCCCTCAACCGTTAGCCGAAGAAATGTCAGAGTACAGCTAGCTTATAGCTAGGGCATCCACACACATCTGGAACCAGATAAAACGTTTGTGATAACCTTGTTTGATGCCCGACATAGTCACTAATCTCTTCATTTATAAAAAAATAAAATAAAATCAAGCAACAGAAAAATACAGAACATTATGTTTGGTAGAAACGTATGTCTTCTTCTGAATGTCAATCAAATCAATACTTCTCCAACGTTATTACACAACACATTGATTTTAGAAGGGGTCATCTCTCATGGTATTGTATTAGTGAGCCCTTTGTTGTGGACTTAACCCCCCCTCCCTTAGCCAGAAGCACAGAGAGGCAGGAGGGGAGCAGAAAGAGAGAAGGAGAGGAGCCTCCAGACTCACGTGAGCATCACTCTGAGCTCCAAGGTCACCTGCTGGTCTCGCAACACCGAGCAGTCCTGGTCCATAGATAAGGGCTGCACACACACACACGCACACGCACGATAAGAAGATGCTAAAATAGAGAACAGTGGTAGGGGATGGAGGTGGGGTGGATGTGGGGGGTGCGAGGGAAGAGAGTTGGGGGTGGGGGGGTGGATGTGGGGGAGAGTGGGAGACAGGAGGCGCACCTTGTCCTTGCCAAGGAGGTAGATGATGACGTCTTTCAGCGGGAAGCCCCTCTTCTCACACAGGCCGGCCAGCATGTCCCGCAGGGAGAAGCCGGGCCGCGTGGGGGCCAGTGAGGCACTGCCGTCGGGCAGGTACACACAGCAGTAGCCCCCCTCCACACCCAGACGCCGCCTGCCCAGACTCCCTTGATCCGGGGACCCGGGACTCAAGCGTCCGTCCTGGGTCAGGGACGTACACAGAGGGGTAAGACAGAGTCCGAACCTGTGTCCTCGTTAAATCATTGGTAATCTGGGATCCTGCTGTCCTACTAGGTTGTAGCAGAACTTCTGGAGGGGAGAAGGCAAAGAGCCGGTACAGGAAAGGGGCGGAGTTATGCCTTGCTTCCTCTTTCCTTATGGAGCTATTGCGTGAATGGATGAAGCTTTCAGACGTGGATTTGAATAAGCGTACTCCTACAGTGGCTAGTCTACACGGTGTTGATTTGAAACTTTTTCTTTTACAGGTTTCTACTGCTGGCCATCAGACTTTAGATATGAATATAAAGTCGGATTTGTGAGAATCATCAGTAAACACTGTTTCTGTGTGTAAACCAAGGGCCCTGTGGGACTGCAGCATGGGTGTTCTAACCTCTGTCTGCCTGTAGAGGGAGCCCAGCTCCATGCTGCTGGTGGACTTGACGGTCATGTGGCCGCCAGCAGTTGTCAACATGTCGGCTGCTGTAGAATGGAACGAGACGGGAGAACCGTGAGACTGAGAGAACCTTAGGGAATGAAAGGTCAAATACCATAATAATAAAAAGGTAATTTGGAGAATGTATTCGTGGGAAGAAGCACAGAATAACACATTCATATAATTGTATTTGCTGTGTGATAGGAACTTCACCTCCCCAGGAGCCTCTGTTGCGGTGTTGTTTCCCTGGACTGCTGTTTGGCTTATTGTCCTACGGATTAAAACAATAACATCCCTCAAATAACAACAGAGTTTCCAATGAAGCCATGGTCGACACCCCCCCCACACCCACACCCACACCCACACACACACACACACACACACACACACACACACACACACACACACACACACACACACACACACACACACGACATTCTTAACCATCCATCAGTCTTCTGTACCCCTCCATCACATTCAAAACCCTTCTCTGCGAGTCCAGCTCCTCTCACCGTCTTGCCGTTGCTGAAGGAGGGACTGTGTGTGGCTATGTCTTCCCAGGACCCCATGCGGACCTCCGGGTGTTTGGGCAGAGGCCTGCCCTCCACACTGGCCAGAGAGCAGCTCTGGTAGAGGGGAGAGCGTACGAAGCGCCGGTAGCTGTCCATCTTCATCAGCTTGAAGATCTGCAACGCCCCCGATCACAGGCGGAGAGGTCAGGCAACGGAGCATGTTTAGAAACAGTGGTGGATTTGGGAGAATTGACTTGAAAAGGTGTGTCTACATGAACGCACCCATTTCCAATTTGGGACTAATACAGTCCTTCTTATCTTAAGGCTGCTGCAGGTAGGATTTGAGAGTTGTAAAGAGAGAGCGCAGAAAAGAAGAAGAGAGCAAGATTCTGAAAATAAACAACCGTAAAATTGCCTCTCTCTGCTCTCTCCTCCTTACTATGATAACATGTGTGTGCATGTGATTGACACGCAACATCAATTCTCCAAACCAATCAGGGAAGAGATGCTCTAATTGGTCAAACATTACCGGAACGCTCAAATCTAAATTGGATACAGTCAACGCAAAACGGAAATTCTCACAGCGCATTTCACTCACTTATAGCTGAAGGATGGCTATGCCATTTCTTATTTATTATACTCAAATACTTTTCACCTACAAGCAGGGTTCGGTTATTTGGAGAAACTAGCAAAATTAAGCTAGATTTTCAAAGTATACAACCGAAAAGATCCTGCCCCTCCCTTCTGGCCCCCATCCAAAGCCACGCCCCAAAAGCTTGCTAGCTTTAGCAATAGGTCTGCCGAGCCTAGAAGACTCCGGTCTCGCGCAATGAGCATGAACGGCACTGTAGCCGGGTCGGTAGGCATACAGACAGGTACGCTATCCAATCATTTCATTCGGGCTGCATGAAATGATTGGATGGGATTATTACAGCCACAGATGCCAATTTGTTTATTTTTTGTCAGGGAATTTGATATATTGCTTGCTGATGAGATGTGAAGAGAATTAGAAAATAATTGACAAAAAAATGCTTCTAAAATAAATGGCCTACCTAGCTTTAAAGTAGGTCAAACAACAAGTGTGGAACGGGGATGAGTGAGGGTGTGGTGGGGGGGGGGGGGGGGGGGGGGGGTGGGGAAGCGGACCTGTGACTGGGCCTTGTCAAACATATCTGGAGTAGGTCTCTCCAGGTCGTGGGTTTGGTTCCTGGCGGTGTCTGTGATGTTGACCGCGAAGGGGGCGCTGCTGGCCAGGTAGGTCTGGTAGATGGAGCAGGCTGATGCCTTTAGCTGGGGAGACAACAGCAGGGTCAGGTCTGGCCCGGGGACTTCCGGGTCCCTCTGCTACATAGTATCATTATAGGCATGAAGATATCATAATAATAATAATAATAATAATAATTAAAGCTGCAAGCAGCGATTACCGGGTGTCGAGGCTTAGGCAGACAAGGCAGACCAGTAAGACTTTTACAGATTTTATACAGTTGATAAGGTTGGAATAGCCTCCGCTTAATTGTGGTGATTAGCCTTCAATGTTTTATGAAAGTGTATCAAAGTCAGGGTTCAGCAGTTACGCTTGTTTAACACTTTAAAATAGAATCATAACTTGCATAGCATTTAGACACACACACACGATAGTGGCAAGTGCATTGCGTCAACATTGCAAACAGTTAGGTCAGTGCTTATGGACTTTACATTGTACTGTATTCTTTTTGGTTTAAATCAAGGAAGAAGGTTTACTTTGATCAAACACTGTTTAGAAAAGTGAGAGAAAAGTATTATATATTTTCATACAGTATGAAGATAATGATAGTAAGACGAGTTGAATGGGATGTTTTTAATGAAATGACAGCTTCAGACACACACACACACACACACACACACACACACACACACACACACACACACACACACACACACACACACACACACACACACACACACACACACACACACACACACACACACACACACACACACACACACACACACACACAATAGTGGCAACTGCATTGCAAACACTTTGGTCAGTGCTTATGGATTTTACATTGTACTGTATTGTTTTTTGTTTAAATCAAGGAAGAAGCTTTACTTTGATCAAACACTGTTTAGAAAAGTGAGAGATAAGTATTATATATTCTCATACAGTATGAAGATAATGATAGTAAGACTAGTTGAATGGGGTGTTTTTAATTAAATGACAGCTTCAGACACACACACACACACTATAGTGGCAACTGCATTGCAAACAGTTTGGTCAGTGCTTATGGACTTTACATTGTACTGTTTTGTTTTTGGTTTAAATCAAGGAAGTATTATATATTGTCATACAGTATGAAGATAATGATAGTAAGAGTGGTTGAATGGGGTGTTTTTAATTAAATAACAGCTTCAGACACACACACACACACTATAGTGGCAACTGCATTGCAAACAGTTTGGTCAGTGCTTATGGACTTTACATTGTACTGTTTTGTTTTTGGTTTAAATCAAGGAAGTATTATATATTGTCATACAGTATGAAGATAATGATAGTAAGAGTGGTTGAATGGGGTGTTTTTAGTGAAATGATATCCACACACACACACACACACACACACACACACACACACACACACACACACACACACACACACACACACACACACACACACACACACACACACACACACACACACACACACACACACACACACACACACACTAGTGTTACAAGCTATGTCAGTTATGATTATATTTTAAACTGTTTTTAAAGAAATTATAGCTTCAGACATACACACACTTTAGGTTTACTTTGATCAAACACTGTTTAGAAAAGTGAGAGAAAAGTTTTATATATTGTCATACAGTATGAAGATAATGATAGTAAGAGTGGTTCAATGGGATTGGAATCACGGCATTCTAACCGTTTTGAGCCTCTGGCAGCCATGTTTTTGGGCATAATTGGAAAAGTGAGAAATCTATCTTGTTCGGAATTTCATGTTGAACAACTTTTCTATCATACTCAAGATGATAGGAGTCCATATAGATTTTTGAAAACGCATTTTAAACCCATTCTGACGGTTCTTTGCCTCTGGCGGCCAAGTTGTTGCGGATAAAAAAATTATGAAAACGTTATCTTGTTCAGAATGTCATGCCCAACAACTTTTATATTGGGCTTAAGATCATAGGAATCCATACTGATGTCGAAAAACGCATTTACGTCCATTTGGACCGTTTTTAGCCTCTGGCGGCCATGTTTTCTCACCAAAATTGAAAATGTGAAAACATCATCTTGTTCAGAATTTCATGCCCAACAACTCTTTAATTTTACTCAAGATCATAGGAGCCCATCTTGATGTCGAAAAAAGCGTTTCGTTTTTTGCGTCTGGCGGCCATATTGTTTTGTCAATCAACTTCAGTTTACTTGTGCAGTTGGACGTTTGAACCCTGATTGTGTGACAGTTGGTCCTGCTCAAATCAAATAATCCATCTAGGAACTGTGGTCATTTTAGTCACAAGCCACGCCCTTTTTGATGCCACGCCCCAATTGAAAACACATGGGTACCATCTTATTTAAAATGTAATCTTGAATAACGTTTGTATTGGAACCAAGATCATAGGACTCCATCTTAATGTCGATACAAGCATTTTAGTTTTACGCGTTTTTAAGCCACACCTTTTTTTTTTTTGTTAATGGCTCCTGGGGGCTTTATGTTTTATTGCACAGACATATTCTGAATTTCATTTGAAGAGGGTAGTCTATAGAGTATATGTACCAAAGGATTTCTGTCTAAGTAAAAAAAAACAAGGATCCTTGGGATTTTAGTGTTTTTCACAAAATTCAAAATGGCGGGAAATCTATCCTGACGGAAGTCATAGGTTCTTGAGGCAGATTTGTTCAACATGAGGAGATGCATCTATTATCAAAGTGTCATGACTGTAGGTCAAAGGGGTCAGGAGATATGCTTGTTCAAAGTTTGCATTTTTCAGACGATTGCTATAGCGCCACCATTGGGCCAATCATGGCAATTATTTTCACACAGATCTTCTGTAGTCCTCCTCTACAGCTGTAGCAAGTTTCAGTGACCGAGCGGTTTAGGCTGTGTAAGTCGATTTTCCCGGAATAATAAAACTAACAATAACAATAGGTTGTCTTGCACTTCGTGCTCGACACCCTAATAATACATTGAATTTGTATAGCGCTTTTCTAGGTAGTCATAGAACCTTTACAACAAGACAAAATACAGGAATGAAAACAAAAGCACTAATAAAAGGTTACATTAAGAAACTTAAATGCATACAAATTAAGGGGCCGCAAAAAAGACTGGAGAGGTGAGAGTTGAACGTTAAAAGCAATTTTTAAAAGGTGGGTTTTGAGAATGAAAAATAGCAACTATCATTCTAGTAGCCATTATTGTAGACTATTACAAAGTAATAAGAGAGTGTACACATCTCTGTAGCAGATAAGGACACATGATTGTTGCCACACTTGCATAAAGATGTTAATGGTTAAAGACTAAAGCGCTAAAAATTATTCGTAATGAAATGAAAAAGTTAGATTTAACTCCCCAGCTTAATCAACATTGCCTAAATGTCAAGCTCACAAACTCCAATAAATGTAGGAAAGGATGGGAAACATTAAATGTGAAAACAGGTTCAAAATTCTACCAAAAAGCAAAAGGCAAACAGTGGTACCATACCTTTTCTGAACTGGTGAATGGAATCTTCTTGAACTCTTCGCAGGCCTGCCAGAACATGATGTTTTCTGCGCTGACCTCAGAATTCAAGAAGTCCTGACAAACAAGAGACAAGCCACACACACACATGGAGGTCACAAATATAGGCGTGCCGAGAGTCAGGGTGAATCGGTAATGGTGCATGTTAAAAAACAGAAAGCACAATCCATCGGGCGGTTTTATGAAGTCCAGATATCTCACAGTGAAGTAGCAAACTCCCATGGGATCCTCCAGGAGCTTCTCGAAGGAGACGGCCCAGCTCAGGACGCTGTTTGCCTGGCCTGCCTGGCTATTCTGGGTCCCTGGCAGGCTGGAGCTGCTGCCTGCACAGCTCCGCGCAGACATGTTCAACTCTAAACAAACACACACACACACACACACACACACACACACACACACACACACACACACACACACACACACACACACACACACACACACACACACACACACACACACACACACACACACACACACACACACACACACACACACCGAGGACTCATGCGTCGTGTATAGACATGTTTCGTTAGTTTCTTTTCCTCAGAATAATGTGTTATTTAAAGTGTACATGCTTCATATTTACCTCCGTCTGACACTGCCTGGCCCTTTAAGAGAGAGAGAGAGAGAGGTAGAGCAAGAGATAGATAGATAGATAAATAGGGAGATATATAGAGAGACAGACAGACAGACAGACAGACAGACAGACAGACAGACAGACAGACAGACAGACAGACAGAGAGGGTGAAGTTCGACAACTGAACAATAATGACATCGGACAGGTTGAGACAGTTTACAGACTTGACAGGGAAAGATTTTACTTGATTACTCTTCCCTAAATACATGAATGGAAATCAAATGCAACTGGAATCATACTAAGTATGACAGGAAAGCTGTCAGTCAACTACCGTAAAAATATTTGGTTTGTGTAATGGTTTGTCAGCGGGTGGGTCGGGAGGTGTGACATGGCTTATGATGACGGCTTTATGTTCGTCAGCACAAACCAATGACCCCATGGCTCATTGTGATGATGAGGATAATGATGAAGAAGAATGTCTGTAGGCTTTTGTTTTTGTTTGACAGTCGCTCTTTAGGAAGGGCCCTGTACTGTGTGGTACTACAGTTGCTGCTTTGACCGAAAAAGGATGTGTGGTGGGCTTCAAAGCGTTCTCATTCACACTCTTATTCATTTCAGTCCTCATTCAATATAGCGGTTTAGTGCTGCATGCTAGCACCTTAACAAGCCTCATGTCTACAAACAGGCAAGGATAAGTTCATAAAAGATATCACATATTTTGGGTCGGGAAATCATGTGACGGGTATCGCACTCAAATCTATTTGTCGTGGAAACCATCACACACACACACACACACACACACACACACACACACACACACACACACACACACACACACACACACACACACACACACACACACACACACACACACACACACACACACACACACACACACACACACACACACACACACACACACGTTTCTCCATAACCAGCGACTCATCGTGCATCATCGTCTCTGAACGGAACAGACAACCTGCAGCAGTACAGATGGAAAACAGATGGAGGCCAAGGTGTGAAAGACAAAAGAACAAAAACAAGAAGAGCGGAAGCAGACCCAAAACCAAAGACGCACCAACAGCCACTCAGACCGCCCATGGACGGACTGCTGCTATAGATAGACACTCACAGCTCCTGGACCAATACAGCAGCAAACTCAACTCAGAGCAGCGTGAGCCAGCACTGCCTACATGCAACAGATTGCCTCACGGACCTGGCGTGGTTTCCACTTGTGACTCAAGCACGGGGGGAAATCTGTCCCAAGTTACATCACACTGTATCTGCACTGCATCATGTCTGGCGTGGATGCTGGTCTTGTTTTCAATTTAGCAAAAACAAGGAGACAATGTACGGCACAAATCTATACGTAATGTATGTAAAGAAGCCTATGAAATGTAGGTTGAAAATCGACATGCACAGGGTGATTCTGACTGAGCTTTTGAAATTACTTAATAAGATCTTTAGTAGACCAATATCCAATCTAAAGAATCAGCATTTTTCAGTCACATAGTAGGCCTATCACCATCTCACCCACTCACCCACCATCTCACCCACTCACCCACCATCTCACCCACACGCACACACGCACACACGCACACGCACACGCACACTTACACGCACACACACACACACACACACTCACCATGTGGGCCATGGGTATGCCAAGGTGATTATTGTCCTTTGCCATGGTCCCCTGATCAGCTAAATGACACTAAAGTAAGCTTCTCCACGGCCGAATGGCTGAGTGCCGAACTCCACCCAAAGCTAATGCACACTCATCTTCACTTGGATACTTTGAGTAACTTCCTGCATGAAAGGGAAGTCAGCTACAGCACTCAACCAAGTGTAAAAGAGGAAGTCAGTGTATGGGTAACGTGAGCTGTTTGCTGGTGCAAATTAAATTACATTCGGGTTCGTTTTTTTTCTTTCAGCTTGCCATTTGCGGCCAGAAGAAACAAGTCACCGCAAAAGTCCCCATGCATATTAGTTGTATGCCTACCTAAAAATGAAATACATTAAGGCTAAAAACCTTTTAAAACAATAACCATACCTTAGCGCCCGCCACGACATTCATTCTACCATTGCACTGTTTCCCAATTAGTTTGTAGCGGTTTGTCACACTGTCTTTCGCCATGCGGGAGAATGTCCGAAAAATACCAGCGAAGGCCACCATGTTTGTGTTGAGATTAGCCTACTATATAAAAAAGTAAGAATAATAATTAAGATTGAGGTTATTTGAAGGTCTATCCCGCTCGTTTTTATTTCCACGCACCTAAATAGGTTCCTGAGAATCCCTTTGAAACAGGTGATTCCTAATTACAGGACTGCTAGTGCACTTCAGTGCTGTCAAAAAAGCTGAGTTGACTTGTACCGCTTTCAACACTTTGTCAACCACATGGACATTTGGAATATCTTTAAAGGCTTAACTATGCTTAAAATGGCTTAAAATAAAGGCGTACAGTGTGGGTACTAAGTGTTTAGTCTGCTTGGGAAGTATTCTTATATATATTATTTGTACAGTTCAACAGCAGCCTCTACTGGTCACTACCAGTAGAGCTTCAACACCATCTTTCTCTCTGTCTCTCTTGGCATAAGTCTAAAGATGTAATGGCCCTATTGTTTGTAGTTTACCATACACGCAGGAGTCAATTTGCATCACTATCATTGTTTACAATCGGTGTGCCGTCGCCCATACAAAGGCAGCCCTGTATGTTAGGCAAAATAGAGAGGCTCTCTTATTCCGCATCTCCACACTTCATGATCAGGGACCTATAATGCAATGAGAGGTAAACACATTAATTAATAAAACATTCACATATTCATCAATTCTCTAATGAATGCATGAAATGTTTAGACCACCGTGTAGCTAAAGACGGTGTTCCAGTAAAATAGTGTTTGTTAATGTATTTATTTAATCAGTTAGTTCCCTATTCCATATCTGACTACTCTCGTTTTTGTATATGTTGCTCCCACAGATAATGGCTGCGAAGGAGATGCTTGTGTATTATTGTGTGGGCACTCTTTTAATTTGTAAGGCACCCTATTTGGTTCACACTTATGTTTTTCAGTTAACAAACTTTGTTTGTTTGGTTTCCCCATTTGAATATATATTTATGTCTTTATAGCGGGGGTTGGTTCGTTGTGTGTCCCTGCTCAGTGTGATTGTGAAAAGGTTCAGGCAGTAAACGAATCAGGTAAAGAAAAAATAGTTAAAGTTGTAGTAAGGTTTTACTCCAGAAACCTGTTGTTATGTCATGTAATGTTATGTAATGTGTATTATTACAGTATAAAGTACCAGTATTCATTTAGTTTTTTGTTTCTATGTTTGTAAACCATGTAAAGAAATTCCTTTCTATCTGTTTTCCTTACAGATTTTTGCAATATCTGCACAAATATCTCGTTTCCGTGCTTTGATGGTCAGTATACTTAAATGGTTACTAATGCTTTGATGCTTTGAAGTACAATGTTATTTTTATTTCTGATTCCTGATTGCAACTTGTACTATCTGTTAAAAGTATTTAAGTGTACAACTATATATAAATGAAAGGTATAATTATAACATTCCTTTCTTCAACCTCATATTCCTGATTAAGTCCCTGAGATTCCGCTCAATTGTACAAAAGGTAAGTTGGAAAAATATGACCAATGATGTTCCTTTGATTTACATATACAGTCCTCAACCTTTCTTTGTTTTACATGTTATATGTTAACACCAGTCCTACCCCCCAATAACAGATTTCAAGGCCTCTCTGAACTCCAGCACCGGCTATGACTTGTTCGAAGGAGATGCACTTATTCTGAACTGCAACCACAACCTGCCGACATTGACCCTGGTTATTGAGTGGCAGAGAGACAAGCAAACCTTGGGTGGCCAGAATAACAGCATGCTCAAAGGGACAGTGTATACCACTGCCAGGGGAACATACAGATGCATCGTCCACAGCCCCTGTGGAACCTTCACCTCCAACGAACAACAGGTCAACGTAAATGGTTAGACTGCGGGACAGAGGATTTTCCATAACTACTAGATACTTGCAGTCATCCATTATGTTCAAGAATGGTCATTCTATTACACTGACCATTCTGAAAGATTTATATGAGTATCATATCTGTCTGTCGGTTTGACTATTCCCCCCCCCCCCCCCCCCCCCCCCACACACACACACACACACACACACACACACACACGGTCACACGCAATCCATTGAATCTCTGTCTTACCTGATCGCCATTTGCACTGTCCTATATTTTTATCTGCTATACTCTACACTTATATTGTATATATTTAACTTGATTATTTGAATTACTCTATAGTAGAACGGTGTATGTGTTCCTTGCACCAACATACCAAGATGTGTCTGTGTGTGTATATGTCTCTGTGTGTGTGTGTGTGTGTGTGTCTGTCTATGTGTGCTTGTGTGTGCATGCATGTGTGTGAGCGTGCGTGTGTGTGTGTTATTGTGTGCATGTGTGTGTCTGTGTGTGTCTCTGTGTGTGTGCATCCGTGCGTGCGTGTTTGTGTGTGTTAGCGTGTGTGAGTGTGTGCATGCGTTTGGTGTGTTTGTGTGTGTGCGTGTGTGCTGATGCTTTCAGACAGCGTTGTGCTCTTGGTGTTGCTGTGTGGCCTCTTTGCTGTGGTGCTGGTGCTCGCTATGGGAATGGCCATGAAGTACAAGCTGAAGAAAGATAACGGTGAGGGGGGAAACTTTGAGGAAATCCGGCACCTTGTGGTGATGGTGATGTCATCCATGGAACATGCTTAGAATAATAGGAGAAAGTGTTCTTCTTTTCCGTAGAACATGGTCTTAGAAGGCCAGTGTGCCAATTACATTAGTGTTCTTTCCAAAGTTATGTTTTCTTACTTTAATAAGAGGCCATTTTTGGCATGGATTTGTTATTTTAATTGTCATAGAAATACTTGGTTATGGAGTATAATGTTGGGTTTGGAATTATGGTGCCAGTCAAGTGGCACTTTCACTTGTTTACACTGCTGGCAGAAATAATTGAGAGGTAAAGTGAGTAATTATCTTTTCATTGCCATTCAAATTCCACCAGGTTTCATGTAAGGTGTTGCCATTTATCACAGAGCATGGCTCTAATCTCTGTAATTAAAAAGGTTGCTCAGCTACAGGGTAAAATAAAATAGTTTCAAACAGCTTTCTTATTCAACATATGCTTCTTCTCTATGGAATGCCATTCAAGCCAATATTAAATAATAAATAAATAAGCAAATAAGCAAATAAATAAATATGCCTATGAAATCTATGAATCACCTACGTTCCATTAAATAAATGTAACGCCGTGGTGGTCTGATTTTCTTTCTTTCTCCAGCTGCTCAAAAGAGGCGACAGGAGGAGAGAGCCATGGCCCTCCAGATGACCACAAGCATGACTCCAAGAGATGCCTAAAAAAAGCTAATTTATAGTCGCCGTGTGTGAACTGGGAAGGGAAGATTGTTTGAGGGGTGTGTGTCTCGCATGGTCAGGGTTAGCTGGGCGGATATATCATGTAATTCAGCGACCAGGTTAGCCACGGCCATCTTAGAAAGCTTGTTGAAGGGGCTGTTGGGATGAGCAAAAGGGCCTAGAAATGTTTTAATACAGGCGTGCTAAAAATAATAATCCCACTGAATGCTGCACTCACAGCATCACACAGATATGCATTTCATCTGGAAGCGCAGTAGCTAGTGCTTGATATGTATACACACATGAATGTATCATGTTTTTAACAGGAGCGTCATTGTGTTTGTGAGTGTATTTTGCATGGTTGTGTCCCTGTTATCTTCTAAAAGGCGGTCAACTGAGAGCCTCAAAGTGACAGCCATCAATGTCTTCCCTATTTCATAACTTTTATTTCAAAATAAATCTTACATAACACATTAGGTTGAAACGTTGTCTTCTATTGCGTCTGTTTTATGTGCATCATGTGAGTTAATGTTGTTCTAAACTTCAATGTTTGCATGTAAGGAAATCTCCACCTCACCATATGTCTAGCTGTCTGGGATTGTGTGTGGGTGTGGATCTGCTTGTTCGTTTGACTTCAATTTATGTGTGTATTTGTGTGTGCTGACTTCTTTCAATGTGTGTGTGTGTGCGTGCGAAAGGCGTGTGTGAATGTATGTGCGCAGGTGTGTGTATGTGCGTATACAGGTGCGTATTTGTGTGTGTGCTTGCGTAAGTGCATGTGCATGTCATTTGTCTGTGTGTGTGCATGTGTTTACTCTGTGTGCGTGGCTGCTGCTAGCTAAAGCTGTGTCTTGGTAGCTCCAGAGCAGGTGGCTAAGGGATAATCCAGGTTAAGCCCCACACTGAACACTGGAGATGGAGGATAGAAGTAGAGGGGGGGAGGGCAGCGTGGAGGCCTTTGCATGGGCAACTATAGAGCTAATTCTGGCCTCCATAATCCCAGTCCCCCCTCCCCCACCACCCACCCACCTCTCTTTCTGCTTGGTAACTCCCATCGTAGTGTGAAGAGCAATTTGAAGCACAGGTAGACTGTACAACACACTCAACACACGCAGCACACGTGCAGCACATCTGTCCAGGCTGGTCTTGGTTTGAGTGGGGGAGGGGAGAAGTGGTAGTAGGGTTGGCCCGGGACCTCCTTATATCGTCCCCGCCTGGAAAGCCAGCGTACCTGTGGTGGAGCTCCGCCCGGAGAATGTAGCCGCGGCCCCGCCAGCCAAGCCAGAGAAACACGCCGCCATGGGAGAATCTCAGAAGGTGAGTGGCCTGATGAGGGATGGGGCCATGGAGGTGGGCCTTGGGGTCCTGTCTGACGGGGAGGGTAGCTTGGTGGAGAAACCCTTTATCATTGATCACCGATTATGGTGATACAGCACTGTATCGCTTGTTTATCGGGATGATCTGGTCTTAAGTAGGGCCGGCATTCCGTCCAGGCATTCAAGGTTCTTGAAATGATCTACTGTGTAGTTACCACTCAAACTAATACCTGCAGACAAGTTCAACCCAGCTCTGAAAAACAGGTCAAACACAACAGCCATATGCTACCATTTGTTTAACAACCTACCGAGGATTTTAGGAAAGAGATAATAATTAGTCTGTTCAAGGGTGTGTGTCTAATCAATAGTATTTGTTCTGTTTACAACCACTTTTGCATTTGAGGCTGTCTCTGCTGCTTATCTACTGTTCGAATATCTAAATCTACCACTAAATAATTGATTAATGTTGAATAGCGGTGTGTTTATTGAGTAATGAAGGGCTCTAACTCAGTGTATTGTAGTGGTGTTTTTAAACAAGGCTTTAGACTACTCGTGGTATTTAGAACACAGTTACATGAATGGAGGGTGGGGACTAAGCTAATTTGAGATGACGGGACCGATAAGTCTTACAGATAGAGGAAGGAGAGGTGGGCGGAGCCTAGGAGGTGGAGATAGTGTAGTGGTACTGGGCAGCGTGTCATCTGCTTCCAGGAAACCTGAAGGGTTCACTTGGCCTTCTGTCAAAAGAAAGCCAACAGTCTCCTTGAATGGTGACATGTACTGCGCTGTGTTTTTACCTCATCCTGGTTTACAAGAAGATTTGACGCTACATGAAGGTGCTCCTCGTGGGCAGATTATTCATACACTGATGTAATCAACCACGGCAACAACCACTGCTGGACAGCCGCTATATTTGATCATTATGTATTTTGAATGGAAAATGTCTACGATGCACTGGAAGACTTTTGAATAGATTTATGTCATCTCAAAACCCCAATCACGTATCCTTGACACATGACGAATGTAAATACACAGTCTGCATAGGAAAGGATGATCGACAATAATCCAACAACCAGAGGTTCAGTAAAAGCTGGTGTAGGCAACTTTGGAGAAACCAGACAGAGAAAGCTAGATTACAAAAATGCTTCGAAAATAAATCGCCTACCCTAGCTTTAAGTGATGTGTTTTCACAGGATGTGCGAGTGTTTACTGTACTGTTTGTGCTGTACTCTTCAGTCTCTGCTTCTGCTAGCGTTTCACACCCCCGCCTGTCCTCGTGTGACTCTGTGCCTCCACCAGGGCTTGCTCTCTGTCATCCAGAAGCTGAAGGGCTCCACGGAGCAGGAGCTCAGGATAGTTCTGCTGGGACTCGACAACGCAGGGAAGACCACTCTGCTTAAGAGCCTGGCCTCGGAGGAGGTCAACACCATCACCCCCACACAGGTGAACACAAGCACCGTTGTCATCACGTCACTCATCATTGTGTCACTACCGCTGTCAGCATTATTGTGTCACTACCGCTGTCAGCATTGTGTCACTACCACTGTCACCACCGCTGAGCGGGAACATCTTGATGTGTGTGAAAAGTAATAAACAGGCAAAAGCATTTTGGAAGGAAGGAAGGAAGGAAGGAAGGAAGGATGTCTAGTTGCTTGCTGGGTACACACTACAGGATAATTAGCCCGATTTTGTGCCCGATTTCCCCCTTCTGACTCTGGACAGCAAAGGCCCGATTTGTTAATGGTTCGATCGATTATTTGCCTGATTATCCTGTGGTGTGGCGTATGTTAAGAGATAACAAATATTAAACATGTTCAATATTTACGATACGATATCCTGTAATGTGGGGGAACCCCGACCACAGCCGAGGAAGCAGGCAATTGATTGTCACGAGGGAAAAACGATAGCCAATTGGGAGCCATGCTGACTTAACACAATACCAACAATTAATCAAGTAATCATAACAGAAGCCACGGCGGCAAAAGCTAAAGTGGAGTGGTCTTTCGAAATGGAGGAACAGCTCGTAGAATTAAAAAAAACCTGAAAAACACTTGCAAAAGCTAGCATAGCTGGTTCCTCCTGACCGTCGTCTGCCATGTTTGTTTACACTAAAGTCACGATTTTGATCGCGAGAGATTGGTGAGATTTCCGGTTTTGAAAATTGGGTCTGGGTTGTTGTGAAATTGAATCGATTAGTGTGCGGTGCGGTGCGGTGCGGTGCGGTGCGGTGCGGTGCGGTGCGGTGCGGTGCGGTGCGGTGCGGTGCGGTGCGGTGCGGTGCGGTGCGGTGCGGTGCGGTGCGGTGCGGTGCGGTGCGGTGCGGTGCTGTGCTGTGCACACGTTTTCTTAATTTGAAGGTGGATTTGGATTTCTGAATTTGCTGGTTGATACAGCAGGAAGTCGCATACATATGGACAAACTGGCCGAAAAGTGACTACTTTCAATAATTGACAGGAAAACACAAGGACTTGGACACATACACGTGTTTATTTTACCGTATCATGGCATTGTCAATAAAAAACGTTTATTATCAGATGCTATAATGGTATTATCTCTCAATGTATTGTACAAAGAATCAAATTAAAGCTTTAGGGCAAAGTCCTATGCTCTTCAATGACAGTAGAGATCATGATGTAATGATGTGATGGATGTCGATCATGTTGTTCAACATCCTGTGTTAAACCACACGTGTGTGTGTGTGTGTGTGTGTGTGTGTGTGTGTGTGTGTGTGTGTGTGTGTGTGTGTGTGTGTGATGTGTGTGTGTGTGTGTGTGTGTGTGTGTGTGTGTGTGCACCTGTGTATGTCTTAACAATATACTGTTCAAAATGTGGACGTAGCCTCCTTGATGTCACCCAGTTTGTTTTCACAGAACTAAGCCTTATATTTCCTGTGACAGGCGCCGCCATTGCTTGAGATTTTATGCAACCACTAGCAAAAACCATCCATATTTGGCACATTGAGGGCCGGAATTTAGTGGAATGGCCAAAACACTTTCATATTCAAATCCTTAAAGCTAGGGTCGGCAATTTGGAGAAAGCTCGATTTTGAAAGTATCCAACTGAAAACATCCCACCCCTGCCTTTAGGCCTCCCTCCAAAAGCACTCCAAAATGTCTACTGCTTCATATTACTAGAATTAAATCACAATCTTCCCTATAATGGTGAACCGTCTTTTTGCATCCAACCACTGCGAGGTCATTGGAGGAACTACATTTTATGGCTGCTTCTTTGTCTGTACCTGTGTGTGTGTGTGTGTGTGTGTGTGTGTGTGTGTGTGTGTGTGTGTGTATGTG
The DNA here is from genome assembly GCA_026745465.1 of Lota lota. NCBI lineage: Eukaryota > Metazoa > Chordata > Actinopteri > Gadiformes > Lotidae > Lota > Lota lota. The sequence goes on along the minus strand of JACYXH010000429.1, from coordinate 1,105,077 downwards.
TGCGTATGTGAATTTGCAATCAGTATATGTATGTATGTTTACATCACATGACTAATATCCAATTATGTAGCATGTCAATTAATTATCCATCTCGTTATTATATTGCCCTCAGAGGGATACGCTATCTTGAGGCCTGGCTATAGCGCTGGGTGCTCTGTGTGGATACGGGGCAAGTGAAAGCAGAGAGGTGGTACAGAGAGGAAAAAGAGAGATGACGACGGCCAACCAGCATAGAGCTAAATAAGACCTCACACATTGATCCCACCAGCCTTATCCACAGATTTGCTCCGCGGCTGGCTCTCAGGATAAGGATGTTACACAACCAGAGTCGGCTGAACCAGAAACAACAACTAGGCGTGTAATGAAAAGGGAGGAAAAAAGAGGTGGCAGTAGCCTTAGACTTTCAGCACCTTACCCTCCCTGGTTTCCCTGGTTTACCCTCCCAATTGGCTCCCTGCTTAACCACCATCATGGGCTGTTGCCATAGATGTCTGAAGAAAAGGAAGATTAAAAAAATGTATGCATACATAATTACTCATAATTACTTACGCATACAATTACTCATTGTATGCCCTTATGATCAGGGCATACAATGAGACCACAGCATTCCATTTATTGTGTTTCACTTCACGGATGATTTATTCAACATGGCGCTGTCCTGTTCTTTCTAAGTGTAATCATGAAGTGCTTATTTGAGGGTGAAAACCAAGCGTTCTGCTTTCTACTCGCATGCAGGGCTTCAACATAAAGAGCGTGGCCTCGCATGGCATGAAGCTGAACGTCTGGGACATCGGAGGACAGAGGAAGATCAGACCCTTCTGGAAGAAGTACCTGGACAACACCGACCTGTTGGTGAGCTGTCCGTTGTTGTTCGTCATGTAAAGCCTTCACATCACATGATCACTCAGGGTCCTGTAAGGTCTAGGTGGTTTACAGACATATCGGGTCACAGAATAGGGAAGACAGTAAAAAAAACAATGATCTAGATTTGAAAACAAAAAGAAACACCCTTAAAACACAAAAAGTAATGAAAATATTATTAAGTACACAGTGGATTGTCATATTGTTTACCTAACCATTTATTGATGCTGATGGAGAAAGTATTAAATCTTGCAATAAGATCCATTTTCAAGAAATTAAAAACACTTTTTTGCAATTCCTCAAATGTTTATCTCAGACTTTTTAAAGTTTACATGGCCCATTAATAATCCACAGGCCTACATTCTGAGCAGTCTGTTCTTGTGTCTTGTTCAGCAGAATCCTTCCATTTGATTTTATCTGAACACAAATGACGTGACATATTTCAAAAACTATGATTTTACTAATGTTATTCCTTTGCTTCTTCAAGTATCTTGTAATGTCGGATGCTGCAGGTTCTAACATTATTCCCTTTGTCGTTTAACTTTTACATAAAGTAATTTCCATGTGATCCATGTGTGTTTGTTCTAACAGATCTACGTAATAGACAGTGCAGATAAGAAGCGTTTCGAGGAGACAGGGCTGGTAAGTCCTCACTCTGATGCATGCTGACAACCCTTACCATTATACACCCATTACCAACACAACGTAATGTCAGGACCCTTGACTGACTGAACTCATGGGTTTGTGTGTGTGTTTGCGTGTGTGTGTGTGTGTGTGTGTGTCTGTGAATGTGTGTGTGTGTGTGTGAATTCATGCTTGCGTGCGTGCGTGTGTGTGTGTGTGTGTGTGTGTGTGTGCGTGTGTCTGTGTGTGCATATGTGTGTGTGTGAATTCATGCTTGCGTGCGTGCGTGCGTGTGTGTGTGTGTGTGTGTGTGTGTGTGTGTGTGTGTGTGTGCGTGTGCAGGAGCTTTCTGAGTTGATCGATGAAGAGAACCTAAAGGGGGTCCCGCTGCTCGTATTTGCCAATAAGCAGGACCTTGCCACAGCTTCCCCTGCCAGTGAGATAGCCGAGGGACTCAACCTGCATACATACCGCGACCGCGAGTGGCAGATCCAGGCGTGCTCGGCCGTGTCCGGGGAGGGCGTTCAGGTTCGATCCGGTCCGCTTGTAGCACACATCCATTGTGTTCCGATCCTTTAAGTCAAGTCGTGGGGATCGATGAGGAGTATCACACACTTTAGACTGAATACTGATGAACCGTTTCTGGTTGTAACACAGGTTGAAGTAACTGTCTTTAACTTCAACCGTCTCTAATGGGCTTTGTTTTCTGTGTCTATCCCCCAACAGGATGGCATGAACTGGATTTGCAACAACATTGTAAATCAGAAGAAGAAATGATTCTTCAATACTACATCCTTCAAACATTGACCCTCAAGATTTCTTTGTTCTTACATCTTAAAATAATCTCACCTAAAACAGCCCAGCTCTCAACCAGAATGAATTTTAAAATAATTATAATTTTTACTTTGGTATTTTCTTGTTTGAACGTTTAAAAAAGAAGTTAGACTTTTATTTATTTAAAATTTAGTTTACTGAGATAGACTTGAATTGTTGTTTGTTTGTGGTTGAGTAAGACCTTTAGACCCGTCAAGTGAGTGTGTAAAGTACGTATGCTACGTCTGTTAAACATTAAACTATTTAGTTAATGCTGATCTTTTGTCCACTTTCTTCAATCCTGTTGACCATTTGACTCTTACTAAATTCTCTGAAAGCCATCGTGTTAATAAGTGTGTCATATGTGATGAAGTCTGTGAGCTGTCAAGCCTCAACACAAGTTAACACTTTTCTTCCTACCACAGCACACATAAAAATTAGCTGTATTGATAGAAACAACACATATACTAACAACACTTCCTTTTTTTTCATACCGCTCTGCTGTCATCTTGATTTATATCTACGCTGTGAATAGCGGTGTGTGTTTAAGAAAAGAAAGTTATTAAAAGATAAAAAGAGAGAATAGTAATAGCAATTTTAATAAATAAGTTAATAATAGGCATCTACAAAAAAAATGAACAGATGAAAGATTAACCAACATACTCATCTCAACAACAGCGCACAGGTAGACTAATACACAAATCGATTGAAAGTGAAATGCTTTATGGTTAATGCATGTGCATTTCGGGGAAACATGTAGCTACACTATCTCATAGAACATATCAGTGTCCCTTCTGGTGGAGATACATCGACATGGCAGATTTGCCTTCTGGCCGACTGGCCCACCGTGGACCCCCTGTTTGCCCACCGTGGACGCCCTGTTTTCCTATAACAAACACCAGCAGACAGTTGGTCTGGGCCCCTGTGAGAGAAGAGCTTGAATCCCCGTTGGTTCGGAGATCCATGAGGAGGATCTCCGTGTTCAGACCGCTAAGCAGTCTCTGATTACCGCGGTCTTCTCCCATCCCACCGTGATCCGTTTGCTCCTCAGAGTTCCTCTGTTTTCTTCGCCCAGCAGGAGTGAAACCTCTCCTGGGGAGGTCTCTGCCCGAACACCCCTTGTTGGCCTTTGGAGGCCAACAAGTCCTCGTTGACATGTATGCCACGTCCACCGCGGCTTTGTTTCCGGGAGCTTAATATAGTCCCTCCGCTCAGTCGTCTTGGCCTGGCATAGCTGGCTTTTAACAGCCCTTTTGTAAGTGCTGTGGAGAGCTCTAATGAACTGACTGAAAGCCCTCCGAAGTCACAACCACTGGCAGGCGTTTGTGTCCTCCTTAACCGTGAATGGCGCCTTATGAAGGCCTTTTGTTGTATGTTTTGCTGTTGTGTTTTTTCATTTGCCCTACGAAGAAACCGCTTCTACATTGTTACCATGGCGATTGGTGAAGTAGGCCTATCTGGAGAGGAATTGTGTAACCGCCATATGATCGCTCTTTTACCAACAGGTGGCAATGTTAGAAAGCTGTAGATGGTTGCACAAACATTTTATGAGCTGATTAATCTCAGGGTTGGGCTGGGTCGATCCGTAATATTCCATGTGGTTAACATATGATCAAAAGCACTGCCAGCGCTGCCAATATTACCAATGCATCATTTCTGAGGCAAAGGAGTGGCTGGCACCGTCACTAGTCAAGAGCCCACTAGTCTCAGTATTAGTCCGTCTCGCCACATGCATTTGGGAAAAGCAGAGTGTCAAAATATTGACCTTTCATCTGACTAAGGTGCCATTCATTCATTCTATATATTCATTATGATTTTTGCCTTTGGTTGAAATGATGTCACTCTCGTGCATGTATCACCGTCAGAAAGAGTTGCCATGGTAACCCCTCCCCCTTATACCTATTATTCTCCCTTCCTTCCCTTCGGGGTCCGCCTCTCTCTCTCCTGCTCTCCACACTCCTCCTCTGCCTGTTGTGCTCTCGCCGCGCCACGAATAAATAAAAAAACATCGCAGAGTCCTACGTCAAGTCACGGGTAAGAGACACACCCAACTATAGTCTACTCTGGGCAGGGTGGTGGTGGGGGTGGACTGACTTAATGAGAAAGGTTAGGGTTGATGCTGAAGTTAATTACAACTGATGATGAATAGCTGGACTATTAGTTTTGCACCTTCTCTGTACTCCCTGTCCTGCTGACTGTAACATAATTGCTGAGCCATGTTCTGAACCGAATATTCATTCTGCTGTGATGAACTAAATATCCTATCACCATGTACACGCTTTCAGCCTTATGTATCACTCCCTGACAGGGGGCTCACCAGCGTAGTAAACAAAACCTCTCTGTCCTCAGTTTAATCAGGAGAGGCTAGCATTTAAAATGAACCACAACATTTATTAGCAACACATTTGGCAATTAGACACCATCAAATTATTCTTCATGGGGACGATGGATCCATGAAGTATGCCGGGATATGATTCCCCCCTGATGGTGTCTAGACGCTGGGGGTGGTGGGACTATGGATGGAGGATGTAATGTCTTTCTCCGTAGACAGGTGGAGCTTAATCCCGGAGGTGAAGGGGATGGAGGAGAGCCTGCAACGAGTCTCAATGTAAACAACAGACAAGCAACCAGCATGAATGAGAGATGTTTATATACACTGCGTGTTGGCGTGCAATTGTACTCCTGTTAATGCATGAGAACCTGATTGGTTGAGATATGAAGAGGAGGGAATTGCGTTGACAGCGTGGGAATTTAGAACCCAACATATGAGAAATAGATGGGGAAGGTCGTCTCCCTGATTTAACTTTTGCTTTAGCTACATTTAGGTAACCACGGACCAGCGCAGTAAACAAACCTCTCTGTCCTCAGTAAGGTAACCACGGACCAGCGCAGTAAACAAACCTCTCTGTCCTCAGTAAGGTAACCATGGACCAGCGCAGTAAACCTCTCTGTCCTCAGTAAGGTAACCACGGACCAGCGCAGTAAACAAACCTCTCTGTCCTCAGTAAGGTAACCACGGACCAGCGCAGTAAACAAACCTCTCTGTCCTCAGTAAGGTAACCACGGACCAGCGCAGTAAACAAACCTCTCTGTCCTCAGTAAGGTAACCACGGACCAGCGCAGTAAACAAACCTCTCTGTCCTCAGTAAGGTAACCACGGACCAGCGCAGTAAACAAACCTCTCTGTCCTCAGTAAGGTAACCACGGACCAGCGCAGTAAACAAACCTCTCTGTCCTCAGTAAGGTAACCACGGACCAGCGCAGTAAACAAACCTCTCTGTCCTCAGTACCACGGCTCAGCTGACATGCCTCACGCACGCTTCCTGTCCCCCACGGCCCCGGGGCCACCAGCCGTGACGCTCCACCTCAACGTGACGGCAAGCCTGATCGTCAACCTCTTCCTCACCACCACCACCACCACCACCACCACCACCACCACCACCACCAGCGGCACTACCACCAACACCAGCACCACCAGCCTCCTCCTGCCTGCAGGGGAGGTCTACCTGCAGGTGCACTCTGTGCTCATCATCGTCGTCTTCTCGGTGGTGTGTCTCCTGCTGCTTGTGGCATTCTTCTACGCCTTCTGCTTCCACTGCTCCATCCAGCCCTCGCCGAAACCCCCCAGGCAGACCCCCCGCCGGGCCAGCCTGGACCCCGAGGACGCCACCTACAGGATCAGCTCGTCCGACCCCCCCTCCGTGGGGATCGTGGTCTGAGGGGGAGGGTTGAAGTGGCGTTGTGTGTATCTGTGTGTTAGGAGCATTGCAACAAATGCTGCAGTTTCCTGTTTAAAAGGAGCAAACGGTTTTTACGAAAAGATGACTGCAACTTGAACTGATTATTCCACGACTCTGTGGACATTTGCTGATTTTTAGTCGTGGATGTAGTATTGTATATTTTGTAATACTTTGTATGCGTTGTCTTTACAAGTATGTTATAGGCTGCTGTAGAAAGACTTGATAGATTTGCTATCTATTTTGAAGCCTTTTCAAGTTCTTTGTTAGGAAAGTATTGAACAAAACCAGAAAGTGACAGAACATTTACCGTTAAGCTGTGATTAAAAAATGACTAAGAACAAATTCAAAAACAGTGCCCAGCTGGTGTCTTGCTTTATTCCCAAATCCAATTTACAAGCAGTGTAGAGCATCTACCTGTTTCACATTACTAGTGGAATACACAACAATAAATAAACAGGCAAGGGACTGTAAGCTAGAAAGGAGGGTAAGCTATAGTAGAATCAACAGTGATGTTGTTGAAAATAAGACAACATCAAATTTAGAAGGCACAGTGGCAATGCAAAAAATTAACATGCAGGGAGATACTATTTTATTTCCGGTAGGCCTAATGGAGCTAGTGTCCAGTTGAACCCAATGGCAGTGAACACTTTAGTACTAAAGAAGTTGGTATGATGTATTACCCAAAAGACTAACTTAAACAGCCAGTGTACCAAAAACCGTGTTTTGTATATTTTAAAAGTGGTAAAATGGCTTATATATTCGTCAACGTAATTTATGCCATGTTACCACTGTTACTGAAAATTAGACCCTAATTTAGAAAATGTTTATGCCATTTTCCCTCAAAACACCGTGTGACCGTTCCACTCCGCTGCGATCGCAGGTGGCGTTCTTTTCGTGACGTCTGAGTGCCTTTTCCGGGGCACTCAGACGTCACGACCATGGCGCGGCATGTGGACATGTGGAGCTCTGTCTGGGCAGCGGTTGACTGCGGCGTCCGAGAGAAAGTTGAGCTTTTCGGACACTTATAGGATAATGCCACGGTGTGTGTGTGTGTGTGTGTGTGTGTGTGTGTGTGTGTGTGTGTGTGTGTGTGTGTGTGTGTGTGTGTGTGTGTGTGTGTGTGTGTGTGTGTGTGTGTGTGTGTGTGTGTGTGTGTGTGTGTGTGTGTGTGTGTGTGTGTGTTTGGGTTTGGGTTCCCGGACACCTATAGTATAACGCTACAGTGTGTGGCGCATTTCATATACAAAATCGCTCAGTATAACACATCATACACAACAACGCTACTAAAAAAGTATCACAAAGTTGGCGTAGGTCGTAACCATGGGGATAAGACGCCCCTCCCTTTCCAAAAACTCAACCCAAAACGCATTTTCTTTTAAAATCTCATATTGTTCGAATTCCAGCTGAAACAGTGGGTTCACTGGCTCTTTAAAAGAAACCTGACTCTGTCCATTCATAAATATTGTGTTACAACAACAAGGTGTTTTTATTCCTGAGGGTTTGGGAACGAAAGAAGGCAAGAGCAGCATATGGACAATGTCCCTACCAAACAGTTAGCCTAGCCTAGGGGGGGGGGGGGGGGGGGGAGAGATTGGCATGCAACAACAAAGGAACATTCTTATTTAAAATTACATTGGCTATAGCGTTGGCTGGCGTCCAGCAGAAAGTGGCTGCGATCTTGGTTTATGAAACAGAGCACATGGTGCTCTTCTCTGAGCTGTGGGAGTCCAGGGAGCCATCTGGGGAGCCCAACTCCAAATGGGAGTGGAGGCCGTCCTGCAGGTTGTCCTTATAGTGGGACTGGCCGCGGCACAAGGAATAAATAGTAAAATAATACAAAGACACATTAGGGTTATTTAGTGAATCATTGATCTGTGCACTCTCAAAGCAAGGTTCAGATGAAGGCACATGCATGCATTTACCCAGAAGTGCCATCCTAGGACAAACACAGGTGTTGCTCATAACCCTAGTTATGAGTCTGCTCCTTTTAGCAGACTACACTAGTTGAGATAAGGCTACTACCCGAGCCCTGGTACATAAAAGGGGAAGACCAGTATTAAGTGTTATGAGCAACACGTGTTTGTCCTATGAAGGCTCCTCTGTTGAAAAGGGTCTGTGATATATACAGTAATAATCCATTAAGCAGGATCAAACCACCCTGGGTAGGCAGCTTCGCCTCTTCCGCATCGCCATCCCCGTCGTACATGATGTTTCGATAACGGGACACCCCCAATTGGTTTATTCCGCTTATACCACAGTTACCAACAATTCAAATTAAAGTGAAATCAAACGATTCTTCTGCAGCGTTTCGTTTTTGCGTTGTCAAGGAAACTTCTGGTCGATCGTTTTATTTGAACTATAATGTTAATGTTGGACTTGTTGAGCATTGATTCGGAACTGTTAAAAGGCAGGGGTCATGGGCACAGATCTGAAAAAATGCAAAAACAAGTTGTCCCCCCCAATATAAATTATTTCTAAATGTATGTAATTGAAAATATATATTTAATAGAAGCCAACTCCACTTTTGAAATAAGTGGAGTCGCTTTGTACTTCTATCGCTTATTTCTGAGAATGAATGGTGCTGCATTTGTGGATGGGTGGCTCTGTAAAATAGGTAAATATGTATAGTGGTGGCCTGAAAGCGATTCATTAATATATATATTTTAAGCTACTATTGATGGCTGTGTGTCTGTTATAGCAGATCATTTGATATACGTTGTTGATATTATTGATACACTCCAGAAAATATAAATAATTCCATGTTTGTAATTCCATTCTATGTTGTATTAAGATCTGCGCCCTTGGCAGGGGTGTCCCGTTATAGATCTTTTTATTTTTTTAACAATCAATACCAAGTATTTAGCATAGCTATGATTAACACTGTACTACACAGTATAGTAGAAATAGCTAAGCATGTCTCCAGTGTGTGCTTCGCTTACCTTCTGGACAGACAGCTCCTCCAACCGGCCCTTCTCCAGGGACGTCTCCAGCGAATGGCCTGATATCTCCATCTTGATACGATGGGAGGGGATAGATTTGACTTCATCTTCGTCGTCGCCCAGCACCAGTGGAAAGACCTGGAGGGACGGAGGTGACGGAATGGCTCAAGGATCAATGAACTCAAGAGATACATGATCTTTTAAAACTCCCCATTGAGTTTCCTTGTAGGGACGGGAATCGTCAAGGACCTCACTATACGATGTTCCCACACCCTTTATTCCTTTGATCCTTGATGAGAGAAACCATGGGTTTGATCATCATTACAATGTGACAATCAATATGTCTGATAAAAGAGCATGCTGCGAGGTGCCCTTACCTGGCCCTTGTCTTCCCCGGGGGCCTCGGAGCCCGGGTTAGCGGCCTTGTTGATGGCCTTGTCTATGGTCTGGGTCTCAAACTGGGGACACGCTGCCTGGGCGTTCCCGTCCTTGTCCCGCTTCCCATTCAGCCAGTAGGTCTCAATCTCCACGTTGCCCTGAAGGATAGCAGATGATCGGCAAACAAAATACATTTGAATAAGAATGTATTTTTTGTTGTATTATTCAACGGGCTTGAAATGGGGAGGTGAGTAAACCCCCTGAGACGTCGCTGTTCTGACAGCTGTCTAAGAAGCAAAACCAGGGGCACAACATGGGCCGATGCACTCTCCGATCACCTAGAAGTTTATATTGGTTAGTCTACGCTTGCAGTCTATGTTAGACGGTGTAATTCTGTCTCTGCTAGAACGTGCACAGAGCCTCTCTGTGTTGTGATGAGTGGGATACGGCCCAGTCTCAGATCGGAATACAATTGATCTTCAAAGGCGGATGAAATCATTGACTTTTGTTGCTACTGCAACAGAGATAATGCATGACGTCCCCACAGTGACCCCCCCTGACCTTGATGGTGATGGTGCCCCTCCTCTCGAAGATGAAGTGGCTTCCCTTGAGGTGCTCGTAGGTGGCGCTGCTGAGCTGGATGTGCATCTCCTGCACAAAACAGACACACACAGCTGGGGTGACCAGGTGACCTGCACACATTTATGCAGGACTTCACCGCGTTTTTATCCCTATATTGAGGCGATGTCCCGCACTTTGATTGATGTTTTTCTAGAATCTGGCTTGTATCCAATGGCTGTGAGTTTTTTAACGTGTCCCACATTGTTACACACACTGTGGCAAGGTCCTGCATATGCAGATGAGGTTTTCCTCATCGATCAACTTAGAAAGATCTTGTACACACACATGCACACACATGGGCAAGCATGCATACACACACACACACACACACACGAATGCACACTCACACACACACACATGCCCACACATGCATGCACGCACACATACACACACACAAACCAATGGTTTTAGTTTGTTGAGATCAGGTCACCCTACACACAGTGTGTGTGAGTGCCATCGTCACACCCCCACTACCACGACATGTGGTACTAGAAGAATAAAAAACACTTACATGCATGTCTTGGTATAGCATTGACAATCAATCATGTCAGATGCTGCAGCATGTTATGTAATCGTATTGTTATTTGGTTCCACAGTTTGCTATTTTCTTGCTACTTTCTGCTATTTTTAATAGCAAGCCACACACACACAGCCATGTTCCCACAAAATGAAAAATGTTCTCTCTGAGGTCCAAATCGGGTTACCTATAGTTAATTTATCTCAATACCACGTTATACACCAAAACACTAACTACAATAATTCAATGTAGGTTTCTCTTATATATTTGTGCCCAAAAAGCTATTTGTTTTTACATCTGGTATAAAGATGTACTACGTAGTTATGACACATGCCCGTTGAACTGAACTGTATTTTGTCCAATGGCATGGCTCAACAGTAATAGAATGGTGAATGAAAACTAGCTTTGGTATTTGATGGATTCAAATATCAAGGCGAAGCTCTACCCTAGCCACCGCGACAAAACCAAACTCTTTTTGAAAAGATCATTAGGGCTGGACAGATCTTTTCAGAAAGTATGAGGGTTTGTCTGCCTAAATCCATAGGATGTAGCCTTAAGTTGTTCTCCTGCCATGTTGTATGGTGGGTCATGCAGTACCTTGCCATTGCTCTCCATGGCCGAGGCCGTGTGGACCGTGTCTCCGTGGAGACCGTAGCGGGGCATCTTGTGGCCCACCACCCCCGCCACCACCATCCCAGAATGGATTCCTGGAACCCGGACAGAAAATCGGTGTGGGGGTGTGTGTGTGTGTGTGTGTGTGTGTGTGTGTGTGTGTGTGGGGGGGGTGTGTGTGTGTGTGTGTGTGTGTGTGTGTGGGGGGGGGGGTGTGTGTGCGTGTGCATGTGCTCATGCATGTGTTTGTGTGTGTGTGTGTGTGTGTGTATGTGTATGCGTGCGTGCGTGCGTGCGTGCGTGTGTGTGTGTGGCCCTCACCAACGCGGATCTGTATGTTGTTGCCGTTAGAGGGGTCCTTGAGGTGGTCTATTGAGCGCACCATGTCCAGGGCCATGTCACAGATGTTGTGGGCGTGGTACTTTGTCTTCTCTGGGGTCCCGGCCACCACCATGTAAGCATCACCGATGGTCTCCACCTGGGGGACACGAAGCAAGGATGGACACAAACACAATGGTGGGCAGCCCTTCACTTCAGTTTACCTTCTGGGCCTGAGAAGTCAGAAGGAAGTGCAGTAGGTAAGATTTGAGAGTTGTCAAGAGCGAGAGAGAGCATAAAAGGACAAGATTTTGAAACTTGACAACCGAAGAAACGCCCCCTCCCTCCCTACGTTTCTCCACCATTGAGAAGTGTTGCATTTCAAGCACCTGTGATTGAGAGGCAAAATGGATTAACCGATCCAATCAGGGAAGAGATGCTCTGATGAGTAAGAAATGAGCCGGGAGCGGTCTATAATCTAAACTGTCTCATACAGAGGCAGGGGGAACGAAGTCGCAATATTCCCACAGCATATTTCACACCCTGATAGCTGACAAACTACACCGAAATAGTAGCTCTTACATTTGATCAACACCTTTAAGAAAGTGTTACGCAGAACAAGTACAACTAAGGTAAAACAATTTATGTTAATGCTACATTCAATGGAGCATGATTATTAAAGCACAACGCTGTGGAAAAGAAGTGGAAAAACGAGGGATTACAAAAAGTAGGTATCAAAACAAAAAAGACATAGGCCTACACACCTTGAAGACGCGGTGCTTCTCGCTGAGCGTGTCGAACAGGGTGTACATGGTGTTGAGCATGGACACCACCTGCATGGGGGTGATATGGCTGCAGATGCGAGTGAATCCGACCACGTCGCTGAACAGAATGGTCACATCGGGGAATACCTAACATTACAGCAGGGACAAGAACAGTGTTGCAGGTGAACGGTTGAGGGTGGGTGAATAAGTAGATGGGAGATGAAATTAAAGTTGGCACAAGAGAGTTAAGACAAGCAAGAGCTGTTGTCTAATGAGCTGTTGTGCGCTATTAGGAAGTCATTTCAGAGCCAACCAAACCACAGGAACAGCACCCCCCTCTGGTGAAAGTCATGCAATTATCACTAAATTGTTGCGCTGATCTAACAAGCCTTTAATTAGCACCAGGTTGAACCAATCAGGTTCAAGTGCAGCAATTCCGCTGCCCTCCGTTTCCCCTGAGCGTTCTTCTGTGTGATTGTATTTGCACTGATTCTGGATTGGACTCTTAACTACCCTATCCCTGATGTGCATTGCCCTGACCTCGCATGTGTTGACGGCCGGCTCTCCTTTGCGCAGCCTCTTGGCGACGGGCTTGGGGATCATCCTGTACAGGAGGTCATCTGTCTTCTTCATCTCGTAGTCTAGCATCTTCATGCTCTCCTCCAGCTTGCTGGACTTCTTCTGCTCCTGCACTCACAGCAGCAACGTAGAGAGAGAGGAAATGTTGTGTTGGAGCACTGTGTGTGTTTGTATGTGTGTTGGGTGTGTGTGTGTGTGTGTGTGTGTGTGTGTGTGTGTGTATGTGTGTGTGTATGTGTTTGTGTGTTTGTGTGTGTGTGTGTGTGTGTGTGTTTGTGTATTTTATGGTTTTGTCTGAATGCCATGTTCAAAGGCAATGAAAGTGCACACGCGCACACGCACACACACCCACACACACACACACACACACACACACACACAGACAGACACACACACACACACACACAGTGTGGGTACCTGTATGAGAGCTCTTTTGAGCTCCTCAGATTGCTGTGTGCCAGCCAGCACTAGGTCTCTGCTGGAGTCATGCATGCTCAGGTCATTAATATACAGACCTGTCTTGAACATGGCACTCAGACTTTCCATCCTACACACACACACACACACACACACACACACACACACACACACACACACACACACACACACACCCACCCACCCACCCACCCACCCACCCACCCACACACACACACACACACACACACACACACGTTAGGACATTAGTTGGAAAAGGAGAAAAGATATGCATATTACCACTAACTTAATAATATTGAAAAGACGGAGGTCAAAAATAGATGATACAAATGCATCACTACAATAATGGTACATTGGTTTATAACCAAACTAGTACAGAGCTCTTTTTCTTTATGGTAGATTCGATTAAGGGGGCTTTTTCAATATGGCAGTATTTCTTGGAAGAGGAGGGACATGTTTTCTTCATTTTCTCTGGGGAAAACACTCACTTCCAAATGTGCTCCCATTAGGCTTACAAGAGCTGCCCTGTGTGATTACAAGCTAATTAGCAGCTTATTTCATGCATAGTGAGTGCCATTAGAAAGGGCCACTGATTTCATTTCTCTGCCTAGGCTTCTCTCCAGCTTTTAAAAGCCTGTAACGCTCACGCTGCTTTTAAGAATGCTCTTCCTTGAAATGAGTTCTGTAAGATAGAAAATTTAGAAATACATTTTGTTTTTCATCATGTTGGACTAGAGTAGACGATTGGAACACATATATATATAAATTCCGCACTCCATATGCCGTGTGTGCTTGTGTGTGCGTGCTTGTGCGGGTGTGTGTGTGCATCTTCTGTATAATTTTCTTCCGTTGCCTTTCCGTCTGCCTGTTTGCCTATCTCTCTATCTCTCTATTTATCTGTCTCTCTATCTGTCTTTCTATCTATCTAGCTGTCTATCTGTCTGTCTGTCTGTGTGTCTATCTGTCTGTCTATCTGACTCTCTGTGCATGTATCTGTCTTTCTGTGTGTCTATCTGTCTCTATCTGTCTGTCTGTGTGTCTATCTGTTGTCTGTCTGTGTGTCTTTCTGTCTGTCTGTGTGTCTATCTGTCTGTATGTGTGTCTTTCTGTCTGTCTGTGTGTCTATCTGTCTATCTGTGTTTCTATCTGTCTCTGTGTGTCTATCTGTCTGTCTGTGTGTCTATCTGTCTGTGAGTCTCACACGGGGGTCCCCAGGAAGATGATGGACTCCCACTCTGGCATGTATCTCATCTGGCCCTTCAGCTTGAGGCAGCGGCTGCCATCACCCCAGCTCTCCATCGCGTTCGCACTGTTCCCATCTGTGGGCAAGAGACACGTTGGTCTTCACGAGAACGAGAGCCGACCGATCATCTGTTGCATCGTTGTGCATTATGGTACAACCACGTTCCAAACATCGGCCATAAGGTGCTGCTTGTTTGTCATGTGTCTGTACATGGCGTCTCACTGTGCGTGTTTTGTGGAAGTGTGTCAGAGAGGGCCACCTTTGTAGTCATCTCCGATGATGGACTGAAAGGCCATGAGCTCCACGTCCACATCGGCCAAGCGGTTGGCATTCTCGCAGTCGGAGTCTGTGTTGGGAGGGACAGGGTAAGAGATCAGAACCGCCCACATGCGTTCATCCCCCACACCCCACCACCACTGATAACTATGAGGGCTGGGATCAATTCCTTTCAACTCAATCGATCAGCGCTCTGGCCTAGAAAACAATTCAGTCAGGCTGAGTTATGAAAACTGTCATTTAGAGTAAACCAATGAAGTTAACGGAAGAGGAATCCATGATTGTCAACTTCAGATCAAACGTCCAAGTAATCTGTCATTAAAAGATGTCTATTACCAAACATCTTTATCTAACTTTTAAATTTTTATCTTTCTCAGTTTTGTCTTTGGTCTTTCTACCCTCATCCTCATTGGTTGTTGTTGCTCTACTAAAACATGCTAATTGGCAGCGGATTGAGGATGTAATGACTTGAACCCAAGCCCAGACACACACCCCTGTGAGAGTCCAAATGGCTCACACGCTTACTCTGGACTCGGTTGTGAAGATTCCTCTCCCTCTTCACCGGCTCCTTGGACATGATCTCAAACAGGTTGTTGGGGTGCGAGATGATCTGGCCAAGGGGTCACATCAGGGTAAATTATACTGTGTTGACTCACTCACCAAGTAACATGGATATACAATACGTCCAGAATAAACCATGACGGGGCGTCCCGTTACTGAAAGATAATGTACGACGGGGTGGTGATGTGTCAGCCGATGTGGCCTACCACAGCCGTAGGAGGCCTACATGTAATTGACCAATCAGAATCAAGTATTAATTACTTTAATCTAAAATGTTAGTGTTTTTCTTTATCAACTTTAGTCAGCTGACATTTTAATATTATTCAGCGGAGTAGAGGAATTTCCTGTTATTGAAAGATAAGATCAGAATCACGTATTCAACAATTCTATGATATAATAAATGTTGTTAATGGCATATCATATGCTCTCTGTTTTCAGTTTGATCTTGTCTGTATAGGTGTATGGTGATGCTAGTGGCGGGTAGGCTTCCTTATATAACACGAGACGGGGATATTTTGGAGCTCACATTGTTCCAGGCTAACTCCACTAGAGGGCGAGCAAGCAGGAAAGCATCGTTGATCTTCTTCCCATCCAGGTCAGGGAAGACCGTTGCCAGACCTGAGCCCACGTTGTGCACCACCATGTCCTGGTGGAGGAAGCACAGAGGTCCATTGTGCTGTCTGATGTGTTATATATATCTGCTATGTGTATTTACTGTTAAGAGATATATAGTATTTACGGCGTATATACTATCTTCTCTACATCTTTTATCTGTTGTACGTATTTCCCTTAGTGGTCCTGTCAGTCCAGAAGGGACATTAATGATGTCATTTTATATAATACAATGTACTTTAATGTATAACCTGCCCAGGCACTGCAGATGTAAACAAACCTTCCCAGCTACCTCTGACTCATTTACAGATTTGCTTTTAATGTCGGTGACTGTCCCTGTCAAATAAACCTTTAATTTATTATGAAATGAAAATATCTAGGCCCATTTGGTTGAATTTAGCTCACAACTCTTACCTGTCTGAAGACGATGTTGAAGGGGAAGACTTCAAAGAAGAAGTCGGAGGTGATGGGCAGAATCTCCTGCTCCTCCTCGTCCTCCTTCATGATGTAGCGGTAGGCTGAGTTGTCAAAGTTCAACCTGAGCACACATGAACCGGTGAAGAAGAACATATCAGCTTATTTTAATCAGAAGTTTACTTTTTTGTTTTTTTGTTTCGTTTTGTTGCCTCTGCACTAGCATATGTGTGTATGTGTGTGTGTGTGTGTGTGTGTGTGTTTGTGCATGTATGTGTGCCTGAGTTAATGTGTGTGTGTTTGTGTGTGTGTATGTGCATGTATGTGTGCATGTATGTGTGTGTGCGTTCATATGTGTATGTGTTTACGTGTGTGTATGTGCATGTATGTGGGCCTGTCTTCATATGTGTGTGTTGGTGTACGTACTTGCATGTATGTGAAAGTGTGTGTGCATGCGTTCATATCTGCGTTTGTGTGTGTGTGTGCATGTACGTGTTTGTGTGTGTGGCGTCGTCATTGCGGACCTCATGGTGACATGGGAGTAGTCTCCCACCAGCTGCTCGGAGAGAACCTCCACGTGGATGTCGGTGTCGTAGAACTGCTTCCCCATCTGCCTGAGCTGGCCCATGGCGTAGTGCAGGTAGCCCTTACGCTTGCTCCTGCAGGACACACACACACACACACACACACACACACACACACACACACACCATAGGATAAGGGTTAGTCTACCTTTTGTTTGCTCACATTTATTTTATCTATTTTTTTGTATGATATCGTTCTTCATATGTCCACCTTTACTCATGTATTGATATGTACTTTCATGATGAATGGTTATGTCTGATTGTGTCTCGCCCTGTGTTGAGGTCTTTTTATTGCTACTGTGATGGCAGAACTCAATAGCTTCTCTGGGATAAATAAAAGTCTTGGATCTTGGTCATACGTATCCCATACTTCCCCACACATCATGATCGTCCTCAGCAGTTACATTATTATCAAACAGTGTAAAGAGTGACTTTTGTGCAACAACACACAGCAATACAAAGTGAACTACGCAACAAGAACGAAAATCTCAAGTAAACATCGGGATCAGAGAGGCACGGATTGGTGCAAAACCGACGTGAGGATAACCCAACTGCACCCATCAGAGTCACAGAGGGACGCTGGAGAGCTGAGGGGAACGGGACACACCAAGTCATTGAGAGGAGGCTAAACTAATATTACACACATTTCTTATACAACACCCTTCACACTGGATCTCTTTTTGTCCGACCTCATACAACACATTTCACGTCACACGTGCACGGTCTTCACCCAATGTTTGCGGCACACACATTCCGTTATTGCCCATATTTCTCTTATATAACATGTGTGTACTTCCATAACCCACGACTGAGGCTCATGTCATGTAGAATCTAACAATGAATGAATGAATGAATGGAGATTGAATTCTAGTTAATGGGTGGGGGCACCTGTAGTGAAGGGTGACCCCGGTAGCGGACTCCTCCTGGCAGAAGAAGGTGGGGGGCTGGACCTTGGGGTAGCTGAAGCGCAGGTACTCGTGCAGGTTGTCCAGGCCGTTGACAAAGTCGCGCACGTGGCGCCCCAGCACCTACACAGCAGAGGCGCAGAGGGAAGCTGTATTAGGACACCACTGAAACGTTAAAGCACACGTTTTATCTTACACATCACATTTAACACTGGTGTAAGTGTCAGTGTTTCTTTTATTTTTACTACACATCCCGCGTGCACAGGCTTGCGCACACACGCATACACACACACATGCACACATACAGACACACACACACACACACACACACACACACATCTGCTTAATGAATAAAAAGTGAAAAATCGGCAAAATGATAATTTATCTCTCTCTCTCTCTCTCTCTCTCCCTCTCTCTTTCTCTCACCTTTAGGATCCTGTCATAGCCATACTTCCCTACGAACCCCAGGAAGTACACGCCCCAGGAGTTCATCAGCTCATTGTAGGGGGTCCCTGTCACCCCGCTGGCCGCCTTCGCAATGCGGGGAATCACACTCTCACTGTACACCTGCAGGAGGACACACACACACACACACACACACACACACACACACACACACACACACACACACTAGATCAAGTCATTTGATGTATAATTGTGTGTACTTCTTAAACAATAGGTGTCATTCAGTTAGTCAACTGGTGTCCGTTAATATGCGTAGCTGTACATGACACGCTTTGTTACGTTTACATCTAATTGAACTTGATAAATAAAGTGTAAAAACAACACCTGCCCATCTAGACACACATGCACACAGTACCCCTCGCCTGAACCTCATTTCCAATTTCTTTCCCATCAGATATTTAAAACAATTACAGTAAGAAACACGTTTATGAAGCCACTTTGTACTGCACTACTGAGGGCCTATATGTATGAAAAGCCGGCCTACCTGATGGGTGACGAAGGAGTGCAGTCGGACGTCGGCCCTCTCTCTGACCAGCTTCCACACGTCATCCCCGTACGACTCCTTGATGAAGTCATGGAGGCTCTCGCACAGTAGCCCATACATGGCTCCTACAGATCAGCTCCACGCCACGCGTTCTGTAACTGTCCTCCAATAGCACACCAACGCCCCCCCCCCCCCCATAATTATGTTTTCATTACGTTCACCAGTGCTTTTTGCTCTCAAAATCAAGCCTCAAGCATGCCCTCTCTATCCATCAAGTATTTGCACATTATTTGGTACTGTGTCTGTTATTCCTGCAGTTGCGGTTCCTGTACGCTACCTGCTGAGGTCGGGCCGTCTGTGCTCCCTCCGCCGAGCCGTGCCAACAGAGTTTCATCCGCAGCACCCCGGGTGGATGGGTTTTAAAGGCGCTGCAATTACACCGAGCCCTTGAGTCTGAACGAGGGTCCGTCTTTTGTCTCCCCATGTCAGCTGTCACGGCCTGGTGATCCTGTTCCTCCACCCATGTGACAGGAACACACTGCAGCCCGCTGAGACTCATCTCTCAAACACAGATGGCTTGCAGCGTCAAGGGCTTTAATTATACCCTGCTCAAGGAAGTACAAGAATAACGTTTAATGGAAAAAACACACATTTTTTAGTTTAATTTCATTTCGAAATTGTGACTTTAAAAACACTAGGTGAGACAGAGCCATATTAGTATTTGTAATGTTTACTCAAACCTATCAAAAGAAGCTCTCTATTCAAAGAGCCATGGTCATAATTCTTCACTTTTACTCCTCACTCCCTAAACAAACTTGACTATATTCCTACCGGGCCCTGTAACTATATCCCATGACAGAGATGCTTCGGTGTGGTGATTACTGTGTCTTCTCTGAGACTACTTGGGGTCTCACGTAAACACAGAGAAAGAGAGAGATGGTGTATTTTTTTTTGGAACAGGGCATGTGCAAAAATCTATATCCAATCCCCATAAAGAAAATGTATTTCTTCCCCCTCTTGGCCACTGCTGAGCTCTATGAATGAGCGTCTGCAGGGGGTAATATTGAGCCAGACTTAAAATCAGTTTGGGAAAAAAATGTGCAACGAATGTTGAAGAAAAGGTCATTTCTCCTGGTGAGGGCCATAGATTCACTCCAAGAGAGAGCTTTTATTCTGAAACACAAGCGAGATGGCTTCGCAGCAGTCGCGGTTTGGAGTCTGCCAAACGATGGTGTTAAACCATGACAGAATGCACTCTTTGAAATTGTGTCACAATTTCCCACCAGACAGAAGGATGGTGCTATGCTATAACATAGCATCAGAGATAGGGCAGGTATCAAGCCAATCTCCCACAGTCAAATAGATGGGGTATTGTGTGTGTGTGTATGTTTTTTTTTTGTGGGGGCCTTTAAACAAAATAACAGCTGCAGAACCTTAACAGAGATGCAGAGACCACACACACACACACACACACACACACACACACACACACACACACACACACACACACACACAAATGCACACCCATAAACATACATGGTGTCATATTTTTATTATCATGGCATGGCTGTAATCTTTATACTTATCCCTCCCCCAAGTCTCCTTTAATAACCCCCTTGCTACACACACATAACACTCTGAGACACACACACACACACACACACACACACACACACACACACAGACTCTCCCTCTCTCCGTCATCGCCCTGGTTCCCCTGCTAAAATAGTGGGTGAGGTAAGTGCACCAGGCATCTCTGGAGGTGGGCTATACAAGCCGCCCCATCACTGGCCCTTACTGGCCGAGCGGGCAACGGAAGCCTCTCAGCCTCACTGTAGGGGGGAAACACCTCAAATAGGACCTGTAGACGAGAGCCATTACTAGTTCATACACACACACACACACACACACACACACACACACACACAGAGGGGAGACAGGTACGTGTATGTTGTGTCTATGTGTCATGCTTCTAATGGTAAGAAGAAAACATTGTATTTAACCGACTAAAATGGCTGTTGACGTTATGTGTATTTCATGTGGCTCACAGTATTTCATATCACATGTGAATTTCCTAGGTAGAGAGTACAAACTTTATTTTCCTCACAGACATAAGTCTGCTGGTCACAGTCATAACATACTATTACTGATATTACAGATAGTCGCTGTGTACACAATTCTATTTCAAGCTCAATATGAGATTGAAAACTGTCTCTGTGTGTGTTTTCTTAATGCTTGTGCAGCAGAGGCTAATAAAGATGATGATGCAGTTGGGGCCTGACGAGCAGACCAAGCACAGGATGCAGCTAGCGAAGGCACTTTGTAACGAAGTCAGGGGAGGTAAGTGACAGACAGCCCTACCTCCACCTTAAGCTGCAGGCGTTGGGCTCATCCCAGAGCACCTTATGGATTGATACGTGGCTAAGAAAAGCACCTAAGCGATCGATTGTTATGAATATTTTAAAAGGAGGCACGGAGCTCAATGCCCCCTTGAGCTCCCATTATCTTTCAAACTGGAAATCATGGCAACTTAACCACTCACTCTAAAGTGAGTTGATCTGGCACCAGAATAACTTGAGAGCGTTGAGCAGCATGCATCTTTGCATGTTCCGGTAGTTTGCTGTTTAAACCTTTGTGGCACCAGGTTTGGATTGACAAACACAAACGTAACCCTTAGCCTTATTAAAGGCAGCTTGCAAAGGCTTGGAATTCCCATAGCCCCTTCGTGAACAGAGTGCCTTCATCCAAAGAGCCTATTAATACACACTTACCAATGCAATGCCTGGATGTCAATAAACATTGCATAACAAACATCATTTTTTCCAAGTCTTTTCTCTGTCATGGTTTAAGTCTTTCATACAGACACACTAATTTGACTCCAGACTAAAGAAATTTACAAATTACGAATAAATAATAGTGATGGTACTGTTGATGATAATTGTGTTATTTGTCATCTTTTTGAAGCCATACAACATACAGAAATGTAACAACAATTACATCGAGTGAGGATTTCAAAAGATTAGTGCTACCACACTAGACTGGGTAAAAGTGCAATATCTTTTGTTCTTTCATAACAAAACCAATCTGAACTTTCTTTCCTTTACTCTCCACATCTTCACAACATTGGGATTCATTTACTGTATGACTGTGCCTGTATTGACCCCATCAGAGGCAAAGCCATGAAGGTCTATCAGGTTCAAACCTGCATTGAAATATAGAAATCCAAACAGCTAAAATGTTTTTTATTTATATACACAAAAGATTTATAACAGTAATCTTGAAATTTGGAATTACATTTTGGTCTAAATTGTTCAACAAAATCAATAGTGTAAAAAAAATGGTACCTTTCTTCATCTTTTTTCTTCTTCTACATATCTCTACATATTCTAAACCTGTGTTACCATTTTTTTTTCTGAATTGTCATCAATCCACCCTGGAATCCATCCGCGGCTACGCTGCTGCGTGGACGCCACCGTGCACCCGCCACCGTGCACCCACGCTAGGGGAACTGAACCTGGGGCAGAAGAGCAGCGTTCCCATTGACGTGATGCTGGAAGAGCTCCAGCTCCCGTCCAATCGAGGCTCGCGCATGTTCCAGGAGAGGCAGAAGAGGGTGGAGCAATTCACCCTGGAGAACACCGTCAACGGCAGCAACACAGGCAACTTTGGCAAAGTAAACACAGACCTACGTCCCCCCTCAGAGGCGGGGACCCACGCACACAGACCCCATTAGGACACATATCGGCTATCATTTTACTGAAATCTACACTGCACCGTCCATGTCCAAATCAACCCGTCCGCCAGACACACACGCACTGCACGTTAGCAGCTTGTTGGTGTGTCGGACACACAAGATGGATGCTCTTTCTAGAGGCCCCGGTGGGACCTCACAGACCTCACCGTCCGGTCGCAGACTCTCCCGTCTCCTTTTCTGCTGTGCTAGTATTCTGGAACCCACATCCAAAAGGAACGGAGGCGTCTAGCCACTCGTATACAAGCGCATGCACCAATGCAGCGTTTCAAGTACTTAGGCATAATCTCAATGTCGTAAAAGAGCCACGAATACACACCATGTTGACTTGCAGTTTACCTCAGAGGATTATGGGTAAGCGGTGGGTTATGGGCCCATGCATGGGGGCCTCAATGGAGAGTGTGGTTGTGAGAAAGCTAAAGAGCTATCCAAGGAAAACTGTTGCTCATAACAATTTTAAACAACATGGTGTAGGCGGCAAGCCCATTTGTTGTGTTCATCTCCAGATGTGTCCATATCCATATCCACCCCTCTTCCCAGGTACTTCCACCTCAGCCTATCCCAGAACCCCAGGCAGGGAAGGAGAATTTGCTGTCCCCCAGGGTCGGTAAGCACAGCCTGGTCCTCAACCTACAGAAGACTATAGCAAAGAAGGGCAATCCTGAAGTCCTCGCTCCAGGTAAATGACCGGAGATAGAGGGGGGAGGACACTCGCTGTCTTAGGAGATTTAACTCACGGCAATGGCTGCACTTGAGCCATGCCCACACCTGTAGAGCACACCTGTAGACCACAGAGCCACAGCTTGAGTGAAAGCTTGGGGATTGGCACCTTCCCTTAATATGCTGGTATTACGCATTTTAACATTTTAACAACACAGTACACTACTTTGGTTGAAGCTTTCAGGAGGGTTTTGTGTCAATATTTGATGTAATCTTAAGCAAAACAACACAGCTTGATCTCACATGCAGCACAGAACAGCACAGAACAGCAGCATTCAAAAACGGAGATACTACAGAAATAATAATTGCCCGCTATGACCTTCGAAGAGTGATCAAGGCAGCCAAGAGAGATTATGGCAAGAAAATAGAGTCACACCTAAGCAGCAATGACCCACGCAGTATGTGGAAGGGACTACACACAATCTCTGACTTCAAAGAGACCCCTAGCAGCACAGCTGACTCAGCTGACTCTACCAGATGAGCTAAACTGTTTATACGCCCGCTTTGAACTGAGCCACACCAACCTCCTAGAGAGAGCCTACACCACAAACGACACGGCCAGCGCTCTGGTCATCGCAGAGGAAGATGTGCGTGTGGTATTCCAACGCATCAACAGCCGAAAAGCGGCCGGACCAGATGGAATACCAGGCCGGGTGTTCAAAGCATGTGCAGACCAGCTGGCTGGTGTATTCACCAACATTTTCAACCACTCCCTCTCCACGGGCATAGTGCCCACCTGCTTCAAGTCATCAGTCATCATCCTAGTACCGAAAAAGAGCAAGGTAACATGCCCAAACGACTGGTGACTGGTTGCTCTCACCCCCATAGTGAGCAAATGCTTTGAGAAGCTTATCACGGTGCTGATCTGCAGAATGCTGCCACCCACCCTGGACCCTCACCAATTTGCCCACAGGAATAACAGATCGACAGACGACCCCATTGCCACAGCACTCCACTCAGCCCTCACCCACCTTGACAAGAGGAACTCCTATGTGAGGATGTTGTTCGTGGACTATAGTTCAGCATTCAACACCATAGTCCCCTCCAGACTTGACCGCAAGCTCAGGGACCTAGGCATCGACCCTGGCCTATGCGACTGGATCCTTAGCTTCCTGTCAGGTCGAAAACAGGTGGTGAAGATGGGTTCTAAGATCTCCGCCCCCCTGACCATCAGCACAGGAGTCCCCCAGGGCTGTGTTCTAAGCCCCCTCCTCTACTCCCTGTACACTCATGACTGAGTGGCCACACACAGCTCCCACACGGTGATCAAGTTTGCAGATGACACGACAGTGATCGGCATGACAAGGCGGCGAGGCGGCCTATAGGAATGAAGTTGACCGCCTGGCTCAATACAGCCAAGACAACAACCTCGCTCTCAACGCCGACAAGACCAAGGAGCTGGTGGTGGACTTCAGGAGGAAGGGACAGGTACATGACCCCATCACCATCAATGTGTCTGCTGTGGAGAGGGTAAACAGTATCCAGTTCCTGGGGGTCCACATCACCAACGACCTCACCTGGGACGAGCACACCAACCAGGTGGTGAAAAAAGCACGTCGCCTATTTCACCTTAGGCGGCTGAAAAGGTTCGGCTTAGATCCTGGGGGCCTTCTTCAGAGGCACAACAGAGAGCATCTTGATGGGATGCATCATTGCCTGGTACGGGAACTGCACTGCCCAAAGCCGCAAAGTGTTGCAAAGGGTAGTGCGGACAGCTGAAAGGATCAGCGGATGTGAGCTTCCCTCCATCCAGGACACCTACAAGGCCCGGTGTGTCAAGAAGGCCCTCAGAATCATTAGGGACACCAGCCATCCCAATCAGAAACTGTTTGAGCTACCGCCGTCGGGGAAGTGGTATCGAAGCCTCGGGGCCAAAACCCAGAGGATGACGAACAGTTTTTTCCCCCAAGCAGCCAGGCTCCTGGAAAAATCCATTACCCCCAAACCTACCCCACTCACACTACAACAACCGATCTGCATTATATTCTGTATTTTGCACAGTATATATAATTTTTTTTGCACTACCACCGTGGCTGGTACCACTACCACTGGAACACATTGTTGTATTGATGTTGCTACTTATTATTATTACTTACTTTGTTATTGTTCTTGTATTGCTGCTATGTGACTGTTGAGGATCCAAGCCTCTAACTCTTGTGTACTTGTACGTTAAGATGTAATAAAAGCAACTCTGATTCTGATTCATGCATTTACTTACTACAATTGTGGCCTGGAATAACAACACTGGTACTCATGATCACCTTTTTCCCATTTCTGATCTCCCACCAGGGTATTCTGGTCCTCTTAGGCAGGTTCCTTGTGAGAAGTTCAACTCTACAGTCATCCCCAGGTCCTACAGCTCTCCGTGGAGGGAAGGTGTGGGAGATAACCAGCAGATCCTGGCCGCCCTGACTGAACGGTTGCCCCAGCCCCCGGAGCCTCACACCTTCAGGTGTTTCAACAGGTAATGTTATGATGCACCTTTTGCACATACGCATTCATTCGGGTAGGACTTTTTTCTTTTTACATTGCGCCACAAAATGCTCAGTGGTGTTTAACAACTAATCCTTATTAAGAAAGGCTAATGTATTCACTCTGCGATGTTACAGCTCAGTGCTTCGTTGCGCGTCAAGCACAGGCTTTGGGGAATCCGTCTCTAAATAGACGCGCAGATGACTAAATGATGAAGCCTTTTGCAATTATTTGTTAAATGAAGGTTCCCTCGGCTCCAATCCATGTTTCCGCTGTTTGAAAACCAATCCATTCGCTGGCTTTGCACCCCCTCGGACTGTGGTTTTGTGACGGCTATTTTAACTCTGGCCTTGGTAAGATGATCTGCAGGGAGTCTGCATGCCTTTCACCTCCCTTAAGATAAGACGACTCAAGGAGGGGACTTGTCTTGTGACACCAATGAGGCTGTGGATAACAACAGGCTCGGCCAACGATTGGGATATAGAATAAAATCAAGAGATAGAGACATAAAGAGAAATTCATCCAAAAAACTGTGGAGCGTTCTTTGGTGTGGTATTGTTATTATTGGAAGTAAGTGTTCATCCAAGGAAGAATCTCTATACACATCTAAATATCGTTGATGATCTAATTGAATGATCTAGATTTAATTACATCTTACCACAGCTTCTACAAACGTTGTGCCAAATAGGGTTTTGGGAGCTTAGCACACCCTCCTACCCATTACCACTTCATCCTAACCATGAGTCACCCTGAATCCCTCGCGGTTATTTTAAACTCTAACAGGACTTGGTTAGTTACAGCCTTCAGATACACAACTGGATATTGTGTGTCATCTAAAGCCATCCATTTTTTCAAAGGTAACATGCTGCTTACAATCTGTAAGCAAACTATGGAATGCTGACCTTTCTACGTTTCATTTCCAGATCAGCCCTGCCGTTTGGAGGTCCCATGGCCAGCAAGAGGGTGATCCCAGTCATTAGCTTTGAACCACTGGAAGCCCAGAACCTGCCGAGCATCAGCCATAACTGCATGTCTCAAAGGCCCAATTTTAACAGAGCACCAAAAGGTTGGGGCATGGACCACTGCCCTGAGTCCTCCGAACTGTGAAGAGGCCCTCTGCTAACATGGCACTTACAGGGATCTTTGAAAGACCTCCTGCAGCACTGACAAAGACTTGCTCCCGCTATGCTTTTGGATGTGTGCTGTGCTCTAAAAGGTCATGTCAATGATTAAGCGGTCTGCTAATGGATATCAAAAGGTTATTAAATCCATTCGAAACCGTCATTGCCAAATTTAAGTCCATGAGAACTCCCAAGGCCACTTGTAGGGATATTACTTTATTTTTCCTTCTAGCAGTGTGATATCACCATTAGCTTGTGCGATAACAGTGGTTTCACAACTACCTGTTCATGCTACACTTATAAACAATCAGACTTTAATACGATTATATGAACTGCCCACTGCCATCTCCATTATGGCAATTTTCCAGAGTATATTCTGACTTTGCACAAGGTACAAACAAAATATAAAAGTAATACTCATAAATGACTAGATGGGGTTGTTTAATGATGAAAAATACAAATAAACATTACAATAAACAAAGTTTCATGGAGTAATAATTAATATTGTGTCAAATAATAAAAAGAAAACATAATCAAATCAACAAGACTGAAATGTTTCACTGCGATAATTTGCACAATGACAGACAACTGTTTTATGTAAATAGAACGGCATCGATTAAAGAAGCCCTTTAAAGCCCAAGGAATCCTCGAGGGTTAACATCCTGGCCGTATCGAGGACAAAACAGTGGTTGTAATTAACCATTACATTCCTCCAAGTTCCTGTCCAGTTGTGTTTCCGACAGGGTTTAATTTGGTGGACGTCTTGTAACTTTCCGAGAGTGGGTACCACTTCAATCCGTTCAGAGAACAGCAAGAAGCACCGACTATAGCATGGCACCAATCCAAAGAAAGCCATCCCACTCTTCACAAAGCATCCCAGAGTATCCCTCAGACATTCCATCCCCCCCACAGAGTAAAAGTGAAACCCGCTTGAACCCTCCTTTGTTTTCCAAGTGGGATGGGCAGGAATGACAAGAGTAGAGGTGGGCCGTGGCATCTAGTCGCCGTGACGCGCCCCATGAGCGGCATGGGCGCCCATGCGCTGGGGGTCCTGAGAGGGGTAGTGGATGTGCCCCGGAGGCCTCATGCCCATTGGGGGGGGCATAGGAGGTGCCATATGGCCCATGGGATGGAACATCGGGGGTCCGAAACCTACGAGAACAAAACAATATTTGAAGGAGGAAAATCTGGATTGTATGAGACATGATCTCATTCTATGATAAACAATATGATACATTAAATAAACATAGATTAACATTAGTTATTGCAGTAATAAGCTTTCTTATATAGCATTAGCAAAGGTGTTGGGGTTACCTCTAACCCCACTAAATAATACATAAATTAATACCTTAGTTAACATGAACACCATTAATAAAAAATAAAAAAACACCATTAGTAAATGATTACTAGGCCATGAGTTGACTTAATTAACTGTCCATTTTTTGTTGGTTAATTTACTACTGCATAAACTCATGTTAATTAATGGTTAATTACTGTACCCTTATTGTACAGTGTTATCAGTCAAACATGTACCTGGAGGAGGAGGGTTGATGCCAGGCGGGGGGGGCAGAGCGATGTTCATGACCGAAGAGGTGCCCGGGTCCAGGTTGAAGTAGTTTGCTGGAGCCTCTTCATCGAGCGCTGGTGGAGGAGGGAGAGCTGTAGCAGAGAGAAAGTCAATAGTTTTAGCATACCAAAGTTTAATTAATATCAACTCTGTTTGTGTCTACCATGCGACTTCTCAGTTGCCTTTCTCAGCAGGTCGTATACAAAAAATATCCATGTATTGATTTTTGCATTTATACACCTACGAATCAATGCCTTCCCTTGCCATCTATTTTTGTACAATTTTTTTTTTTAATAAATAAATAAAGTGGTGTTTCCTAGTGCACACAAGGTGCACACTTGATGGCACTGAGAAGTGCGGTGGAGACCTGGCTGGTGTTACACACTTACCTCCAGGCAGTCCTGGTACAGGGTCCAGCCTGGTGCCCATCTCACTGACTCCCTCCTTGATGGATTCTTTCCCTCTAGCTGCCTGGGACCTGGAGAGGAAGAGACAGACCGTCAGAAGAGTTGCAATCAAAAACAAGAATGGCATTTTTATACCCTATTCACTATTAGGGTTCCAAACATGACACAATGTATACTACCAATATCACACCCTGCCACAGCCAATCCTCCTAGATATACTGTCCAAAGAGAACATGCTCATAAAGTAGATGTCCACATGGGCAAGTCACTCACCTCCCCCACTTAACGGTCAGCCTGCGTCCGTTGAGGATGAGCTTGTTGAAGGACTTCTCGGCAGCCGACTCTGCAGCCTGCCGTGTTGCAAACTGAATGAAGGCACACTGCTGCCTCTGGACTATGGTTATGGTACGGATTTCACCAAACTGGTAGAAATGGTTCCTACAGAGGAGACAAACCAGGCCAAATTGTGAGCAACTTCTCTACAATACAAATGAGTTTAAGAAAACGTATATGACGTAAACATATTCAAAATAGCCCAATAGAAACGTGGTCCATACTTGAGCTCTGTATCAGTCACGGTGTCTCCCAGCCCCCCTATGTACAGGGTGGTGATGCTCTTGTCCTCCGGGGCGTCCAAGCGGGGCATCGTGGAGGCGCGCTTCAGCAGCTTGTCAGCCACCGGGTCGTTGATACCATAGTAACGGTCCTTGATGTTCTGGTCAGCCAGGGGATCGTCTGGGTCCGTGGGCTTCTCGTGCCTGTTTGCAAGTACCAGAGTCAGTCAGTAGGCAAATAAACACTGTGATAACACCAGTACAATGACATGCATAGTTCATGCACTGTCAAATCTCTCAATAGGAAGAGCTATTCTGTTGAACAGTTTGAAGTGCGATGTATTCAACAAATCGGTATTGATCCTAATTTAAATAAATTAAAATACAATAGTATCTATCCATACCACAAGACTTTACTTGAAACACACAGCAACTTATTACATAGGTATGGCAAGCAGTCACCTGTATGGGCACTCCTCGCCTCTCTTACACTCTCCCTTCACCCAGAAAGAGCAGATGTGGGGTCTGTTCCGCTTATAGTACGGTGTGGTTCGGGCTAGTTTCAGCAGCATGTCACTAGAGCTGGGGGCTTTGCCCAACAGGCCCACCGGCCGTGTCCCATCAGTGTTGGCAATCTGGGAAAATTAAGGCAGAGCATAACATGACGATGGAATCAAAATTCAGTGAGCAGTGTGTCTTTATATATATGCATTACACTACTGGGATAGAATGCTTTTTGGCAGTGCCTGGGGACGTACCTCTCTCTCCATATTCTGTGTGTAGTACTCTTTGTTGACATCAGATTTTGGCACCTCGTCTTTGACAG
The DNA here is from genome assembly GCA_026745465.1 of Lota lota. Classification (NCBI taxonomy): domain Eukaryota; kingdom Metazoa; phylum Chordata; class Actinopteri; order Gadiformes; family Lotidae; genus Lota; species Lota lota. Next base: position 1,074,914 of record JACYXH010000429.1, on the reverse strand, counting down.
CAAGCCCTGTGTCTCTGACCTGGATGGGAAGACCTGCAGAAAGCCAAATATTATGCTAATTTACTTATCTACCATCACTGGCCCACAATAACAACAGCATTCATTAACAGGTAGAGCTTAGACGTTAGACCAAATACTCGTACCATACTCCAGATCCAGGAGGCATGTCTGACAAACATTCTTCATTTTGCTACATGTCTGGCAGACCTCGGTCTTCTTGAAACGCATGCGTGTGCCTGGACACCAACGGAATACTGTAAAGGGGCGGGCACATATCTGGGAACAGAAAGACGTATTAGCTTTCTACTTTGAGTTTTGTGTTGAGGTGATTGTTTAGTGAGCAACAAATGGGAAAATTAAAAAGAAAAGCTGGTGAAGGTCAAACCAAGGGTACCTTGCATTCTTTGCCATACTTCTCCTTGGTCTGTAAGAAAGGGTGAACACACTTTACCTAATGCAACAAGGGCAGCATAGTTTCAGAGCTCCATAACATGTTATTTTAGATGACCAATGGAACACACTCACCATTCGAATGTAAGGGTTCTCCCCCAGACATGTTTGACATAGGATTGGGAAGTCCTGGGAATAAAAGGGCAACGATTGGTTTTCAAACAACTAAATCAACACTATAACGTGGTTACTAACTACGTTGAGCGTTGCGTGGTGATTACAAGAATATCACTGTTTACACTGCATTCACATGATCCGATCCATGCCCTCCTAACAGGGTAATCTATTGGAAATGTGCTTTCAGATCTTTTATATTCACCCTCCAATGTTAATTAATGTGCCGACAGTTAGGGAACTTGATTGCAGGTTTAGGCCGGCAAACTATAATTTCAGCTGAGCATTAAATTTTTCGGGAAATATTTCTTAACGAATGAATATACAATTAAATTGCATTTTTTTATTTCAAATAACATGATTTATGTGGTAAATAATACACATAATTGAAAATAGCAGCCACGCTTCCGCTCGCTAGTTTGCTAGCTTCGTTCTCCGTCAAATAAATTATCTATGATAAGATATGAGCATATGGACTTAGACTGAGGTGTAACAACATCTAATTATATAACTGATATGATTATACGTTTCAGGTCATATCTCAGGTTAATAATACATACCGCATCTTCCCAATTCTGTCTATTGTACGTGTTAGCTCCCAGGGACGTCGCCATTTTAACACACTGACACAGGAACAGAGAAGCGGGTCAAACTGCGAGACGGAAAACACATCATTTCCAACGTCCTGTAGGCCAATGGGATTTGAGCAGTAGTTAATCGTCACGTCCGCTCAAGCTACGGAACATATCTTGGGTCTAAAAGTGAGTAAAAAAACAACAACAATAACGCAATTGCACGTGTTTTATGGCTTAACTTGTATTATTAACGACAAGTAACTAAATCTCTCAGCCAAAACCACATATGATTATCCATAGCCTGTATTTTATACAGTCGATATGGGATGTTGGGTATGTAAATAACCATGTTTAATAGTGTTTTATTTAATTACTGACGTATTTGGTCATTTGTGTGTCTTAAATGTTCGTATTTATTGCACTTTGATGTGTCCAGTCTCTCTCTCTCTCTCTCTCTCTCTCTCTCTCTCTCTCTCTCTCTCTCTCTCTCTCTCTCTCTCTCTCTCTCTCTCTCTCTCTCTCTCTCTGTCTCTCTCTAACCTAGCACTCTCTCTGTAATCTTATGTAAGCCACTTTTGTGGGCCTAGTCAATTTACAGTTTAGCTATACACCTGTTTAGGTCAGGGTGCCTTTGCTGGCGAATTAGTTGGGTGACGGATGTTCGAGATTATGGATCACCGCTAATGGAACACTAAGCCCCAAATGTTTATTTAAATTGTGTGGTTTTCTGGGGGGAATATGGAGACAATGATTAGACAGCCTTACAGAATGGTCACTTGCTTTCTGTACTACATGTACCATTCACGAAATGTAATTGCCTCAAAAACGAATTAATTTAAAAAATAACAATATATTTTATTTGTATTAGGCCTATATATAAAAAAGATGTGCATGCCTATCTTGGAAACACATGTGTATCAATATCTATTGCCGTGTATGATGCTTTTCGGGATAGGGAACAAATGCTGCTTATTTGCCTTCTGCTAACAGAGATTTAACAATTGACTGGGTCATGAGGCATGTGACCACGACGTATTCTGTTATGTGATCAAGACATCCAAAGTAAGATAATTCTGCCTCAGGACATCTTTGTCTTCTTGGTCTAGCGTTCCAAAATCACCAACTGCACGGGTAACATTGTTGAAGGACCGATGGGTGCACTTGCACACTCACTCACCACAGAACAGTTTCATGTTTGTGTGTCATATTTAAAAACAATTAAAAATGGTTTTGTGTTATTATTTCGGAAATGCACTTTATGTGAAATGAGTGTGGATTTGCATGGTTAATACAGTACACAATATCGAATAGTGCGTAAATGAAATCATTAAATTGTTGTGGCGCTACAGAATCCCCACTGAGGATAATAATGTTGTACTGTGCTGGTGCCCCCCATTGACAGTTATGGGTACTGCCAGTTCATAGAACTGCAGAAGCAGGGGAGCAATCTCAGATTTCTGCCAGGCAAGTCCGCCGTGTAGCTTCCAGAAGGGAGCCGATTGAAAAGCAAGACGACGACACGCACCAGGCTTGCTTGAACCCCTCGTTCATTCTTTACCCGTCATAGTGCTTTCAATTTCACATCGGAATCTAGAAGGTAAGCGCTTTTAATACGCGGAGGTCTTTGTTACTATTGTAGATAGTCGATCCAGCATTGCTCTCGATCGCCCAGGCTAGGCTAGTAGTAGTGAACGCTGTCTGGCGCAAACAGCGAATGCGGACAGTCATGGCCTGATAGCCCCTGGTTCCAAACCCAAGGAGTGAGACGTGACGGTAGATAAATGCTGAGCGACGGTGGAGGACGGGGCCACGGGGAAAACGGGCCACTTCGAGGTCCGTTTTCCTTTATTTTCCCCATAATGAACCTTGTGTGTGTGTGTTTTCCTTTCTTTTGTGTTAAAATGACAGAATCCGGGTAGCTGGCGGAACCCCATGATGCAGCTCAGCCCAACACTAGCAGCAGCAGAGTAACTTGTTTGTGTAACTTTGGGTGTAACATTATAGTTGTATAGGAGCCTTGTCAAATGATTTGTGCAGATGGCCGTGTTGCCAAGTCTAGCAGCAGTATGTACATATTGACTAAATATCATTGGGGTCTGTTAAAAGTATTCTCTCTCTTTCAATGAACTAGAATGGACAAAGCAATGCAATGGGAAAACAATCGTCAAAGGCAGTTCAATCGGTGATATTCTATAATAACGTTTCACATGGCAGTGGTAGAACGTCGTTAGGTTGCTGTTGCACAATGTTGCCCCCGGATGGCACATTGGATGGGTAGACTGGGTTAATTATCAACACGATATCTAAGCGTTGTGAAATTATATCGACATGCCAAGCCATTACACAACTTATTGATAGAAGGACCTAGATGGAAGACCCACACATTTGCTTTGAAAGGATGGTGTTCAACCATTCAGAACGTCCCTGTTGGTTCTTACAATAGTTGTGTCATTGCGACTGGACTGCCGAACTGGGCCGTGTGTGTAAGTAGGGCAGTTTGGAGTCGTTTGTTATCCCTGACCATCTTAATGAATTTGTCCTGCAGTTTTTGTTGTTGTTGCATGTTGTTTACTAGTTCAGACCTGCCTGAAATATATGGCCCCAAGGCTGTCTGTGTGTCTCAGCATGAAAGCATGTATCGTGAGCGTAAAGAGATGTGCGAATGATTCATAAAAGGGCTAGGACTTTCCCTCCAAAGGACTTTATAGCCGGAGCTATGCCTCTCTTCTATAATATCACCACATGTATTAATTGCTGTCTGCGTTCCGGACTCTGGTTATGTCACGCTGTGAGTGCTTTCCAAAACGTAGGCTTTGTTCCATTAGGAGATTGGTTTTTAATAATTATATTAAAAAAAATCTCAGTTGGGTCTTTGAAATGTTTGCGAGGTCCCGGTGTTTTGTTCATCCGTGCCAACTGTTTGTCGGTTTGTTTTAGCCCCTCCATCTGACTGCTCCCACTGGCTGCCAGATATATGCTGTGATCCAGCGTTTTAACTTGACGGAGGCTGCTGCTGACGATGCTATTCGATCATACATCAGAATATCTTTTAGTCAGTTTTTACCGAGATATGCCTTTGCAAGGCAGTTACTGTGCGATTTTGCCAAGACGCATCCTTTTGAAGTTGATAATGGGAATCCGACTGCAAATGGCAGCTTGTGTGACATAGCCCACTCGTTTTGGGCAGTTATCAGTATGATGCATGGTCCAACTATTCATCATTCTTTTCTTTTCTTTCATGGGTTAAGATGGAGGATATACATTGTATGCCATTGCAACTTTACACTATTAACACATGCATGATATTTAATGTTACACATGGTGTTAATTTTATGAAGATTGGAAACCGCAGTGCCCAAAACATGCCAGCTTTTGTATTTTTCCATGCCACTGTCCCTGGAATCATGATGGAGTGTGGGGGGCAAACCAGCCTCTAAAAGGGGGTGTGGGAAGGCGTCCTTTCAAAACACCAGCCTCCACAGTGTCACACAAAACATTGATTTCCATATCAGTGCTGTTCCCTGTGGCACCTATTCATATACTACTACAACCCATAATGGAAACTGTAAATCACTAGCTGGTCTTTTGACAGGCTAACGCCAATGTTCATCAAGCTGCGCTTGCTCTTAGGGTATGAAAAATAGCTGTCGTATAACCTGCCTCATCGGTATGCAGAACTACTTATTTGAGATGATGAAAGTCTGTATTTTAAAGTATTTCCCACTTTTCCTGGGCTGCTGGAACATCCGTGGATGGTCCTCTGGCTGTGGCCTGGATACTGTAAGGGATGTTGGACCACGAGAGCGGGAGAAGGGTAAATACATTTTGACAGTGGAGCACAACGAGTATTAGCAAATGATCCGATAGCGCCTGTAATCCTCGGGAAAACCAGAAGAGTCGTTTTGAATAGTGCCTATGCCACGGGCAGATCGCTGGCCGCCTCTGGGGTTGTCCACATGTGTGACTGGCTGGCCCGGGCAGGAGCAGCGACCGAATGCCATAGAGTGCTTGCAGATCGCATTACTGAACAATTAGCCACGGCCTGCCATCCACAGTCCGGGCAGGGGAAATGATTTTTCCACTGTCATATATTGCGTATTACGCAGGCCACTGACACTTAAGTCACTGTTTACTGTACGATCAGGCATGACGTGACGCAAGAAAACATACCAAGCATGTTGTGTTTTGAAGTGGGTAGATGCTCTACAAAGACTTTAGCTGCTATAGTTCTATAGGAAAGATGAGTTAGTTTTTTAAACATTATTGTGCGTGTGGATCTGATTACGATACTCGGTTGTACTCCAGTGCATGATGCCAAGCTTGACTAGTGTGCTCTCTCTGACGTTTAGTCGTATGGATAAAGGTTCAAAGGGGTGAGTGTGCCCTGGAGCTTGGAGCCTGTAGGGTGCTGGCGTAAATTAGGCTGCATGAAGTCACTGTGCAGTCTTGAAACTAAACTGCCTGATTCTCTCTCTTTTTCCCCCCTCTTCCTGTGTCGGATGGACATCAAAAATGCGAGCACATGTCAGCGAGGCGATCAAGCGATGTGATTCATGCAAGCCCCTGGTGGAATTTTTGTTCAGTGGAAAGTCAAGCGGGGTGGGGGGGGGGGAGAGAGATCAGGGTGAATGGGGGGGGGGGGGTAACGGGGTGAAGCCCAGGGTGTAAACGGGGAAGAAAAAGGCGAGGCTGTAGAAGGTGGGCTTAGGCCTAAGTTTCCAAGGTGCCTGCCCCCCCCCCGAGGCAAGAATCCAATACATTCCAGAAGCTCCTGTATCCAGACGAATAATGGTGACTGGGGGTGTAGCGTTTCATCAGATGACACGATTGGATCATAAGTGCTGGGAAAGCGAGAGCAATGTCACAGGCTCAAAGGTAGACATGCTTCGGTTGCCTAAGGGACGGGGGAAGAATGCCAGATGAGCAGAGCAGGTTATGTGAGATATGGCTTTAGTAGTCACAGCCAGAGACGGCTGTTTTTTTTTTTTTAGAAGCTCAACCACTGTTCAAGGCATTCCCATTCAACAAACGCAGAGCTCAGGTTTATGCAAATTGGTAACGAGACGACAACGACAAGGGTAGGTTTCAATTTATGTGATGTTCTTTACTCGTTAACGGTTACGTTTTATTTATTTTTGCACATCCTATTAAGCTGGCTCAATTGGCATTTTATGTAGGCCTCAGGTCATGACCAATGAGCTTGTTTAATCAGAACTCTCGCTGCAACGTTCCCACTAGCTGGGCTGCAGTGGAGGAGGGAGCAAACAGCAAGGGTCTACCCGTGCCCACTAATGGTATACACAGCTTTATTAGTTGTTAGTTGGTGTTAGTTCCGATCAACTAACAAACAAGGCATTCAATGATTCCTGATATAACAGCACAGGGATATTTAACTATACATGTATCACTCCCCTTAACCTGTTTTTCTAATAACCGAGGTCATGCTGTAGCTGAATAACAACTCTCCCTCTCATGTGATCCTGCTTAATTACCTCCTGGGCCAGGTAGAGAAGTGTCCCATTTTTGCTGGTCAAACCAACTCTCTCATAGAACTAGTGGAATAAACGGGAGTAGAAATGGTAAAGGTAGCAGTTAGCTACTTTTTGACCACCTAACCAATGTGTTTGTAACAGACTAAGAACGACATGGTTGTATAAATACTTCAATGAATACAGTTTACAATACACAGAAATAAATCTAACCCTCTGGAATTTGTCCAAAAAATTATAATATGCTAAGATGTATTGTTTAGCAATCAATGTGATAAAAAAAAATATATGAAAGCGCATAAGTACAGGAGGTTACTGGACTATATCCCAGCAAATCCCATGCCCGCGGGGGTCCGCTTGATCATACATTCTGCATGTGAGCTCTCTGCGCTGGCCTGGTAATGAAGCCATCTCCGGAGACCAAGAGCTGCAGTAATGGGAACGCGCTGCTTCACTGCTGGATGTTCTAACCCCTGTCTTCATCTCAAGTGCTATCAGTTACCAGATATTATTAGGTTTCCTCCCTCCCCCACCCCGCCCTCTGTCCTTCAACCATCTAGGCATTCAGGAAACTCACTTTGCAGACTGAAGGATTTGGCCGCCTTTATGTTCTCCCGTGTGTCGGTTACGATCAGGTTTGAGAAGCCGCTTTGTCGAACACTGCTGTTGTCGGCGTGGTGTTTCTCGCAGGTCAGAAACACAGTCGTCGTGGGAGTCTTACAGTGGGTGGTTTGCTTGACCTTGGTTGGATAACACACGGTGCCGTCATTGACATGTTTCTCGAAATCATTCTTGATAAGGCTACATTAGGCTTGACTTCTTGTCAATTATTATAATTACCACCTCTCATTCTTCCTCTCCGCGGAGTCCCTTAAATAATCGACTACTCTGGCTTCTCTTTACACGCTGCGATTTCTAACTGGGGCTTGCGTGACGCTGGCGAGGTGTTGTGTGAAGTCAGAGCTCATAGCAGAGACAGCTGTGGCCATTGCGTTGCCTTTGTTTACGCCGTTGGCACATGACCCCGGCTGTGTCCTGGGACACAGATGGTTTTTAAATCAGTTTTTTTCTTTTGTATGGCAAGCATAATGTATGTATTTTCTTTTGTGTTCTTTGATTGGTCAGAAAGTGAAAAGCAATGAGGTCATTCAAGTTCTACTTAAAAGTAAATGGAAATTAGGAGAGTCACAGAGGCAATTGGCGGAATTGAAATCTGAAATGAAGTGGTGCAGAATGCCCCAGTGTGCCCTGGTCTAAATCCGTGAACTCACTGTGGTTCCCTGCCATTCACCAACACACGGCCGGCTACTAATGGTCAACAGTCTTATGTGATTTGTTAGGTATTATAAGGTCTCCTTTGGACCACGTGCTTCCCGTAACTTCAAGTGGCAACAAGCGTTCTTTCTAATTTCGGTAGTAGAATTACAAACCAAAGACCATTTCTGTTGGTTCCCAACTGTGTGACTCCTATTTCACATTCATGTGTCTCCTGAGTTGTACAAAATATAAAATGTACATAGCATTGAGTGAATGTTCTAAGGTAGACGCTATTTCTCAGTTAAACTGTAATAGTTGCCTGCGGTCAACATAATGTCCTCCAATGCTATAAGCATGCTCCTCCCTCTAGCGTGCCACAGCTAAAGTTGCAGCAAGACTCGGCGTACAGGTCTTTGTCAATAAGACAAAAACAATTGTGTAACCATTCATGTTAATTCCAAAATATTAGGCTAGCCAAAGTATTGACACGATTTCAGTAATGTGCCTTAAATAGACTATAAGATATAGCTAGAATTGCACAGAAAATGTCCAACAACCCCCCTCATTGTTTATTGTTGTGCAGCTTTGCAGTTCCTCCTTGACAAAATCACAGCCGTGTTTCTTGATGCAGTCAGGGCAACGTCTGCTCTGTTCACTGAATATGAATCTCTGTTCGGAGCCCGCCACGGAAGACACAGCTCTGCCGAGCAAAAGCCAAACAGGACCCGTCACATACACAGGGTCACTTTGAGGTTTCTGCTTTCCGGATTTAGTCTGTGATGTGGCAGGGCTCTGTTACCCGGGGCCACGGGATACCAAGTTGGCGAGAGCAGAAAACAAGAGCATCTGCTATGTGGTCAGTCCGCGCACACACTCCTTGTGTCATAGAGCAGGCCGAGCCGCGCGGGGCCAGACTGTCCCAGGACAGCACATTGTGGCGGCAGGACACAAGGCCTGGTTGAAAGTGGAACAGGGCATCTGGTGCCAGGTGCCTGTTCTCTCCTCCTCAGGCCCCGCTCCATCATCTCTGAGACCCTCAAGCGGGCAGCGCCGCAACGCAACGGGGCATCTGGTGTCCAGTCAGCTCCCATCTGCATTGGCCTTTTTTCTTTTTGGCCTTGCTTCAAATTGGGCACTCAGGCATGCGTGTGTTTGCCCCCACCAACAACATCCAAATGGATCATATCTGTTCAGCCGGAGTGGAGAAAACTACTGTGTGTGTGTGTGTGTGTGTGTGTGTGTGTGTGTGTGTGTGTGTGTGTGTGTGTGTGTGTGTGTGTGTGTGTGTGTGTGTGTGTGTGTGTGTGTGTGTGTGGGGATTAAACGGCTGCTGCCAAGGCATGGGATGGAGGTTCAACTCGTTTTCTATTCGGTAAATTGCACAGAGGTGTTGGAAATTCTCCCATGGCAAATTAACCCCGGCCAATGGAGTAGCCCCTCTCCATTTTGGATGGGCAAGGTGCAGAGGACTGCGGTGGCGATGACCTTAGACGGCCTGCCGGCGTCTCTCGCACTGAACTCAGTAAGGGGTACGTCTGTCCAGCCGGCTGTCTCTGTCCCTCTCCTACATACAGCGTGCTGTGTGTGGGTGTGGGACAGGTGTTGGGAGCCAGAGGTCCGTACAGAGCCACCTAGACAGGAGGGGGCCTGGGCTGTCGCTTGACAGCACGATGGATGTGCCCGGGTTTGAGGTGTGCTCATGTGCGTGTTGTTGTTATTCAGGGCAGCTTAGAATGGGGCCAACTGTGATGGCGGGTCTTTTTAATACGAATGATGTTGTGTGCGGCTCTCCCTGGTTGGAGCAGCTCACCAGCTCTTTCGGGCGTAGGGAACCACACTACACGCCATGGGGTGTTTGGCAGCAAACACCAACAACACCCTTCCCCAGTGTAATGTGTTAAGTGTCTGGAAACGTCTCGTGAATGAAACACAGGTGTTGGGACTGTGTGTGTGTGTGTGTGGGACTGGTCTGGGGTCCGTGTTTGTTTGTTTTTTGTTTTGTTAATGGACCCCAGCTCTCCCACACAGCTGGACCAGAGCTCATTGGTTCTCTAGGGGCCAGGGCCAGGGTGAAGGCCCCTTCTAAGGCCTCACTGTGGTGCCAGATAATGTGTTTTGTGAGAGGCGGAGATTCGGAATGGCGCTAGACGTGTTGGATTTCACAATCACCGGCCGTGTCTCGCGGATTGAGCAAATCACGGCGCTCTCTCACTCTCTGTCACCTTTCTGCTTTTCCCCTCTCCATCTCGTCTTTTTTTGCCTTTTGATCTACCCTGGCAGCGACGCTGTTTGAAGTAGGAGAGGCAGCGGGGCTCTGCTGTCAAGTCTTTAAAGTGCTCTGTGACAGGAAGGGAGGAGTCTGAAGAGGGTCACGTTCAGTTGTGTCAGGCGCGCTGTCTGTAGACCCTCCCTCTCCTTCTTCCTGCCCCGCCCACGGCCTTGTCTCTTTGGTGATGTCACTCCCTGGAGCAACAGGAAGCGTTGAGTTACGGCCCAAAGGTGCTCTTGGAGGGTAACACACACACATGCGCACAGCGCACACGCACACCACGCACGCACGCGCAGTCCTCTCCTCCCCACCTCGTTCTACGAACAGGACCTCCCCGAGGAGGCGGGCAGGGTGAGGTAATGGGTCATTAACCTTGCGACCGCTGCAGTGTTCAGATATGGTGTGCCGTGAGCGGTAGTCGCTGTCCCTGTGTGGATCCCTGATTGTTTTGGCCAACCCTGAGCCCGTTCCCCGAACGACCAGGGCTCGTGGCTGCTGTGTTCCAACCACACCATTGATAGCTGGCCTACATAAAACTCCACCCTGTCCTTTCTCTGTACTTTTTCTGTGGTCCTCTCTCGCTCTCTTTTCTTCTCTCCCACCTTTTCTTCCCCTCCGGCAAGCTAAACTTTGCTCTCATTTCTCTCTCCCGCCTTCTGTGGTATTGTCTTCGGCACTCTTTCCCAGAGTGCACTTTTCATTTCTTTATGTATGTCATCTTTTTACATTCCAGAATCCATTTCACTTACCCCCAGGCAGTGGCGGTGTGGCTGGCGACACCATGGCGAATTAAATCTAGCCAACCCCCCCCAATCCTTTTTTTCTTCTGATTCCGCTGCCACTGGACATGGGGCGGGCGGGCGGGGGGGGGGGGGGAGAGAGAGAGAGGGGGCGGGGGGAGAAGGAGAGAGAGAGCTCCCAAGCCCATTACTCTCTCTCCTTGGGGGATAAACTGGAACCACCCCAAACAGTTCATTCTCTCGTCTTCTCTCTCTCTCTCTCTCTCTCCCCCTCGCTCTCTAGCATTGTTCATTTTTTTTCTCCTCCTTCAGCGGCTTTAATTTTCCCCCCATTCTGTGGTTTTCGCGCTCTGCCCACATTGTCTCTCCGTCTCTGTCACCCCTGTGGTTTCTCTCTCCCGCACAACCTAATCGGAAAGGTCCTTGTGCGCTCGCCACCGCCGCCGTCGCTGCAATCCGACCCACTTTATTAGTTTGGCCCGAGTGAATCATTAATCGAGGTTATCCAAACACCCCGCAACGACTCTTCTGTGACTCGTTGTGTCGGTGGCTCTCTCCGTGCTCGTCTGGATCAGGACATACCCTTTTTTTAATGTCCACCACTACCGCACGCCAAATGGACTACGTCTCCCTCTCACTCTGGCTTTGTGCGCTATCATAAGCATTCTCGCAGAGCGAGCGCGAACCCTCTGGCGCGGCTGTATGTTTAATAGGTGTGCTGAGCACCGTAATACGTCTTTGTGTCGGAGCACAATGAGAGACTTAAGTGCACTGAATGCAAATTAATCTTGTAGGGTGGCAGCATCTGAATAGACGGTGGTTTGGGGAATGGAGAGAGGCAAGTAGAGGCGGGAGAAGTGATGGGGTCGAGGAGGAGGAGGAGGAGGAGGAGTTGAAGGGATGTGGGTTGTAGCCGGCGCTGGCCCATTCATCATGCAGTGCCCGCTGCGATGCACCGGGGTCAGACCCGCACAACACAATCACAGCCTGTTCTGGAGTGCTGTGCTCGGCTCGGCTCCGTACGAACTGTGCTCCGTTGTGTTTTGTTGAATTTCTTCTGTTCTCCGCTCCATCCGACACCCCCACCCCCTCCTTCACCTTATCACCATTTCCACCCGCTGCACTCTTTTTGTGTTTCTTTGATTAGAATTTTTTTTAATGATGTTTTTTTATTTTTTGGTCGCTCTTCTGTTCCATTGGTCTTTGAACTGGCTGTGTGAAGGAAAGAAAACAAGAGCAAAATGTCATTTTTGAGTTCTATAATCGTCTTGGCCTATTCTTATTCATCTAAGGATGTCGTCTTGTTGTTTAATTGGTCTAAAGACAGAAAGGTTATGTTCCATATTTTTACACTGGTGAAACCACCTGCTTGGATGTTCATCCCCCGTCCCAACGCCACCCTGCAGCACGCTCGATTGAGTTCAGTATTTCTTCTCCTTTTCCTTCTTAATTTTCTTTATGATTGATGGCCTTGGTTGGCTTGAGAAGGCAGTACCCCCCCCCCCGCCCCCCGCATGACTGACAGTCCTTCATGACCCCATGGCTGTTCTCCGCCAAAATGTTTATCCAAGACTCTCCGATCAGCGGAATATCTCTTGCTGTTCCTGTCTGTGTGTCTTCTCCTCACACAGTGCAACGGGCTGTGCTTGATGCATATGCCTTGAGGCAGCCTCAAGTTTTACACAGACATATAACAGTTTCAAATACCATAAAAGGTCAGCGCAATATTTTCAAGCCAATCAAGGTTATGAAGTGCGTTATGCTCCCTGTCCAACCTTTTTTGTCCCCATGATAATTGTGAATGGCTTCTTCAGATTGTTTCTTAAAAGCGTTCTCTCTAATCCGCAGCTTCCCTAAATACATCAGCATTGTTTATGTCGGTGTTCAAATAGGTAATGGAATACTACACTAAAACTCAGATAAGCTAATTACCTACCTAGCCCATGTCTACCTTAACCAAACCAAGCTGCAATGTATTTGCGGCTCTAGACGGTCTACTTCAACGTTACTCTCCGTAGCCGGAAGCGCTAATAAAAAATGCCCTAAATGACTGCATTTGGCCATCCTTTAGAGTCTCTAAACGGTTCCCATGCAACGCCAACCACCCTATATTAAACCCAGCCATATTGTTGCAGTGCAGTAGTAGCAGTGTGTCCAATCCAATCTTAATGGTCTGTAGCACCTCCTGCACCTGCTGTACCCCTCCCAAGAGCGGGGGGGACAGGAAGCCTGCCTGTTGTCAGATGGTCTTGTTGAGATTGTCTGCGGGATGTGTGGGCCCACCAGGGGTCTGGCTCTCTGGCTGATTGTTTGGCTGTAGAGGCTGATGCCACAGGGGTGAGCCATAACGGTGTGGCATTAAGGGACTGAGCACCACCCTTTTGAAGCCTGTGAACCCTCCTATGAGAAATCCAAGATAACCTCATTTTTCATTACCTGAATTGATAGTTAGACTGCACATATGTTTAGTCTATATCGGATAGAATGTGTTTATACCAAAATCCTACTAGATATTATTTCCATATTCCATCACATTCATTCAAATTAAAATAGAATTCATTTATCATTTCTTTCTTTAAAAACTGATGACATTTCAAGTGCAGGTGCACCAGGTAACTAATGGCTTTTGTTGGGCTGTCTATGTCCCTTTTATTGTCCCCGTTCGGTAAGCAGGTAACCGGTTGGTATGTATGACTAATATGGATATTTTCTGTAGCAACAGACTCCAATGCAAAAAGTCAGTGAGTAACGAACCTTTTAGTGATGGGGTAGAAATCATATTAAAAAGTGTTTCATATTTTTCCGTGGTGTTATTCTTATTCTACAATGTCAGAAACGGACTGCACTGATGCCGTTTTCAAAAACCCTGTGGCACTTGCCAGCATTGCCACTCACCCACGCAAGACCACACGCAAGCAATCCAAATAGCGCTTTTTTGCACAGCACTAGATTAGCTGGGTATTTGAAATTGGCATTTAGTTTGATCCCTATGTGCTAGGTTGGGGAGCACTATTTGCATAACAGGGACATTTATATTAATATTGCAAAATGATTGACTTCCAATACGACAATTTTATTACAGTGGTTGGTAATTTGCAAATGTGGCATGGCAGATTTTATATTGACATTGCATTACAGTAATAAAATTGGGACTTTGGGAATGTGGATATTATCTCCGTCAAGAAACCCCAGTGTTTATATTACTGTAGACTGAGAAACACTGCATATTCAGATGACAGTTAACACATAGGTAATATATCAAGTAGGTTCATATTCATATTGTTCAGACCTAATTGCAAGTGCTTATAGGTTGAAGTAATCCTTGAAATCGCCATGCCTGACTGAATAAATGCTAACACAACATAGCAAGTATTTGGGACATGGCATACACACCACTCACCCACTTTTATTGACCGAAATTAGTGCAAAGCAGGCACCATTACTCACTCTGCTGTCTGTCGCGGTCCCCTTTAGAGTGTGTGGGGGGGGGGTAGCTGTCACCTGAGGGATATATGGTGGAAACGTATGTCCTCTCAAGTATGCAGGGCAGCAGCCTCTCGGGTTGATTCAGCTGTTCAGCCCTGAGCAGACACCACTAGCCCACTGTTGGTGGACACAGCTAACCCCACTGTTGGTGGACACTGTTAGCCCCACTGTTGGTGGACACTGCTAGCCCCACTGTTAGCAGCCACCGCTAGCTCCGCGGTTGGTGAACACTGCTACCCCCACTATTGGCAGTCACTGCTAGCCCCACTATTGGCAGTCACTGCTAGCCCAACTGTTTGGGGACACTGCTAGCCCTATTGTTGGTGGACACTGCTAGTCCCCGTTAGTGGACACTGCTAGCCGCACTGTTAGTGGACAGTGCTAGCCTCACTGTTTGTGGACATAAGTAGCACTACTGTTGGTGCACACTGCTGGCCACACTGATTAGCAGACACCACAAGCCCAATGTTGGCAGACACTGCTAACGTCACCGGCAGGCGACCACCAGTAGGAAACAACCATCTCCAATGACTATGTAATCAATGGGGGGTATGGAGAAATCCAGATACATAAAACATTATCACAGGCTAAGGAATGAAGGGGGTTGATTTTATTAGCCTTGTGCGTCTCATTTAGTAGCTTGCTATCATTATCGACTGACAGAGGTGTTTCCCTGTAGTGTCGTCAACCTGTGTGCTGCGATTACTACAGGATAGTAAGACCTCCTATAATTACAGTGAAACGTGTGATGTCTTGATGATCTAACCACACATTCTGGATACACACCTTTCCTGATATCTTTATTTTTATTATAGTTAACACTTCCTTCCCCCATCCATCTCCCATCCATCTCCAGAGGGATTAGCAACGCGGAAACATTAGCCTATGAGTTGACATTTCGGCACAGGGCACATTCCCCGTCAGTGGTGCTGCAAGAGGTGTCTTGTCTGTGACAGGTTGATAATGAATCAGCCTGTTGTGCATCCACCTCTATCCATCCCTCCATCTATCTCTATCTTTACGCCGTCTTTTTCTCGCACACCGGCTCTCTCCCTCACTGAGCCGTCGCGTCACCCCTGCAAAGCCTCACCTCCTCACTCAACATGACAGTGACATCACACTCGTGTAATGTCACCCTCTCTTCTCTCCTTCCATGCCCCCACCCTCCTTCCCATTCCTTCCCTCCCTAGCTTTCATCAGCTGCTAGCTCTAATTAGATGAGGGTGATTTCAATAAAGTTACTGTCTGCTACATTCCATTAGTTTGTTTGAGAACTGAAGGATGCTTTTTTTATCTTAGGTGGATTTGCTCGATCCACAGCGGGACTCTTGTAAGGAGTAGACGGAGGCAGAGATAGACTGGATGTCTTTTTTGTGGGTTTGGGCATACAGGATTAAGTATGTTATATATGTGTGGTGTTTCTAAAGGAAACAGAAATGGAAACGAATAGAAGTACATTAAATGACTGGCTACAACCATGGAACAAATAATTTACATTACATCAATATACATGTGAGCGACAGTAATTACTGAAATGAATGTAAATGCGTATTCTATACTGAATAGAAATGATCAACAGCGCACCATATGCGGCAGCGCGAGCATAACGAATTGTCATGTGGTTGCACCGAGCGCTGTTAGGTTGCGTAACACGTCAAAACAACAGTTAAGATGAAACCTATTAATACAACATTGCTTTATAAATTAACTGTACTGTTCTCATTCATAAATGTCAATATGAACATGACTCACTTTTCAAGAACGCACACACCATGTAACGTGCTGGAACGAACTAGAATATTGCACTACTTGCGACAATGTTTACAAAAGAAAAAGGACCCCACCTAAAGCTAAGGGCGCACTATTATCTGCCTGACAGAATTAATATTCACGTATAGGGGAATTCAGAACAAGCTATATTAACACCCGCATTCCTGCCCCGCGGCTCTCTATCTATGCTCCTACTTTCACCATGGAGGAGGAGGAGGATGAAGAAGAAGAAGAGAGGGCCAGATCCTCTTCTGTTCCTGGCTCTGGGTAACCTAGTTGCAGAGGCCTAGCAGGGGAGACCAATCAATTAATGAACAAAGGGGCCAAATCAGCCAGCCTCGGCACTGCAGGTCTGGGGACTTTAAACATGGCCGTCCCAAAACACGAAGCACCAAGAACTGCATCCCTCATCTGCTGGATATGCGCTGGTGTGCACAGCGCTGTCATGATTTTGTTAATCATAATATCGCAATGTGGCTTAATTGCTTTTTCCCTTCACTGTAAACATTTGCCATTACTGCAAAGTGGGCTAATTTTATAGAAGGGTTTAGCTGAGAAAAGTGAACAATGAATACCTCCCAACTTTAATGAATGCTGGGTCACTAGGGAGCCATTTTTATGTATAAAATGAACCAGAACCTCATGGTTCTCACTAGAAGCAACTGCAGGGCCAACGTTGCTCTCCACATTCTTCCCTGTGTTTGGTTTTCAGAGTTTATTGGAATGATCCCACACAAGTTATCATTTGTGAAGTCCTTCAGGGCTTCAGTTCTCTTTTTTTGTTCATGATCGAGATGGCTGTTCAAGCGATTTAGAATAAATGATGATCATAAATGTAAGGCATATTCGCAGGCTTATACTCAATCAACAACTGTTCTTTGAATATTTTGACCCTTGAACGTATCAACCCAATAGTTGCTGTGCACAAGGCCATTGCCCACACATGGCATGTTCAGTTAAAGTCAGGCTTTCATTGCCGTGGCGACGGGTTGCATACAGCCATGCAATTCTACCCAGCAAACGGATTCATATGTTAGACATGTATCGGGTATGGACAAGCATACTGGGTTGAAACGTTGCACAGACCTACGTCTCCTTTGACCACTCTCACCTTGGCCCAAATGTAGTAGTACCAGTAGTAATCTCAACAAGGGACATTTTATTGTTGATATTATCAGTGAAAGATGCCCAGACCACCCAGCAACACCTATGTATTGTTATGGACGGTGCAAATTGCCGGTAGTCTTTTTGATCTTATTCATCCTATCCACCTGTGCTCCTTCTCACTGTCTGTCACCACTTTCTCATCCCTCCCCTTTGTCAATACCTCTTTCATCCCATTCAGCCCATTCTTTATCCTTTTCTTTTGGTACTCTCTCATCTCTCGGGTCCATGCCTCCCCCGCCCCGCCCGCTCAGTTTCTTATCCATTTCTGCTAATCCCAGAGACTCCAGCTCGGTCTCAACGTGTGCGAGATCAGGGAGCAGCCTGTTGTAACAAGCTGTTGAATAATGTACACACCAGGTCCGCGGGCCGTAGTCACAGTTAACCCTTTGATCCCTGATCACAACGGCCAGCGATGCGGCAACCTCATAAATGACAGCAAGAAACATAAGAAGTAGCTAGCCAAGGGAGGAGGTGGTGGAGTTGGGTTGTGATCTCTTACGGGGGCCCTTCATCTATGGTCTTCCTCAAGGCTAACACGCCTCCATCCGGTTCCGTCACTAAGGGCCTCTGTAAGCAGGATCCGGGGTTTGGTGTGGCCTTGGCCTTTGTTATGTGAAACATTGATGTATAATTGAAGGCGGGGAAAAGGCAACACTGAATAATTGATTTCAAAGGAGACATGTCGTGGCATCCAGAGGCCTCTCCTGAAGCCTCTCCCAAGTATTTTGGTTTTGTGTTGCAGATGAAAGTTACACAAAGTGCACAAAGTGGTTTTGTGTCCCAGTTAGCAAATTTGCTTTTGCCTGATGCGTAGTGGTACTGCGCTGATCTGCATGCTACCTGCCGGTCGGGGTTCTAACGTTGTTCTGACATTTGTGCTTTCAGCCGTGCCCCGGTTTGTGTTGTATTTGACGTTTGTCAAGCAACGAGTGCCATGGAGTCTGTTATTATATGATAGCAATTTGATTTTGATTTTTGGGTGTCACGATTTGATCTAAAGTCGATTCTCGATCCAGAATATAGGGGTCCTGACAAATTATGCCGTAACAGCAGAGTAAAGTGTGTATAAGATTATGTCGATTTTATATTTGAAAAAAGTTGTATAAACTGATTGCAATAATGTAAACACACAAACCCAAAACAAAGGGACACTTTTTATTTTCTAATACATTTCTGGAAGTTGCGAATCAAATCTGAATCATAGATTCATGTAAGGATCGCGATTCTTATCTTCCATCTTTTTCCCCACACCCCTAACAATTTGTCATCAATTAGCCTACCACACCGTACTATATCAACCAATCCAACAAAAGGGTAACCAGCGCAAGGGATCTTATGAACCCGTTTAGAATCAATAACGATTGCCCTCTTCCTTAAGTGCTACTCATTAGCTTCAGAGCCCTATATCCTGAGGCCGCCAAGTATTGATCTTATGGGCTGATTGGAAGTTTCCGTGTGTGTGTGTGTGTGTGCGCGTGTTGAGGTCAGCGAGTGTGCTCTCCATGGATCAGATCATTTTTTTCCCCCATTTGCCTCCTTCCGGCACCACACCTGTTCCAGTCCATGGGATACAAACATTCTGTGTCTCTGTGCATGCGAAGAGCGGGAGAGTTTGGGGGAAATGGCGTGTCGAATGAGAAATGTGCTACATAGGGTTTCTGGTGACGGTCTGTGTCTGGACCCCGCCGTCCCGTACAGCTGCTGTTCCGCTCATGGCTGTCGGTCTCCCTGGGGAGGCAGGATACATTCTGCATTACAACATGGCTCCCCACCTCGCGCAGAGTTCCTGGCGGTGCTCAGGGCGTGGTGGTGTTTTTCAGCTATTAAAACACCCACGCCCAATTACAAATTACAAGTGCACATGTTCACTGCAAGGAAACGTATACACACACACACACACACACACACACACACACACACACACACACACACACACACACACACACACACACACACACGCAGTGACACATTAAGGCATTAGCGCACACACACACACACACACAGACACACACAGACACCTTATTAAGGCATGCACCATTAAACTGTCAACTGGTGTGTGACAGGCCTTCCTTCTCGGCTAGGTGGGGGGTGGGGTTGGTGTTGGCTGCTGTGATTCCTCAGCAGCGCGTAAACATTTAAACTAGCTTGCTGTTTTCTTTTTCTTCAGTCTGTCTGCTCATTTTGTCAAAAAGAAAAACCACAACCCAATGTTGTCTGAATTTAACGCTAGTCACATGCGTCTTGTCGCCGCGGCGACGGCTCATCTGTGTGAATCTGCTGCCCCCCCTACTATAAACCAATTTGTGTGAGTGTCTTTCTCTGTCTGCCTCTCTGTAAGGGCCATTACAGTAGGATAGGTGTGTGTGTGTGTGTGTGTGTGTGTGTGGGGGGGGGGGGGGGGGGGGGGGGTTTGATAGCAGAGCGTTGGTGCTGCCTAGACAGACCTGCCATCCACAAATGCTTCACCAGTAGGACCACATGGAGCTTTGTAAAAGTAGGGGAGGGGGGGGAGGGGGGAGTGTTTCGGTTCTGAGCTGAGAAGAGCTTACGTGGGGGGGGGGGGGGTGTAAAAGTCTGGGCAGTGGAGCTGTGGAAGGGGTGAGAATATAAAGCTTCTGGGGCTTTGGTTAATGCAATATTGCTGTAAAGTGTAGGCTAATTGTTCTCCGTTCCAGGTCTGAAAGGCGTCATTTAAGTACATTGATCCAATTATCCGAACCCATAACGCTCCAACTCGGTCATCATATCCACATTACTAGTAATTGTTTTTCGAATGCATAATTAATGCTAAAAACCCATCAGTCTTGTATTGATTGATTGACATATTTGTATATCAAATGTATATCCTCCCATTTAATTTTTTTTTATTTATTAAGATGAATGTTTTATGTATTTTCTTCCCCCTTCGCCCCAGGTTCTACTAGGTGGTAATCTCTGAGCATGTACACGTGCTCTAATGTAGATATAACTGTGCCCAGGCAGGCAGAGAGGCAAGGCGGAAGCAGGGCTGGTCGGAAATCCTGGTGATGGATTCACCGCCACGGCTGGAAGGTCTGCTTGATTAAAAAGAAAAAAAAAGAAAATTAAATCCTGGGTGTGGGTTGAAAACCTGAGGATAGGATCCAGGTGAAGAGGGGGAGGTGTGGTCAGTTGTAAGGCAGGGACATAAGCTTTATATTGGGGGACACAGAGCGTGCAGGCAGTCTGCCACATTGGAAAGGTGCAGAGCGGAGCGTGGCTGTGGTTCTGGTGGAGGCAGACTTGGCCCGGGAGCACAATCCAGGACGGCAGCTTGGGAAGACAGCCCAGAGAAAGGAAGTGGAGCCTGGCCCGGCCACGCATATGGAACCCATAGGTTCTCCTGTAGAGCCTATAGAATACCACGTCTAATGAATGCATTAGGGAGCAGAGATTGGTGTCTATTTGATGTTGGTGTTTAATGGGCCCCATAGGAAAGAAGGTATTTCTTAAGGTTATTTTGGAGTGTTGGCAAATAACATCACCGTTAACGAGGGCACGTGTCTACTGTGCTTTTCATTGTTTATATAAATCCCATATGGTCCCAGTTGTCAAAGTACTACTCACACACACACACACACACACACACACACACACACACACACACACACACACACACACACACACACACACACACACACACACACACACACACACACACACACACACACACACCCCAATTTGGTTATGCCTTCAAAGCACGTTGACTATTTTTGAACGCAGTATAAAATCCTATCCGTTTGATCGCACAGGCAAATATATGGGCAGCACAATGGAATCTTGTCTCCTCTTGTGTCAGCTATTCTTCTCCGCTGTTGATATTCCCATGGGAACATGTTTGTGCTTTGAGAATCACAGTCCGATCAATGTGGGCCTCAGTCTTATCTGAACATGAAAGAAGGAGGATGATGGAGAGGGAGAAAGGAGAGAGCAGGGGGCGGGAGTGGAGGGACTTGGTTCCTGTGGGGGTGATATAGCTCTGCTACCTTAAATTCAGTGGCCGGCCTCTTAAATCTATCTCATCATCATTTCATGAAAATATATTGTACTGCCGTGTATTACGCTCCGAAATACATCATCTCGCTTCCGCTCTCTCTCTCGCTCTCTCCCTCGGCGTGGAGGAGGTTTGACAGCCATATGCTTTATGAATATGCCTCGCCCTGTGTTTGGAGCATGGCAGGGGGATTTGCTGCTGAATTTCCTCTTCCTAATTTCTCGTTGGTTTTGTACTCTTTTGCACTGTTTCCGTCATGCGAGATTTTCGCTGTAGACTGCGGTAGCAGTGCAACGGTATCTGGCTCAGTTTAGGTCAGCACTTCTGTTATCGCCTCCTTGCCACAGGCATTAAGGGATCGTCTTGAAACTGCTGCGCTCGGCCGTAGCCTTTCGCCCGAGGAATTCAGCCTTTAACAGGCCGCTCGGTGCGACTCCCCCAGAGTGACAAATGGTATATGCATTTACAAAGTGTAGTACACACATGCACTCTTAGATCAGTAAGCGCCATGTCTTTCACCTCTCGTGTGTGTGTGTGTGTGTGTGTGTGTGTGTGTGTGTGTGTGTGTGTGTGTGTGTGTGTGTGTGTGTGTGTGTGTGTGTGCGTGTGCGTGTGCGCGCGCCAGTCATTCTTGTGTGTGTCTGATGGAGGCGAGAGCCATTAAGGATACTCTGTTCTCCCGGCGGAGACATTGCGCTAGTGCGCCTGCTCGCTTGTCCTTCAGCGGCATCGCGGGGTGACGGTGGATAAACAACGTGAACAAACAGTCACTCCCACCAGCATTGATCTCTTGGTTGGTCTCCCTCGCTCTCTCCCTCGCACCTCTCTCCCTCTCTCAGCCCCAGCACCGCATTGATTCTACCTGCACTCCATTTATACGAACGCTGAACCACAGACACCCGCACCGCAGCCCGCCTCTCCCTTCTCTACACAGGACTCTGACAAAATGATAAATGACTGGCCCGCCCTACGTCTCTACCCCCCACCCTCCTACCCCTCCTCCTACCTCCTCACAGAGGATCTCTGAGGCGCTGCGAGCCCATTCCTTCCCCCCTGAAATCCAATAGAGTCGACTACTCCTTCCTCGGAAGCATGTGTGTGTGTTTGCGCACGTGTGTGTGTGTGTGTGTGTGTGTGTGTGTGTGTGTGTGTGTGTGTGTGTGTGTGTGTGTGCGTGTGCGCATGCACGCGTGTCTGCCCCGGCGTCCGTGTGTGTGTTATTCATGGCTTGAGGTTATCCTTTTCATTTCCACGCGTA
This sequence comes from Lota lota, assembly GCA_026745465.1. Taxonomy (NCBI): domain Eukaryota; kingdom Metazoa; phylum Chordata; class Actinopteri; order Gadiformes; family Lotidae; genus Lota; species Lota lota. The sequence goes on along the minus strand of JACYXH010000429.1, from coordinate 1,052,327 downwards.
AACATGTCACCACCATCATCATGCCTGCGGGGCATCCAAAGGCATGACGCTGCACACGGTCAAGCAGAGCCGAGATGATGTATCTGCTGTGGGAATGCATCATGCCGTTGGACTCCAGGCTAATAGTCTGCGCTGTCACTCAATGGCTGAAACAGATATTCACCCGGGAAAGACGTTCAAAGCGAGGTCAAGTTGTTGTTGTCCCCACCCCCCCCCCCCCCCCCCCCCCCCCCCCACATGCATCCTCTCGTCAGTCGGTCCTCTGATTGTTGTTTCGGATTAATTAATCTACCTGATTAATTCTTCTATCTGATTAATCTTATCTGGGGTGTAATCAGACATCCCCTCATCACCTGCTCATATAGAGAGGATACCTTCGCTCTGGTCAGGATCTGATTACCTGGTGTAGGCTATCATTGCTCACGGACCTCCTTAATCGTTTTTGCTTCTTTAATGATACACCTACTGCAATTTTTATCAGCCCATCTCCATTCCTTACTGGCCAGTCCTCCACTGCTGCTCATGTTACAGGGAGTTCCATAAATCATCTACGTCAGTTCTTTTTTTCTTTCTTTTTTTTGCACAAACGTGAAAGGATTCGGTGTGAGGTCCATCCATAATATTTCTATCTTTCCTTACACTCTGAAGCCAGCGGGGGGGTAATTATCTTACAACCAGGCAGGGCTTCATTTCACATCGCTGCTCCGGCATACCTCGATGACATTTACACTCACACACATGGTCATCCATGCTCACCCTCCTATAGGGAAGTAATCCACTTCCCACTTCCTTCCCACTTTACATCTAAGGTTCGCTTGGTTACCGCTGAGATTACCAGGATCTGACGGCAGACTGGAGGATTTATGCGCCCATTTCATGAGAAAGGAAGAAGGAAAAAGTCTGATATTGATGTATATTTTTAGTCCACCACCTTCAGTGTTTTCACTCATCTTTGCTCTCATCGTCTGCATAGAATGTGAATGTATAATCGTCATTATGCCATTTCAACTTAGCATCACAGCGAGATGTGTATCTGTTTTGATGGGAGCTGATTTAATCCTGTAGCCAGGGTCTGTGGGAATGTAATCTCACACTCTCTATCTCACTCTCTGCCTCTCTCTCTCTCTCCATCCTTCTCTCTCTCTCTCTCTCTCTCTCTCTCTCTCTCTCTCTCTCTCTCTCTCTCTCTCTCTGTCTCTCTGTCTCTCTGTCTCTCTCTGTCTCGTACTGAATTTGCCCACGTCCAGAAATTGACAGAACGTCTCGTCAGTAATTCTGATTGAATGCACATTTGCCATCTTCTCGTTCCAGTCATAATTGGTCTTTAGAAAAAGATTGCACTTGCTCTTGTCTAAACTAAAAGATGAGCCTGCGCCTCTTTGTGCCATTACCGCGTCAACGAATAACGTTGCAATCATTTCTAATTACTGCAGCCCCTGAATCGAGGCCTGAGAGTGGAGCCATCAGTCGTAATTGCTGGGGCAGGGGCTTATTTGGGGGAGAGAGAGGGAGACATGTCTCCTCTGTGAAATTGTCTCACCCGTGGGGGACATTAAATCGAGGTGGTGGGAGAAAAACGATGTGGTGGTTCAGCCACGGTGCTCCGTCATACTCGGAGCGGGTGGGGGTGGGGGTGGGTCGAGGGGAGCAGTGGTTGGTCTGAAATACTTATAATAATAATTATTTTTTAGGGAGAAAGTCAGAGGTGTCCGTCCTCCACACAGAGGCATGAAATGAATTCATAACTTGGAGAAAGACGGAGACAGAGAGCGAGGGGGGGGGGGGGGGGGGGGGGGGGGGTGGGGGGGGGTGGGGGGGGAGAGACAAAGTCACAGCAAATGTTGTTCTTCTTCTCCTCGCGGTGAGGTCGGGGCACAACCGCCTGCCCGGTGATTTCAGGCCCGCGATGGAACGCAGAGAGGGGGGACACCATGCCGCCATTTCACGGCCTCCGAATTTAATCGCAACCGGCCACAATGGATGCATGAAATGGAATTTGGATTTCAGATGGATTGATTCTGTATTGATGAATGCCAAGCGAGGAGGCGGGGAAACCCCGGGGGCGTTGGTGTCTCCCGCAAATTGAACCCGTCTAAGAAAGCGAGTCGGCGTGCCTCGCAAACACACACACACACACACACACACACACACACACACACACACACACACACACACACACACACACACACACACACACACACACACACACACACACACACACACACACACACACACACACACACACACACACACACACACACACGCCTGTGTGTTTGATGCCTGGCTTCACGAGGGAGCCATTTTTTCTTTTTTTTTCTTTTTGAAGTTTAATCTCCAGTGAGGGAAACGCGTTGCAGGAGGAATGCAAATGGAAAGCTTTTCTGTACACTGGGGGTTCTCGCCGCTTGTTTGCATGCCTTCAGAATTTGACACCATTTCCTTGTCGTCATCCTCACTGCTCACAATAACTGTCCATTCGGCACGGTTGATTGCCTCCTCTGCATTTAAGCGAAATGTCTTTTAAAGTGAGTTCCACATAACGTCTTTGAAAATACCTATTTTTCGAAGATAAAGACAACTTATTTTGTAATATTTACTTTGTACCCTTCTTTCCCCCCCCCCCCCCCCCCCCCCCCCCCCACACACACACACACTTTACCTTTTTAGAAATGACCACATAAACCCCCAACTTCTTGAAGCTTTTCTCTTCCTTGTTTTTGTATTTAAAAATGTTTTATCCCTTCACTCACCACTCAAAGTAGCACGGCTTCCACTGACAACAGCGAGGGCCATTAGCGGTACATTTGCTGCCTTTGAAAGTGTCCAGATTAACAGGATTAGGGAGAAGAGATTACACTGGCCTCTTCCTAACCCAGCGGACCTTGACCCACCTTCCCTGCTGCCAACCGGCAGGCAGGAATGTGGACATCCAGGATTTGATATGCGTGACAGAAGGGCTGGATCGTAGCGACCATCATCTCCCCATAAATAACGCAGACTACGATGATGATAATGTCACGGCGATGAAAAACGGCAAATGTTACTGCGAGTTATTGCGCAGTTGTACCTCACATAGAATCAATCATGTGAACCGTTTAATAGCTGCGGCCGCTTTTTAATGGTTCATACGATTCTCACACGGAAATGGCTAGGAAATTAGAGACGTTGACTACCGTGTGTAGCCGTTCTAATACGACAATTACCGGCCGTGCGGGTGCACAAAGGTAGTGGGGTCTGCCTTCACGTCATCTACTTTCAGAGAGCCGCTAAACTTCTGTTGGCACGTTCACAACAGTGTCAACCTCCCAATGAGTCGGAAACGGCACACGCACGAAGAAACGCTGCACGTTAACCGTGCTGTTGAAAGTCTGAACCTAAAGTTTGTTGTTGTTCATTTTGAGTTTACATTTTACACCGTGGCCCACGAACCAGATGTAATCCAGACGTTTCCATGGAGAATGTGCCGTTGCCAAGGCACTTAGCTGGTGAAACGCGGGAGGGACATAATTTATTTCTGTCAGCCGGTGCCTCGGGAGTGGAGAGTGGGGGGGGGGGGGGGGGGGGGGGGGGGGGGGGGGGTGCTGCAGAGTTCTGGGGCTGCCAGCAGGGTCACCTCTCTCTCCCAAAGTTTATTTGTAAAATAGGATAAACTCCGGCCCTGGCGCGGCGGGGTTGGTGCTAATGTACCAACTCATCACGCGAGAAAGAACACTCTACGCATTCATTCACACTCTAAATGGTGAGATGGATTTAGGGGAGAGGGGGAACCGACAAACAACCCTGTCGGAAAGGACACAGAGATAATTATGTTGGGGGGGGGGGGGGGGGGGGGGGGGGGGGGGGGGGGGGGGGGGGGGGGGGGGGGTGGTGAGGCTTCTGCAGATGGTCAACTTTAGTGGTGTTTATCCAGGGAGTTGTTACAGCTGAGGCCTGGGATTCACACTCGCCCCTGCAATGTTCTCTCTCTCTCTCTCTCTCGCTCGCTCCCTTGTTTGTCCTCTGCCATTAGTCTAGCCGTGTGGTTCGGGGGCCAGCTCACCAGGATGCAGCAGCAGAAGGCCTGTGAGTGACCACCCACCCGGGGGGAAAGGCAGCACTCTGGTCTCACCGGCTCTGAGTCACCTGCCCTTGTTTATCCCAGCGCCGATGCGGCCACTTCATCCTGTCACCATCACTCAAGCGCCGTTAAGCAACCAGGCAAATATGTTAATTGATGTTTTCCCAGAGCCGTCGGATTTTAGATTGATTGTCGCCTCCGGGAGGTGCGGTTTTCTTGCTCCATTTCCGCTCTGGTCATTTACTTCGCATTTGCAATTTAATCACCGGCTTTTGTCTTAAAAACAAGTCCTCCTCCTCCTCCATGTTCGCCTGCCACTGTCGCTGATCAGGAGGACCTTCCTGTGTTTGTGGGGGCGTGCGCCCCTGATTGCAGTACCCCAACTTGGGTGTGCGAGAGAAGGCTAACGCTTGGCTACAAGATGAGCTTAGTCTCTCCCTCACCCTCACACATGAGTAGAACACTGAGTGTTTGGCAGACTGTTAAGATCCAGGCCTCAGACCTGCATTTATTTCTCTTCTGCTTCTGCTCTTTTTCTGCCCTGTATGTCAGCTGGCTATACCTCCCATCATCTCTCCTCCGTCAAACATGAATGAAATATTTACACGCCTTTTCTACTCTGTTTTGCTTTCATTTCTGACAGAGTGGTAGAGTGGAGATGAGGCAGGGGGGAGTTTACCTTCTCTGAAGGTACACACAGAGAACAGAAGGAGAAGATTGGTCAGGGGCGCGTTGCGATCCATTAGCCTTTATTCCATTCGCTGCTAATACGATTCTCTGCACCACATATACTCACCTCCATTAAGGATTTCATCTTGCTGCATTAGATTCAAACTGTAGAATGACATAGCTTCCATTCTGGCCCCTCAGCTTCTTGCTGCTTTGTTCTGTCCCCCACCCCTCTGAAAGAGAACCAGTTTTGTTGCCGCTTTAAGGCTAGCCCAGAATACGTTTTTGTAACATTGATTAGGGAGTTGTTATCACTATTGGAAGCTAGACCAGTGTTAACGTCCATGTTGGAGCCGTGTGTTGTTTGCACAGCCCCTTTTAATCTGTCCTCTAAGCCCTGTCAACGGCAACATTAGAGGCCGTGGCTCAGCCTTTTGTCTCCCGCAGACCTTGGCTGCAGATAAGACAAGTTCCCTCGCTGATTAATCATCAACCCCAAATTACTGAGAGAGAGAGAGAGAGAGAGAGAGAGAGAGAGAGAGAGAGAGAGAGAGAGAGAGAGAGAGAGAGAGAGAGAGAGAGAGAGAGAGAGAGAGAGAGAGAGAGAGAGAGAGAGAGAGAGAGAGAGAGAGAGAGAGAGAGAGAGAGAGAGAGAGAGAGAGAGAGAGAGAGAGAGAGAGAGAGAGAGAGAGAGAGACCCCCCCTCTCTTTGCAGAGTTCATCCTCATAAAGAAGTAGCAGTGCCAAACATTCTCCCAGTCAGCCTCAGGGAGCAAATGGCAGAACAGTTTGGTCCGTCTGTTCGTTGTTTTTCCGCTTGGTGTTTGTGTAGTAAAAGAAGGCTGGCTGAGAGATGCATCGTGTGCTCTTGTGGTCGTTGGGCTCTGCGCTCCCTGACCACGCAGCTCAGCGCCGTTCCCTCTGGCTAATCACGCTTTGTTATGCTATGACACGACATCCCGCTCCTCCAGAAGCCAACGTACGCGCGCGTGTTTGCGTGTATGTCAGTGTGCGTTTGCCTGTGTGTGTGTGCATGTCAGTGTGTGCATGCGCTACGTGCATGTGTGTGTGCTCGCTTGTGATGGTCTCAAGCGCACCGGCGCTGCATGTTTAGTGATGTGTGTGCGTGTGCGCTGGTGTTTCACATTATCCCAACGCCTACCCCTTTTTCACAGCCGCTCGCTACATTAGCGCCGGCCTTCCTGTGAAGGAGAAACCTGCAGGAGGCTTGCAGCAAACAGCAAAGCTCTGCGTTGGATACACGGGCATCAGGGTTACTATTGGTCAGCAGGAGATGTTGATAAGCGAGGGGTTGTTTTCTTGTTTTCTTTACCATAGCTTATTAATTGTTTTGTGTGTGTGTGTGTTACCATATGACATTGAAAACAATGGCTTTTTTCCTCCATGGAATTGGGACGGGAATTCATGTTTGTTTGAATAACCCACCAACGTCATGGCCAGAGAAAGAAATTAAATCAATAAGTCGTTAATACATTAGTTGTCCATCAAGAGGATCTTGTCATTGAATGCACAATGACAAGATTGGTACGCTTCCTACGTTTATTTGTACTTTTCATCCGCCCCTTAATTAAACATTGGTTTATCGTCTTCCTAAGAAAGCTTTTAATGGCATTATGAACCGTCTGTTATGGACCCTCGATGGGTCTTGATGGATGTGCTGGTCATTATTTTGTGGCGGGAGAAGGTTGTGACTCAGTCTAATGTAAGGTCTAGTCAGGGTATTGTTTTAAGGGATAGGGAAGTGTGGCTGGCAGACTAGCCTAGCTTAATAATGCCCCACATACAAAACGGGACGCCACATTCCTTGGAAAAATTGCGGCTGGTCTCGTTTCTCTCTCGCTCTCTCTCTCTGCCCTCTCTACCTCTCTCACTCTGAAGACAAATGGAGAAATTATGTTTTCACGCCTAGCTCCCTCCCTCGCCATCCCTCATGCCTACACTACTCTTCCCTTGCTGTTGGCTAATCGCATATTCACTCCCTATTCCCACCCACCACACCCCCATCCCACCTTCCCCTCCAGTCTTTTGTCTTTTCCTCAGATCCCAGGGAGACGGTGTGAAACGGGGTCTGCGTGATATGACTTTGTGAAGGCCTACTGTTGTATAAAGATGTGGACTTGTGTCTGAGAGACGTCTTTTATTTGGCTTTTATTCTGTATGTCTGTCCATCTGCGTCTATTCCTCCGGCTCTGGGATCTCTGTCTCTGCGGGACCTTTTCTCCTCCCTCCGCCTGCACTCCATTTAGCTGCTGATATTGTGAGGATTTGAGGGAAATGGGACGCCTGTGTCCCCCTTGGGGGAAGGCTTTACTTTACATGCAGTCACACAGTCTCTCGCGCTGCTGGACCCAATCAGGGCATCGCTGGTCTCCTGGGCTCGGTTGACACTCTAATTGTGCACATTGATTGTGTTAAGTGTGTGTGTGTGTTCATGTGTGTGCGTGCGTATGTGTCTGTGTGCATATGTGCAGAGGCGGTTGAAATGTCTGCAGACGGGAATGTTGTCTCTGGCTATGTGTAGGTGAACACGGGGAACAGGTTGAGCTGAACTTCACTGAAGTTTTGGCAGCAGTAATGTACACCTCCTACATGCAGAACAACCGCCACACACTACAAAGAGACAAACGTGTTATCGCTCTTTGCTCTACCAAACATGATACTTTTGTATTTTTGTGGCGGTATAACATTTCCTGTTCTAGTCTCTGGTCTTCATGTGTTTGTTTCCCTCTTTTGTGTTGTTCTAGGTCAGCGGATTCTGTCAAGGGAAAGGCGAGCAAATGGAGCTGCTGACATGACTTGGGTGACCGCCCCCAGAGGATCATCCGCCAATCAAGAGCGCAGATCGAAAGCCAGCCGGGCCGCCATTGGCCGGTTTCGATAATAGGCTACAGGTTACCGCTGCCATCTTTTTAACCACGAAGCGGAGTGATCTCCACAACTCTCTGACCTCGCCCCACCCCGCCCGACCCCGACCCCGCCTCCTGGCCTCGCTGCCCGAGGCGTAACCGTGTCCCATTGGTCCGAAGCCCCGCCCTCCTCTGCCATGGTGACATAAGCGCTGGCACTATGACGGCGAACCAACGTGAAACCGTCTTTCTTTCTCCAGTGGCTCCTGCTGCTGCTGCAACCTTCACGCCGTGTGACTTTATATCAATAACTAGACACACTCTGCTGTGAGCCCCTCCCTCCCTCTCCCCCCCCCCCCCCCCCCCCCCCCCCCCCCCCCACCCCCACCCCCCCCGCGCTCCTGTTGTCCTGTTCCTGATTTTCTATTTTTAATGAAACCCGCTAGCTAAAATAAGGAGGAAAGAGCCAGTGAGTGGCGGTGCGTTGCCGGGCCGACGGGACGGCGCGGTGTGGGACGATGCTGGGATGCGTGGCGCGTCTCCGTCGGCTGGTCCGCCTCCTCCCCCTGCAGACCTCCCTGCTGCTCCTCTTCCTCTTCTGCGCCGTCAGCTTTTTCATCTCCGCCTACTTCCTGTATGGCGCCAAGCGTGAGCTGGAGCCGTCCCGAGGGGGCTTGCCCGGGGCAGAGGGTGCGTCCGCCGACCCCTACGACCCCCGGGTGACCCCCTCGCGGCTGCTCCCGCTGGGGGGCGTGTCCCGGGGCCTCGGCGGGGAGCCCGGAGCCCGCACAGACCCGGTGGTCCTGGTGTTCGTGGAGAGCCAGTACTCCCAGCTGGGCCAGGAGATCGTGGCCATCTTGGAGTCGGCCCGTTTCCGCTACCGGACGGAGATCTCGCCCGGTAAAGGGGACATGCCCACGCTGACGGACAAGGAGCGCGGCCGCTTCACCCTGGTCATCTACGAGAACGTCCTCAAGTACGTCAACCTGGACGCCTGGAACCGGGAGCTGCTGGACAAGTACTGCGTGGAGTACGGGGTGGGCATCATCGGCTTCTTCAAGGTTAGCACGACACACCGCCTCGCCTTGCTTCGCCTCGCCTCGCACCCTCCCTCCCTCCCTCGCTCCCTCCCTCGCTCCCTCCCTCCCTCCCTCCCTCCCTCCCTCCCTCCCTCCCTCGCTCGCTCTCACACCTTCTGCCCTGTCCATCTGGCTCGGCTGTCTCTGTGGAGATAGAATTCACAGGGTTGGAAAGACCTGCCTGGTTCAATAGCACTTGTCCCTCCCCTGCTGGCGCTCTACTTCTCTTTCTCTCTCTCGTCTGCCCGTCTCACACTGATCTCCTGCTTTTCCTTCATTTATTGTTCTTTTGCCCCCCCCCCCCCCCCCCCCCCAGTTTGCACGTCTAATGGATTAATCGCTGTCCCCCAACCACAGCAGGCATGCAATAATTGGATATGGACATATTGAAAGCTGATCTTCTCAGGCATAATGCCTGAGAATGACACACAGTAGGTATATGTATAATGTGTAGTATTGTACCCGTTGAATATCGCAAGGGTAACCCACATTACGGGCTGCGTATTGAAATAGCATTCAAATGTCACGGGACTAGGAAGTAAACTACAATTCTCTGTAACGGCACAATGTGTTTCAAAGCCTCACTAGGTGACCACTATGACGTTTGATCAAAACAATGTTGTTTCCATCATAGAAAAGGAAGTTGTTGTCCGCCACCATGTTCTACGCGCAGCTGTGCTCCACTGCCTTGTTAATACATTAAAGGGTATGTCTCACTTAGCGTCGTGCACATCGTTGCGTCGTAATCCTGGTAAATACGCTGTGTGACAGATTCAACGTTTTCCTACCATGGTAGGAGTTACACACCACAGCACTGTGGTAGCCTTTCGCCCAAAATGTGTCCTTTTATTAATATCTCCTGATCAATAGTGTATCATTGCGTAGACACTTGGGCGCGTAGGCAAGTGTTAACTCAACACGGCGTTCTTCTCACGTCCGCCCACACCATCATGGCGGTGAGACACGGAGCCTTTTTTTAGTTTTTCTTTATTTTGTTATTAAAAAAAAGAAAGAAGTAAAGCCAGGAGCCAAGCGGCAAAGCAGGACGACGCGCCCGTGGCGGTTTGAGAGAGGAGGAGAGGGAGGAAGAGAAAGCATCAGTAGCCTCTTCATTGGCAGTGGTGGCGCTCTGCGTGTTTCCACAGAGCGCGCGGCCGCGTGCGTGCCTTCACATCGGAGTACATCTGGCGTACTCTTGTTCTCCACCCAATGGAGGAAATTGGGGAGGAGTAGGTGGGTGGAGGGGGCAACCACACACCTCTCTGTTCATCGCGACGCCACACAATGAGTCTCTTGTGCGATATAAATGTTTTCCGTCCTTCCAACCCCCTTGTGTGTCGCTCTCTCCGTTTTGATATTCACTGCCTTCTTTTCTTTTGTCTTTCCTCCTCCTCCTCCCCCCCACCCCCCACCCCGCTCTCTGTCTAAAACACCCCCCCACCCCCCCACCCCCCCCCCCCCCCCCCCCCCCCCCCCCCCCCCCCCCCTCTCTCTCTCACACACGCAGGCCAACGAGAACAGCTTGCTGAGCGCGCAGCTCAAGGGCTTCCCCCTCTTCCTCCACTCCAACCTGGGGCTGAAGGACTGCACCGTCAACCCCAAGTCCCCGCTGCTCTTCATCACGCGCGCCGGCCAGCCCATCGCCGGCCCGCTGCCCGGCGACGACTGGACCGTCTTCCAGTCCAACCACTCCACCTACGAGCCCGTGCTGCTGGCCAAGACCCAGTCGGCGGAGAGCGCGGCGCTGCTGGGCCAGAGCGCGGCGCTGCTGCCCTCGGTGGTGCAGGACCTGGGCCTGCACGACGGCATCCAGCGGGTGCTCTTCGGGAACAACCTGGCCTTCTGGCTGCACAAGCTGGTGTTCGTGGACGCCGTGGCCTTCCTGACGGGCAAGCGGCTCTCGCTGTCCCTGGAGCGCCACCTGCTGGTGGACATAGATGACATCTTCGTGGGCAAGGAGGGCACCCGCATGAAGGTGCCCGACGTCAAGGTGAGGTGTGTGTGTGTGTGTGTGTGTGTGTGTGTGTGGTTGTGAACCCCAAAGCACATGGAGCACGGTTGTAGCTGGCATGGCTGTATTTTCTTTTGCTCGCTTTGTACGGGACACGTGTCTATTTTGGACGTGAGAATTCTCTCCCGACACGGCCGTGTGTTTCTATGTGTGCGTGTAGAGAGGTATAACGCAACCTTCCTCCCTCCTATGTCTTCACTGATCCGAACCTTTTTTGAAATGCCGTCTCCAAACGCTATGCATATGAGGATATGACAACACAGAGCTGTGTGGATGATGCCGTGTGTGGATCCTTGTGGATCCCTTTGAAAAGTTCTCCCAACTCCCCCCCCCCCCCCCCCCCCGAATGAACGGTTCCCAGTGGGTCCTTGTCCCGGTGGGCCACTCGAAGCTGACAGAGCCCACCCCTCATGGTGTCTCACACACACGCGCACACACTACTTGCAGCCATCAATATTTCAAGACGGCCTGAGAGAGGGACGCACAAAGAATATTGAAGGGCTTCTTATTCGGAACACACACACACACACACACACACACACACACACACACACACACACACACACACACACACACACACACACACACACACCACCTTCTTCATGTGTGCAGGGAAGCAGAAGTGGGGGTGTGGAGAAGAAGCGTCAAACCTGCGCTGCTGTCTGCAAAACAGCATGCCATTAGAAATGAATCACAGAGGGAGAGATCGTGTGTGTGTGTGTGTGTGTGTGTGTGTGTTTGTGTGTGGTGATTCTCATCCAGCGCGGAGATCAAATAAAACAAACACCCAAATCAGAGGAGAGCCAAGTATCAAACAGAATAGCAGAGACCCCGGGTTAGATGCTGGATGGCTTCTGAAAGAAAGTAAAGAAAAAAAAATTGATGTTTGAGTTCCGTATATTTTTATGTGTGTGTGTGCGTGTTGGCGTGCGTGTCGCAGCATTACCGTTGCAGTAGCGTGCGCTTCACCTCTCCTCTCCCCTCTCTCCTCTGCCATTTCCAGGCCCTGTTGGAGACGCAGAGGGAGCTGCGCACCCACGTGCCCAACTTCACCTTCAACCTGGGCTTCTCTGGGAAGTTCTTTCATGCCGGTAAGAGGATGCAGCCTCCTGGGAAAGGGAGGGCAGGGGAGGCGGGGGCGGGGGCGGGGGCGGGAGGAGATAGGAGGATGGGCTGCTGGGTTCGGAGCGACCTGTTTACCCCGCCACTGCTGATAACAACTTCTAGCAAACAGAATGTGATAACGCTCCCGGAAGGCAGAGCCAATCTCACAAATCCCTTTTTTCCTATTTTTCTGCTTTCCATTGTTTTTTTTCCATTTCTCTCTTCTTCTCCCCCATTTGCTTTCATTGTTGACCTTCTTATCCCCCATCTCTCTCTCTGTCTCTCTCTCTCTCTTTGTGTGTGTGTGTGTGTGTGTGTGTGTGTGTGTTGTTCCTGCCATTTGCACCTCCTCTGCTCTCCCATTCAAATCTACTCTACTCCTTGCCAACACTCCTACCTACCTACCTACCTACCTACCTACCTACCCCCTCCCACACGCTCCTCTCTCCCACACGCTCCTCTCTCCCACACGCTCCTCTCTCCCACACGCTCCTCTCTCCCACACGCTCCTCTCTCCCACACGCTCCTCTCTCCCACACGCTCCTCTCTCCCCGCTAGGTTCTGACGAGGAGGACCTGGGGGACGACCTGCTGCTCTCCTACGTCAAGGAGTTCTGGTGGTTCCCCCACATGTGGAGCCACATGCAGCCCCACCTCTTCCACAACCAGTCCGTGCTGGCAGAACAGATGCTGCTCAACAAGAAGTTTGCCATGGTGGGTGACAGGACAGACAGAAGTCTTAGTAATTAGTCTTCAATGTAGTATCCACCCCTACTGCTTTATACATACGTTATAGATCCATAATTAACTTATGTTCTGTGGAAGATTCTACCAGCCAATCGTTTTAATATGCAATCCTGATTCATTTTTTATTTGCCAATTGGTCCGATCTATCTGGTGGCAGGAGTTCATTTTGGATACCATTTAATGTAGCTGGGGGCAGGGTTGTGACATCAGCTAGGTTGTTCCAGTCCCAGCTGAAAGTTACTGGGTTCGAGGCCCAGTATCCACGGATTACCCTTACCTGGTCTTTAATGACATGTATCTGAATTCACTGTCCCTCAAGTCGCTTCAGGTAAAAGCGTCTGCTTAATGACTTAATATTAAAATAAACATGCAATTCCGACACATAATGCACATGTGTCATTTTCTTTGTTTGACGTGTGTGGGTGGGTGTGTGGGTGGGTGGGTGGGTGTAAGCAATCTCCTGATGCATTAAAAGTACCAGCGCTGGCTAATGAGATGAGCTGTCGGTGCAGGTTTATGCCTGCTGTGCCATGTTATAAACTTGAAATGTGTTGTAATGTAACAGCTGGGGTCTAGTGTGCTTCCCACAACTTATTACTGGTGTCATTTTGATATATAAAAAATGTGTGTGTGTGTATATGTATATATATATATACAGTATATATATAATAAATACACATATTTCCATCACTTCATTTTGAAGATGTTTCAACTTGTCTACCTCAGCCAAGGTTTTTATTTATTTATATGGTTTGAATGCCTGCCAACTCTTCATGTTGTCCTGTGGCTAGATTCTGTGGATATATTCTCTGTACAGATTCTGTGTATAGATTTTGTGTTCACATTGAAAAGGGTGAATTCAAATAAAGTACAACCGTGGAGGGCGTTTGTCCTTCAGACCGGTTGATTCACCCGTGTGTTTGCTTATCTGACTGTTTTGTACCTTTTGTTCTCTTTCTCTTTCTTTCTCTTTCCCTCTGTCTCCCTCCCTCTCTCCCTCTCTCTCTCCCTCTCTCCCTCCTCCTGTCTCTCCCTCCCTCCCTATACAGGAGCATGGCATCCCCACCAACATGGGGTACGCGGTGGCCCCCCACCACTCGGGTGTGTACCCGGTGCACATCCAGCTGTACGACGCCTGGAAGAAGGTGTGGGGCATCCGGGTGACCAGCACCGAGGAGTACCCCCACCTCAAACCCGCCCGCTTCCGCCGCGGCTTCATCCACAGTGGCATCAGCGTACGTTCACACACACACACACACGCACACGCGCACACACACACACGCGCGCACACACACGCATCCCTGCACGCATGCAGGGACGCACTGGGACAAAAGGAGAAACAGCCTTGTGGGGGAAGTCAGATCGGCCCTCTGTGTTCATATGCACATTTTACTTCTGTACTGGTTTAATAACATCCTGGAAACCATCAGCCGTTCATACAGATGCACGCGTACACGCGCACGCACACGCACGCACACGCACAAACACATACAATGCAACTGCGTGTCATAGAGTGGCTGACTAAAATAGAGCAAATGATATATTTTCTACATCAAAGCCTTTAGTTCTTAAGAGATGTATATATTTGTTAACATATGAATCAATTCCTGAAATAACTTGGGCAGGGAGCGCGGCGTCTAGACACCAGGGGGTTCTGTGTGTCTAGAAACCGGGCTCTGCATCACAACCGCCACGGGCACAGCGCCGCGCTGAAGATGTGCTTATTAGGGACTACGCTAGGAAGATGGGGGTATTATTAGTTGCTAAGTTTGCAATTTGATTTAATTAAGTCTGTACAATTCTGCTTCGCGCGCAAGAAAATGGTGGTCAAGTGATGTATCGTGTGCGACGTTGATATATGTGAAAACAGCTACTCGCATAGATTTTGCCATCCACATGTTTTTGGCCTCTTTGTTTTTATGAAGTACGACACTCCCTTACCAAAGGCTGTTTTTAGATGGCATATCCAGAATGAATGAGTGCATGTTCTGAAGAACCTGTTACGCGTTGGACCTGGACTGTAGCTGAGTCTAGTGCGTTTCTGGGATTAATCACTTCTGTCACTTTTCAAAGTCTTTTCACTCAGGAAAACTATACAGTTCTGCTGCGTCAGGCAGGATACAAGTAAAAAAGAAACCCAGTTTAGGAAACTGTAGAACTGCACAAATCAGACGGGTCTTAATGAGAGGGGGGGGGGGGGGGGGGGGGGGGGGTGGGGGAAGGAAAACCTGCTCAAGCAAAGAAATTGTGGTGGAGCAAGCTTTGAAGCAGTGGTCTTAAATGCTGAGGCTTCCGCTACACTGGCTTATCCTCTGTTCAATTTAAAGTTTGTTTGTCAAAATCAACTTTCTCCAACCCTTCTTTCTTCTGTACATTCGTTAACCATTGTTTGCATTTGTTCCTTTTTTCGCTCACTCTAATCCTCCATGTCTGCTCCCTCAGACGTGCCCCTCTCTTAACTCCTTCTGTATTTTTGTTTTCACTCATGTTCACCATTTTCATGCCCTGCTGCATGGTTCAGTATCATGTATTTGCATCTGCGTCACAGTGGAACATGAGAGGGGAAGCTGGGGTGAGGGGCAGCCTTATTTTAACTCTAATTTGCCTGGGAGTAATCTTATCAGAGTTCAGGTGACGGTTACACCAATGACATCCTTTTAATCCGCGAGACGCTCCGCTCCTTTCATCAGCATCCCCTTGATGCCCGCCATTGATGATGATGGTGGGCAGGCGGGCGGGCGGGCGCCGCAAATGGTTTGTACACAAAGCGGTCGCCGGCCGAAAACCCCGAAATATCAACCTTTTTGCGAAAATGAAGGCATGCGCTTAATTCGCTGTGGCTTGGTGGCTCCTTTCGATGGTTGCTCACGACTGCAGTCATGTGCCAAACCAAAGCTTTGTCTGTGTTCAGGAGATGATCATCAAAGCGGTGGCTCTTTGTACACGTATCCCGCTTATTTATTTCCGTTGGTTGCTTCCGCCGCGAGCCCTTGTGGCGTGACCTTCGGTGCAGACGGGGAAACAATGCAATGCCCCGCGTCTGGTTCCCCTTTTGTGGACAAATCAGCATCCGACACCCCCTTCAGCTCCTTCTTGTCCTTGAGTGACAGAGCGCGCTGAGTGGACGCGTCGCCGCTTACGGCTCACTTCCGCCATTGATATTCAAACGCCTTGAATCATGAATCTCCATATAGACTCGGGGGTGGAGAGTGGTTTGCTTTTTTTAGATTAGAGGGACTAATCGGAGGCATGAGAGAAATGCAGAGGTGTGTGTGTGTGTGTGTGCGTGTGTGTGTGTGTGTGTGTGCGTGTGTCCGTGTGCGTGTGTCCGCGTGTGTGTCCTTTATTTGTCATTTATCAATGTGTTTATTTCTTGGGCTTGACTTGCAGGTGCTTCCCAGGCAGACGTGTGGTCTGTTCACACACACCATCTTCTACAAAGACTACCCGGTGAGCCCAGACGAGCTGGACAAGCTCATCAACGGCGGGGAGCTGTTCCTCACCGTCCTGCTAAACCCTGTGAGTCACGCACGCACGCACGCACCCACCCACCCACCCACACACCAGCACAGACAGGCATGCACACACACGCGACTTCCCTATCAATTCACACCTCCTCTACATATCTCTCCCCCCCCCCCCCCCCCTCCAGATCAGTATTTTCATGACCCATCTGTCCAACTATGGCAACGACCGGCTCGGCCTGTACACCTTCAAGAGCCTGGTGAAGTTTGTGGAGACCTGGACCAACCTGAAGATGCAGACGCTGCCCCCCATCCAGCTGGCCCAGAAGTACTTCAGCCTCTTCCCCTCGGAGAGGGACCCCCTCTGGCAGGTGAGCGAGTGGTGTGCTGCTGCTGACCCCAGGCCCACACGTGATCTATGTTTATTTAAGGGATTATTGATCTATGTTTGTTTAAGTGATTATTGACTATGACACACTGAGCCGGTTCTATGGAATAGGAGAATGACAAACCCAAATTATTAACAAGAAAGCGTTCAAAAGCAATAAAAGAGAACGGAGATGCAGGTTGAAGGAATGAGGAATAATGGGAATAATGTGTGCTTGTGCGTGTGAGTTCACTTTATGTGCATCATAAATGCTATTGCTTATCTCACGCTTGTACTCGTCTATATAATGTTCATCGTGGGTAGTTCTTGTCCTTGCTTCAAAAGAAAAATGTTTGATGGTTGTTGACCTTTTTTTGTTGCTACAGGACCCCTGTGAGGACAAAAGACACAAAGACATCTGGTCAAAAGAGAAAACGTGCGACCGCTTCCCCAAGCTGCTTGTCATTGGACCTCAGAAGACAGGTAACCACCGGCACTTTACCACACCCTGCAGGCCATGTTGGGTAACACAAAACCACCCTTTACTATAATAAATGGACTGCGTTTTATATGGAATGTTTCTTTGTTCTCAATGTTTCAAGGGTCATTATTTTGAATTAAAATAAATTTGATATGAACAAAATTGGTACAAAATACTTGATATTTGAGTCTGCTGCTGGCCTACTGTATTCCCTTCTCCTTCAACAATACGTTTTTGCTGCATCGTTGTGAACGTCCTCTACTATCCCGGTCCATCTGCCACCAGGGACCACAGCGCTCTACCTGTTTCTGGGCATGCATCCAGACCTGACCAGTAACTACCCCAGCAAGGAGACCTTCGAGGAGATCCAGTTCTTTAACGGACACAACTACCACCGAGGGATTGACTGGTGAGGGACCATCACTAAGCCCTCCACTTCACCATACGCTGCACATGGACTCATACCTTACACTTTATGTGGTACATGAGCTGATCACACTGATACGATATGATAAACACTGTTGCTATGAGACTATTCATGCAGAGCGGGCTCAAAGTGTCCATTTTCAAATGTTTAACTGTCATTTGTAATCCTTAGAGTGTATTGGCTCGTGCGTTCCCTGCCCACATTATCGGATCAGCACAATATCAGTGTGCATCTTACTGAACCATATACTAGGGATGTCCGTGTTTGGATCTAAATTTAGTTATACGCTGCCTGGGTAGTTTTTTCATTTTTCACAATGCCAGTGATTAATGGGTCTGGCACAGCTATCTCCCCAGAACCATAATTGAGAAAAATATATGGAGTGGATAAACAAGTGTTTTGTATAAATATTTACTGATCGCTTAGTCCAATTCATGCACATTCAATTATGGGATGGCATTTTTCCTTTCTTTAAACCTATCCCTTTTATCAGTATATTATTACAGTAAAATCACTTAATCTAACTTAGGAGTTATATAATGTATGATGTATAGAGATAGTCTCAAATTAGATGGAAATAATGGCTCCTCCATGGTGACGTGTTGCATAATTGCAAAAGTAGCCCATGAGGCTAACTAAGGGCAGCTCAGTGTGTGCCTCCCAATCCAAACACAGGGCAGATTGCCTGCACTCACACCTATTAACAACACGCCCATGTTCCCCCATGGCCGCGCCCCCACCAGGTACATGGAGTACTTCCCCTTGCCCTCCAACACCAGCTCCGACTACTACTTTGAGAAGAGCGCCAACTACTTTGACTCCGAGGTGGCGGCCCAGCGGGCGGCGGCGCTGCTGCCCAAGGCCAAGATCGTTACCATCCTCATCAACCCGGCTGACAGAGCCTACTCCTGGTACCAGGTCAGTAGCCCTAGGAGGAGCTGCTGGGGGTCTTTACCGCTGGCACCACCCAGCGCCCACGCCTCCACCCGCAACTAAACTCAGTGCAATTCATTCGATTTTAGAGAGGTGATTCTGTGCAATAATTATCATAATAATCTTTAATTTTACAGCGCCTTTCATCGGACCCAAGGCGCTTTACATGTGGGAGACACAGAACAAGAGTACAATAAAAGAAATGAAAAGAAAGAAAGTTGGAAAGAAAATCACATTAAAGGGGTGTGTGTGTGTGTGTGTGTGTGTGTGTGTGTGTGTGTGTGTGTGTGTGTGTGTGTGTGTGTGTGTGTGTGTGTGTGTGTGTGTGTGTGTGTGTGTGTGTGTGTGTGTGTGTGTGTGTGTTACCCACAGCACCAGCGAGCCCACGAAGACCCGGTGGCGTTGAAGTACTCGTTCCATGACGTCATCACGGCGAGCCACGAGGGGCCGCTCAGGCTGCGCGTCCTCCAGAACCGCTGCTTGGTGCCGGGATGGTACGCCATGCACATGGAGCGCTGGCTCAACCACTACCACTCCAGCCAGGTATGACACTCCAGCCAGGTACACGCCGTGCGTGTGTGTGAGACGTGGAGGCTTGTTTTGAATAGTGTGCTCCATAATAATGATGCTGGCCTTTTTATATATATATATATATATATATATATATATGCATATCGGGGGGGGGGGGGGGGTCTAACACGTAGGGATCAATCATAATGATATGAAGATCAAGAATAAAGCACAATTAATGAAACATTAAAAACAATTTGAAAAAGAGCATATGCATGGGATGTAGGAATATTTGTAGGAATGTGGGATGTAGGAATGTTTCATCATCAAGGTGTCCTCCTGTGTGGGATGTAGGAATGTTTCATCATCAAGGTGTCCTCCTGTGTGGGATGTAGGAATGTTTCATCATCAAGGTGTCCTCCTGTGTGGGATGTAGGAATGTTTCATCATCAAGGTGTCCTCCTGTGTCGGATGTAGGAATGTTTCATCATCAAGGTGTCCTCCTGTGTGGGATGTAGGAATGTTTCATCATCAAGGTGTCCTCCTGTGTGGGATGTAGGAATGTTTCATCATCAAGGTGTCCTCCTGTGTCGGATGTAGGAATGTTTCATCATCAAGGTGTCCTCCTGTGTCGGATGTAGGACGGCTGATAATCGGGTCATCGGATGTTAAAAGCTTTGATAAAAAGGTGTGTTTAAAAAAAAAAAACTCTACTCCTTTGTCTATGCCTCTTTCTCTAGTTACTGGTTCTGGACGGGCAGATGCTGAAGAGCGAGCCGGCCTCCATCATGGATAAAATCCAGAAGTTCCTGAGCCTGACCAACGTGGTGAACTACCACAAGATCTTGGCGTGAGTCCTGCTGATGAGTCGACGTTGACAAACGCTTCATTGTCTTGCATTGTCTCCGATCTGTTTCCAGACCGTTTAGTTGGCTGGACAAAACAATTAGTCTCCTTGAATCAATACCAGGAGTGCATGCATTCTCGGCATGGCAGGCCCCAGTGGGAATGGAACCCCTAACCCTGGCAGAGTGAAAGCCACACTCTACCAATTCAGCTACACATGACTTTGAATACTCTGCTTCATTGCACAGGGTGATGCAAGTTGAATACTACAAATAGCTGGAACATGTTTTTGTGGAACAGGTTTGACCCCAAGAAGGGCTTCTGGTGTCAGCTCCTGGAAGGAGGGAAGACCAAGTGTTTGGGGAAGAGCAAGGGGCGTAGGTACCCCGACATGAATCCTGAGGTACGGTGATTCTGAAGCCGCTCCTGATAACCTACAGATCATTAGCATATACGTGTGTGTGTGTGTGTGTGTGTGTATATATAACGCACATGTTCATTTTGGCACAAACGAGCCATTTCATTGTAATGAGGGGTAATTTCATGCTTGCCTCTCTCTCTCTCTCTCTCTCTCTCTCAGTCCCAGGCGTTCCTCAGGGAGTACTACAGGGACCACAACATAGAGCTGTCCAAGCTGCTGTACAGGATGGGCCAGCCGCTGCCCAGCTGGCTCAGGGAGGAGCTGGTCCACAGCAGGTAGCACCACCTCGCTCTCTCTCCGCTGGTGGTAACGCTGCGGTACCCATCCGCCGCTCAGCTCCGCTGCTCTCCCCTGGGCGCGCGAGTGTGGCGATGTGGAGGGGGGACGCACCCCTTCACTCCCCCCCCCCCCCCACCTCACCATGGAGGAGGTGGTCCTGAATAGGATGGGTGGGAGGGAAATGGAGTAGCCGTTGGAATCTCACTGGAAATGGGGGACTCAGGGGAGCCGTGGGGTCATAAATGGACAAGTGCCCATCCATAAGCGATAACCGATGGACATTTCATGGTTAAGATCGGAGGGAGGAGAGCGGTTGAGGGGGGGGGGGCTGGAGGAAAGGGAAGAGCGTACAGTTGACAGCTGGTGTGAGTTCAGCAGTGTGCGCTTGTGATCCGAGAACCCTGTTCTGGCATGATGGGGGGGGGGGGGGGGGGCATCCACAAGGACAGGGCATCCACAGGGCCTAGAGCAGGCCTGTACCTCCACGACTTTGAAAAGTCACCGTGACACACAGGAAGACAGTGAATCATGGGAACTTCCCCCAACACACACACACACACACATACATGTAAAACCACTAACCCTGACCATTTTATTGTGCGTCAGGCCTTCTATTGGTCACTGTCTTGAAAAAATCTAAGCAAGGAGGAGTCGGACTGAACGGGTCTTGACGGTGCCAGCGTTGGAGATAAAAGGGGCCCTTGGATGGTGTCCAGAATTCTGAACCGACTGACCAAACAACCAACCGACAGACGCCTCCTACTCTCAGTTGTGTTGGGTTTCGTGTCACATTTGGAACAGATGCGAGCAAGCAATGCATAAAGTACAGACATGGGTGCTGGTTTTGATTGGAAAAGAGGAGAGGGGGGCGGGGCAGGAGTTGAAGATGCCTTCTGGTTGGTTGAGGAACTGTGGGAGGAAACCGGGACAGCTGGTGTTTGGCTCGATTCATGGCCTTGGTAGAATTCTAGTTATTGCAATTACAAGTGCCAGGATGACGGACTCTTGAATAAAATATTACCACATGGACGTCAGATAAAACTTTTGTTTGTTTGGTTGTTGTTGTTTTTTTGCTTTGTTTTTATTTTTTATGATAGATATTTTTTTTTTTACTCAGAGTTTATTTGTAATAACTTTTCTATGATGTTGGTGACACATTATTGTAGAATGTACCATACATAATTCAGTGAACAAGGGACTAGGTGTATCCTAGCCTGATGGGTTAAACTGTTGCTTTAACTTTCCCTTTAGTCATTTTCATGACCACGGAATTGGCTAAAATGGTAACGGACAAACGACGAAAGCACAATATTTAAAGCTCTCTGGTGAGCACCGATTCTAAGCCTACAAGTAACGGGAAGCACAGAGTGGATTTTGCTATTATCTGTGAAGATAACCATAGCTAGCTATGTTAACAAAACGCTCTGGGAGAGATTGAAATGGGATGTACATAGCAGCTCCATGCAGTTGATACCATGGTTTATTTTAGGTATCAGATCAGATACCCCCCCCCCCCCCCCCCCCAGCCCCGAGTTCATTTCAACAAATTTGGATTTGTTATTTTTCTCAAAAAAAAATCAAAATCAAAGAAATCAAGACGCTGCAAGGCAAACCAACAGTATGAAACTGCGCAGAGATATTGCCTCGTACAACTAGATGCCAAGCCTAGAAATAAAAAAGCTGCTCTCACCGCAATAGTTTTGTACAGCGTACCCAATGGAATAACAATGCACATATTTGTCCTTTCATTTCCATCCTTTGTATTGTACATAATATGCAACGGTTGGTAGACCAGAATTAATGAATGTGTTTTGGGGGCCGCCGTGCCCTATCAGCTCCCCAGTGTGAAATGTCAGCGCTGTATTAAAGGGCGCGGGCCCCATTCGGTCTATTACCATGTACGTTGAAATGACCCATCCCCGCTCACATTCACTCACTGCCAACTGTTGTACAGAGGTACCGGATCTCTCCATATAAAGTATTAAAGTGATAAAACGCATAACAGCAACGATGGTACTAATCCCAGTATGGACTGTATGATACAGATTTGTAATTGTTGTCGATAATTTTTACAGTAACTAATATTGTCGGTGCTTTTTAATTTGCAAATAAAACACCACTGTATTTTTCAGTAATTGCTTTTTTTTCTTTTTTGATGCCTTCGTCTTGCAATTATACACACACTGTCATCTGATCAGTGTTGTTTGATCACAGCAAACAGTGCCTTGCAAAAGTATTGAGGTATTCATAGGTAACGAATGGAAATGAAATATCACCTCACCTCAAAAATCCTAAAGTTGTACAATTGCTGCAATGACAGCTTTCGTTTTCAAATGGTGCCACAGCTTACCACGTGACTAAGATCTGAGCTTTTCCTCGGCCACCGTACGGCCCGGTCGTTGTTGCGGACCGTACGGCCCGGTCGTTGTTATAGACAAGCACTGTGTTTGGGGTTAATCAACCTGCCGAGAGGTGAACTTTCTCTAACGTTTCTACACCAGGCTTCTTGTGATTCTTCAAGCATGTTGTTGTTAGCTTTTACACCACACACACAAACAAGTTTCCTCTTCTTTGTTTAGTTTTTTCAAAAGCACACTTTCAAACTTCAGAGAGGGCCTTTGACATGGGGCCTGACTGCTTTCCAGCCGCCCTCGAATAAGGGATACAGGCCAGCGTTGTGCAGAACTCTTCATAGCGTTAAGCGGTGCTCCTTCCCTGAACTCTCAGACACTCGGCTCTGAAGCTCGTCCAAACTGATGCTTGGCTCCCCTGTGGCTTCCCCCAATAGCCGCCTTCTTTTTCACATTCTGTTTGTATGTCTTGAATACTTGGCACCATAACTGTACTGCTGAAGAAGTTGGAAATATATTATATTCGGTTGGACTTGTCCCTGGAGTCGGCCTCTATCAACAAGTTGCCCTGTTGGCCAGGCCCGGTGCAGCATTTGTTGGATGAACAGCCTTTCCCTTTCTCCTACTTTTTTTTACATGTAATTTCATGTTGCAACAGTCATTTGATAGGTTACCTATTTAGACTCCCTTAGATTATGTGCACTTGTTTGCACCCAAAACATACAAAGCAGAAGAACTTTAAAATAAAATGGATCGGTCAGGAGGTCCCTATCTTTGAGTGGGAGAACGAGGGTGAAAAACACAAAATGATTTATCAATTGTTGTTTAACCAATGACAAATTATAGTTATGTTATTTCATTGTTGGATGTTTATCATTTTAAATAGTATTAGTAATACTATATATATATAAATAGTAATAGGTAATGTTAGTCGGACCTCCAAAGTTGTCTATCAAGAAATAACCACTTAATGTAGTTCACTTTTAATTGGATGAACTATGATGCGAATTCATCATCAGAGACAAAACTCTAGCTGTGTTCAAATGAACCGTAAATAGTTTTTAAAAGGGTTCCTGTGGTTTTGTGGTCGCTCTAGCTATGTAGGCCTATTTTGCTTGGAAATGATATTGTGGTGAAATCCCATTATGAAATGCATGTAGATTGGCTCATAAAACCCAACGGCCTTTCCAAATCCTTCTATGACAAATTAAAACACCCCACTTCAGCATTGTTTTTCAAAAGGCTCAATGAACAGGAAACAAATCACTATAATTAATTGTAATAACGCGATAGGACTGCTTCCCATTTTTAATTAGCTCTCCCAACAATTGTTTGTTTTCCTCTCTACCATTGTTTATGCATGATGGTGAGGATACTCCCCCCCCCCCCCCCCCCCCACATACATTAATGCATGGACGACGCAAGCCTGCCTGTGGCTGTGATGAAGGAACAAGTCTAGATTAAGGAAAATAAGAATCAGTGCGACTTAAAAACAGGACTCAACCCATTTTCAGGTAGAAGTGAAATGAAAAACACATCGTATCAAGTAGGCTATGGGGGATTTGTGTACTAGGCTTTGATACTTTGCAGAGCTGCCATTCCATGTTCATCTTGTGCACAATCTGTTCTCTTTGAATGTTTTTAACAGGGACATTTTAGATCTGTATGAATGAGTGGCATGCCACTTCTCAATGACTTTGATGAAAACAGTAAAACTGCCATCCTCGACGGTGGGTGTAAATGGTACAACATGGGAAGATGCATCCTGATTCACAGTGTCTTCAAAGTGATGTAGTTTGTATAATTTATAGTATATTTTATACTGTCATTTATCATTACCAGCAATGATAGGTTTCACAAACTGATAGACGCTGCGGATGTCAGTGAGGAAAAGCAAAGTGAAAAAGCTCCTTCTGTACATTACCGTCAACCACCTTTCTGAATGCCAGCACACTGCTGGTGTTGCCGGGGTATTTGGGCCAAGAAACTCATTAATAAATGGATGTTGGCGTGTGCTAAGTAAACCGCAGTTAATTTCAATTCCTTCAGCAGAATTCCCAGTTTCCCCAGTTCAATCAGTCCTTCTGAGCCCAACCTGCAGAGCCTGAAGGAACAGGTGGAAGAGAGCGAGCGAGTGGAAGGTAATGTCGCACACCCACAGAGACACCAGACATGGGC
Organism: Lota lota; assembly: GCA_026745465.1. Lineage (NCBI taxonomy): Eukaryota > Metazoa > Chordata > Actinopteri > Gadiformes > Lotidae > Lota > Lota lota. Next base: position 1,027,537 of record JACYXH010000429.1, on the reverse strand, counting down.
AGCTGGTGACTCATATTTATGCGTGCAACTCCAACCCGTGTCTGCCTCAGGGGTTTGAATGCCGGATGTGCTGATTGGCTGAGCTTCCAGATGGCCCGGGAGAAACCGCCGCCACGTCCCCACTCCCTAACCAGAGAGTAGGTGTGCGAGCTACCTTCCCCTCCAGCCATTTATTTATTTATTTATTTATTTGTGTGTTTTTTGGCTAATGCTCCTTAAGAAGACGCATTTTCATCAAGTAACAGGATAGCACAATGTTGCTAAATGTGAGCGGGATCGGGTTGTATGGATGTGGATTTACCCGACCTTCAGGATTTGATTTGCAATAGTGGTGGGAGTGTTTAGAGGACACCATTGATGGTGCAATCAATATACTGAATGGTTTCATGTTAACTTTGCCTTGGAGAGATGCACAGCAAGAGAACCTATCCTTTAGTCAAGGTCACTATGTCGTTATCAAAATGAACGGGAAACTGCTGTGCTGTTCACCAAAACCCCCAGGGATTGGCCTTCGTTTCACATATGGCTCCTCAGTTGGGAGGGATAATAAAGAGAATTTACACTATTCTTTCAAGAACTCTGTGTCTGTCACATTAGACAATAATTTATCCCAAATTCCTCTGCTTCAGTGGTTCTCAACCAATTTTTACTGATATACCCCCTCTAAGATATTTGTTCAGCCAGAGGGTTAGGGTTAGTGTTAGTCCAACCCTAACCCTAACCCCTTTGAAGTTAAAGTGATATACTCTTATTTGAAAGATTTACCAAACTCGTTACTATTCAGATTTACTTAATTGTATTAAGGGGGTATTCATTAATTTTCTTAAAGTAAAAAAATGTCATACCCAATATCACAACAACAACAACAACAACAACAACCCATTTAGTTTAATGTATTCATAGTAACCCCTGCAATCCTTCACTGGACCCCCATCGGAGAAACACAGCGCTACCTCCTCCTTCTCAGTGCCTCCCTTCCACCCCTCAGATGGCGTACCCCCAGACCAGGTGCAAGATTGGCCTGGCCCCCCTGAGCTTAGAGGTCCGGCATGTTTGAGCCCCAGTATGAGGAGCAGGTGTAGACAAGAGTGGTGCCACAGTGAGGCACCATTGCCCATGGCCGATACATGTATACAACCTATGTGTAATCTGAGAACATTAGGTCAATGGAAAGTGGTTAGCCTGGTCATGGTTCTAATAGGGCTCTCTCCCAAGATGGCTGCCGCATAGGCCATGCGACTAACTGCCTTTAACACTGGCACTGTCAGAAGAATGCTGTTGATGACGTTGACCTTACTTTTTTCTTGTCTGTGTTTTCTGGATTTTTCTTCTCACATAGATATGTTTGCTGTTGAGTTATTGAACCTTTTGTGGCCAAATATTTCCAGCCATACAGTGAGTAACCTGTTTATCAGCATTTAATCAAATGAATGATTAAGAAAATTGTACATATGGTACCTGCTGAGAGTAAGGGAAATATCTATAGCTTTTTCCTGAACAAGGAAAATTTTACAACAAGAGTAATATGTTACGATATTAAATAATAAAATAAATGCAATTAAGAAGTGTTTGGGTATCTTGTATTGGTATTTTGTGGATTTTCTAGTATGATGTTTCAAAGGTACATTTCTCCATATTATATTATTATAATATATATATATCATATACATTGACAGCTATCCCTCTGAGGGAGGTTCCTAAGGCCACAACACTACTGTGATCATCTGATGATTCAGTGCTGTTCATTTTTGCATATGCGCTGGCAAGAGACTGCAAGAGTTGATGACCTACACATCAAACACGCTGACACGGTCTATTACCATCTCACTGTCTCAGATCATATGGTTGTTGTCGACTTTCAAGGATAAGTTATTACAATGCATATCATTACCTAATTTAACCCTTCATAACATGTTGTATATCGATAGGACATTAAGAACATATTAAGGAAAACATTGGATTTTTTATAAAAGGAGGCCAATGCCATGGTGGTGTCAGTTTTAAACTTACATTTTGGTAACTGTATCCCCATTAGTCAATGAAAGTGGACTCCAGCTCATTAATGATTCAGACCTTTGTAATCAACTCCAGAGCCACTAGCAGTACTGTGCAAAGCAATGGCCACAGCTCTTATCCATTATGAACATGGATATACCTGTAAGTACCCACAGAAAACAGCCATTTGTACCATACGATACGTACAAGTGTGTGATGACATAACTTGCAATTAAAGTCGATTTGTCTGAAGCATTTTTTGATTGCTTTTATTCCCTCCCTACAGGGGGAATCTGTTCGTGTTGCAACGGTAAGAGTGGGAGTTGTGCTCATGCAATTCTCAGGTAAGTTAATCTCCTGTTAAATCGGTGAAACTTTGAGCCATTACCCCTCAGGGATTTCAGCAAAAAAATTTTTTTAATGTGCGCTATTTCCCTGTGTTATTAACAGACACAGCTGAAAGGGGTTGTGTAATCAGAGAGGATAGCCGTACTGTAGACTATATGTTGGGGGGAAAAGAGGTACAGTGGTCAATCAGTACCCCTTTCAATCAATACTCGTTTGTTCACTGAAAAGCTTAATCATTCCAATGTTCTTTTTTTTACTTCTTTGAAATTAGGAAACAGCATCTTTTTCATTTGATCAGGCTGTAACTGTGGAAAACCTAGAGGTATACATTAACAGCAATGATTTATACTTGACCACATACTCCACACAGCTCTAAGAAATTTTCCTGACTAAATGATGGTGTATTTGGAAAGAGTTTCTAACTGTTGTTCTGTTGTTCTGCAGCAAGTTGAGCCAGAGATTCTGCAGCCTCTTGCCGAGCTCATTTCCTGTGGTTACAAGGGAACGCTACTGATTGGTGGAATCCACAGGACTGACAAATCTGGCGTATTGATTGATGATGACATCATCAAAAAGGTCAGAAACAAATGGTACAAATTTATAAAAATTCAAAAAGCCTGCACAGACTCTAACTGAATTACTAATTAATACCATACTCCATCATAGGTTCTGAAGATGTTGTTCAGTCACATTTCAAAGGTGAAAACGGCAACGTTCAATGCAGTGTCCTTTGTTCAGGTATACGTGCATCTGAAAGCATAACCCCAGGTAATAATCCACTGCAGATGGCTGGCAGAAGTCTAACCCTTTGTGGATAGTTCTATCCAGATGACAGCACTCTGGATCTCCTGAATCCTGAAAGACACGATCTAAAACCCTTTCATCACCCTGTCCTTGGATGGTAGGTCTGAAGGACGTCCCCTTCTTCACTTCTGTTCAATAAGAAGGCCATGATGACGCATAAACCGATCGCAATACAACACAACCTTGATGCAACACACATTGTGGAGAGTGATGAAAATGTAAATGGATATATTTTTTATAGTCCGGTGTTCTGTTCTTGTGCTGCTGCTTTTGATCTCAGCCTTGTGGACAGGGTGTGTGAGGTGACCGTGTGTTCGGCGGAGGAGGCGTACCATCTGTACGAGACTGGCAGGAAGAGACTGGCGGACACAGCAGCCCCCATTTCCAGCAGGTCAGACCGTTCACTCATTTATTATCACAGATCCAGCGAAGCTCCAAGTTATCCACTAGCTCTATAGACCCTTTTCACAGAGGCATCATTGTAGGATAAACACAGGTGACACTCATTATGGGTCAGCTAGTTTTATGAACCAGTGCACGGGTAGGTAGAATACTAATCTAGTGGAGTTGAGTGTTCTACCCTTTGCCTTGGAACATTAAAGTAGCAGACAGATAATTAGTGTGATGAGTGACACTTGGGTTTGTCCTACGATGACACCATTGTGAAAAGGGTCTATTGTCCTTTAACAGATTTGTAAGAGTGCTTGATAACAGAGCAACATATTTGATGTGGATTCAGTAATCCACTGTCATTGTTCAGTGTAATAGTGCACGTCGCATAAGTTCACCCAAGTGACTGTTTGTGTGTGTAGGTGTAGTTTCATCTTCTCAGTAGAAACAGAGCACATGCTGCACACTGATAATGCAGAACCTGAGTTCTGCCGGGGCAGACTGCAGCTTGTAGGCCTGGCAGGGGGAGCGAGCAAGAACGACCTCAGAGGGTTCGTCTCATCCGTTGAACTCTCATGCTGTTCTGTCTTTACACATTGGGGCATTAAATAACTAAGTTGTTCATTATTAAACTTGGCTAACCCACCAGTGCTCCCCATAGAGTCAGCCCACTGGTAAAGATTCTCGATCAGATTCAGCTTGGAACGCAAACCGGCAACCATCTCCTCCCCTTTCTCTTAACGGATGCCCTTACAGGAAACAGCATGACATGCCTTCTGTACTGCATCCCTCCACAAGGTCAGAGGCCAGTGATCAATTTATACATCCCCCCACCCATATATTCTTCGGAGACCAAAATGAGCACATACTGTCAAATTATTATTTTTATCCTTTTATCCTTCATTATGGCCTCCAGGTCTTCTGGATAATGAGGTTCATTCAGCCTTAGCTTTAGCCCAACGGGTGCAGGGTCTGGTAACCACGGCAACGTACAGCCGCTGGTGTCCAAGGGTTACGGAGCAAGAGTTACGACTTCAAATGCAGGGGCTGAGGAAAACGATGATGTCACAAGAGGAACAAGAGGGGCAAAGCACCTATAGGCTCGCAGAGCTTATCAAAATATTACAGGTGTGTTTTGATCGGTTGAATAGTTATGATTATTATGACTCATCCTTAAGTTGTACCTGTCCTGGTTTGACTTCATGACTCCTCAAAATGCAATGTTTCTTCTCTGCCAGATTGTGAAAGATCAGTCATGGGAGAAGAGGCTGGAAATGTCTGAGAAGTTAAAGAACAAAATAAAGGTATTTGTCCAAAAGTTATTGTGGTTACTCCATGTTTGCTACCACAACAACAAATATATTGACTTACTGGAGTTGCTTGTGGCTGCAGGAATGGCAATCCACAAGAAACAAACGGCGCCCATCTGGTGATCACGGCACAGATTATCAAGAGACCACAGAGCAAATTAAATATCTACAGGACCAGTTGAGGCAGGAAATGGAGGCACATACCAGAGGTAGCATGCTACGAAGATCTGATTAAAGTAGGACTACCGGGACTGAACGATATGACTAGTATGTGTTGTTTTTCCTTGCAGAGGGCAAAGGGAGTGTGGAAAAAGTGCAGGAGAGAGTGACTAGGATCCAACAGTTTAAAGAATCTCTCAACGATGAGATGAAGAAGAGTGGATGCCTCGTAGAAAAAACGGAATCCTCTCACCCGGTGCATAGCAAACATCAAATCAATATGTTTAAATAAAATATTTATATACTCACACAAAACGTATTATCCAACACCTAACTATTGTTTCGTTTTACCACCACTATTTTGTATTTTGGTATAGATACTATTTTCCTCCCTGTCTTTTGAAGTCATTTGTTTGGCAATCTTCACTGAATGTTTCAGCTGGAATACAGCAGAGTATTAGAACGACAAAGACAAACCAAGGAGGATCATGAAAAATTAATTCAGGAGGAGCTGGAAAAGATGGAAGAAGAACTGAAGCAGGAAAAGGTATGAGTAGCATGAACAGCACAATCCATCATGCTGGTAACTTTACACAAGAGGATTCAACCCAGCAGGGAAATCGGTCCAAACATATTGCTTGAGAAAGGATAACACTGCATTCGTAGCAACATCTCTACAACTCTTACGGCCAAATCATTATTCTGCGTCCAATAGCGACCGTGGGTCTATACGCCCGTGCTTGCATTTATAGTTCTGAGTGTAATGCTACAAAGGTTGCCAATGTAAATGAATATATATGCAAATATCGCCATCATAAATTAACCTGAAAACGCAGCAGGAAAGACTAAGCCTTCATCCTGACGTGTAAAAGTGCACGTAACCTACTGTGAGCTACGCTGGGGACGTAGAGTCCTAAGGCATGCTTACTGTGGCCATTCGACACAGATGCATAATGTGGGCTTAACTTGAGTCCCTTTTCCTTCAGGCGGAAGGCGTCCAGAGGGAGCTGCTGGTGATGGCCAGCGAGAGGCGGGTCCTAGCATTGCAGGTGGAGGCCCTGCGTGCGGAGGCCCTGCAGGCTAAGAGAGACCTGGAGGACCAACACCACCTTCACCAGCAGGACATGCAGCGCTTCCGAGAGGAGAGCCTCAAGGTGGGGTGCAAATGGTTGCATATCCGTTTATCTAGTGATAGATATAAATTCAATAAATCCAATTCAAATTACAAATTGACATTCCAGGGCCGAATAATGTAGCGGTTAGGGTGTTTGACTCCCAGTGCAAAGGTTCTGGTTTTGATCCCCAATGTCTGCAGACTGCATGTAGGCCTCATTGAGCAAGGTACCTACTCCCCCCCAACTGCTCCTTAACACCATGTATCTGAATCACTGTCGCTTTGCATACTACGACTACTACTACTAAATTACTAAACAATACTTACATGACTGAATAGTTTCTAGCTTGTTTTCTTTGAGTCCTACCCACCATCTGCTACTTCCTGTCCAGGTGTTTCAAGTGTTCCATCAGGTGAGCGAGGAGCAGAGGAGGACCATGAAAGACAGGTACCAATCCCTTCTGCTTGAGGCCGTCCAGGATGCGGTCTACCTCTCTGCTCAGAACCAGCAGCTCCAAGAGGAAAACAAGACGCACCGCGTGGGTAAGCTACAGGGACACTCTTAAAACAGGCGTACTGTGGCTAGTTTATGACTGGGTCTGCTCTGCCCTGTCGTTTGTATTGTAGAGGACTTGAACTACTGCTTCAGAGTTCACCTGACATCTACTACATCCACTCTGCATTCATGGCTATTGTTTTGTTTCCTAGCTCTGGGGGAACTTAAGGATTCCCTAGCAACAAGTAACCCGATGGCTGAGTTTTCATCTCCACCGCAATAAAGAAATACCGATAAAAGCGCAAAATATTTTTATTGAGTCATTGATACCTTAAGTTACATTTTCTGTAATAAATTGCACTGTATGTTTAACAACTTTGCAAAGGTGACAAAATATTTAAATGGCAACAGTTTTTAATCTTGGCAACTTACCAGTCATAGTTATCATTGCTTGACCTCTTGTGCGGCAATGACTATGCAATTCTTACAACCAAGCGTAAACGGCATACAATATACATAACATATGATCTTGGGTAGTTAATTTGAGCAGAATGCAGTCTACCGCAATGATCGGCTCAAATGGGATATTAAAATAACAAAAACATTTCAGAGGCACAAAAAAAACAAAAACACACCAAAAAGAAAGGCTGTCTGCTGAACTGAGACTTAGGCCATAGGGGGACTTCATGTAGCTAACCCACTATGTGTAATACAAGTAAGCCGCCACAGCTGTCATGGTAACAGGTAGGAGGAACAGAGGAGTGAGCTCAAGCCCCAAGATGGCCCAAGACAGCAGTGCGTTGACCAGCATGGCGCTGGAGATGACAAACAGCCTGGTGATCCCACTGCCGTGCTTCAGCACCACGGACATCAGCAGGCCGTTCACTGCCTGGCCTGCTATGATGAACCACACAGCCCACGAGTAACCCTCCAGAAAACCCTTCTCACCCGTTTCACTGGAGAGATACGTAACCCCGTTGATAGCCACACCAAATGCATACAAATAGAGGTTCTGCAAGCTGAGGGGCAGCCGCTGGCTCTTCAGCACCTTCTCTGTGTAGACCGCCGCTAGTCCGGAGACAAAGCAGTACAGCAGCACAAGGAAAATGCCCCAGGCCGTGATGTGAAGCCTGGTACTTGAGTCGGCCGCAGCCTGCTCAAGGTCCCCTGAACGCAGGCTGCTGTAGCTGTGGCACACCCCGGCTCCCATGAGAAGGCCCAGGGCCGACCACTGGACCGGACGGAGCCTCCTGCCGAGGCAGAAGGAATACAGCAGGGCGGTGGAGGCGATTTTAAGGTTGGTGAGGACTTGGTACGAGCTTGGGTCCATATAGGCTTGCATGAGAACCACCAGGTTGTTGTTGAGCGCGTAGAGTACGGCGGGGATGGCGTAGGGAGCCACCAGCACCAGGGATGGGGGAGCCGACAGGGCTGACGCGTCCCCGTTCAGGAGGAGCGTGGCCAGGGAGATCAGGAGTTTGGCTACCTCGATCAGAATGACACAGGACGAGGGGCTGAAGGGAACCTGGCCGTCCACTTTGGTGAGAGCAATGAGCGGCGCATGGGAGCCATAGATGACAGTCATCAGCATGAGGAGGACCCCCCACTGAAGCCTCCACCTCCAGGCTGGGTTTGGGGGCCCCACACTGGGGATCTCAATCATTATCAATACAGTACTACTTCAAGAGATTATGGTTCAAGTAAATATTGACAGGGGTTTGATCCGTGTACCTTGAATAGAGCTATACAATGTAACCCCTATAACATTGCAAATATAATATACTTTGATTCTTTGAATAAACCTTTTGAGCATTTTATCCATATTTGAAGTCAAGGACTTCAATTACTTTTAAAAGGTTGCAATACTAAAGCAAACTAAAAACAAGGAAATAAAAAGCCTGAGTCCCCAGCTTTGGTGTTCTTAAACATTTTGAACACACATAAAGAAATGAGATGCCCTTTACATCACAACAGAAAAAAAAACACAGAAAAAAAAGCAAGTAGGTCATTTGCTTTGATTCCCAGATGAAGTAACATTATAATATCCACTACCCAGTCTAAACAGGAAAGTCTAAATTATATTTTCTATCCCACGAGTCACTAGAAAGCCAGCAGCAGCTGTAACCAAATTGCTGGCTTCCGTGCCCCAATCCCACAGTTCGACAGCCGTCAATCACGTTTACTTGGGTCCTTTTTTCATACTGTTTAAATAGTCTTTCACAGTCTGATCAATGTTTGGCAGTTGATAGCTCTGTGCTGCGAAAATGCCAGTCATGGTTCCCAGCACTACTCCCAAGATAGCAGAGGACCGTAACTTGGCCACCACGTAACCAGCTAAAAAGCCCTTCAGAAAAGGGGAACCCAACAAAGTGCCTCCCTGGAACAGAAACACAAAACAGAACATAGGGTATAGACTTTGCCTAATCTATTGAATACGTTGTAAATGCTTGTAAAACCGTTCTGTGTTAGTTAACGAAATGCCCTTTACTTTACATCATGGTCGGCAGATCTCACAACATTACATGAGTGAATGTTGCGTTATGAAGAGCATAACGAAATGCAACTTACTTGAGGACTAAAGAGCATAATGAAATGAACTTACCTGAGGAATTCCTATGGACACCTCGTCCTCTACACGCCTTTGGATCTCCTCCAACTGATTCTTGAGGTGGTTCAAGTCTTTTAACTGTTTCAGAGGGTCCTAAAATCATTGTGTATAAATTAATTTTCACCGAATTAAAATCCGGTTCTTCATAAAGCATCTTGTAACAGTTACATCTGGCTGCAAGAGTTATTGTGTTGTTGAACGAAATTAATTTTAAAATCTAGAACAGATGTATTCTTTTTACTAATGGTGAACATGTTTACTAATATGTTAGACATAGCACAAAACACCTAAGTTTTAACTCAACACGATTGCAAACTTTACTCACCTTGTCATCCGCCATTTTGCTTACGGTAATGTTATCTTAGCTTGACTTGATATCCTGGAATGGACTATCTTTTGATCAACTACCTTTGCCTAGCAGAGAAAGCCCTACTTTAGATATAAAATATCTAAAGTTTAGATATAAAATATCTAAAGTTACTCAATGCTATGCTATATTATGAGCAAATATGAAAATACATTTCCCTTCCGGCAGAGTTACCCAAATGTTCTGGGCTTCGCCGAGGTAAACAATAAATTCCATCCATGCAAATCTTTTCACATAGGCGGATTTCCGGTCTCTTACTTCCTATGAGCTGTACAGTACCCCAGTTAATAATGCCCAGAGCGAGAAGAATAAGAATATTACAATAATAACCGCAACAAAAGATAAGGAGAATAAACATGGATTATGTTTTTTTTTACGTATAATTTGACAACGCTGTATCTGTTACATGTAACGGAAACGGATATCCTTCGATCAAAAGTCCCGCACTCACTCTCTATGCGCCGAACCATGTAACTGAATGTCCCGCCCTCTCTCTCACCAATAACGCTCATTCAGGGCATCCCATCCCAAGCGTTCTGTCGTGAAAAGGGAACGAGGTTACTTTTCACGTGTCAAAAACGTCTGTTGCCATTGGTCTTGCTCTGGTTTATTTCAATTCCTGGTTGGTTGAAGGCCATAGCAACAAAGCGCCATGTTTCCCTCAAGGGGAGGAAAAACTAAGCACATTTACTGGGTACTTATTAATCAAATGTTCGCGATTTAACGGCGATTATAGATCAATTGTAATAGCGCATATGGTCGATGCAATGAAACACCTCCGTTGTTCCGATCGAATGTTGTTGAGAGCGGTTTGCAAATCGTTGGGTAAACAGAGGTAAGGTTGCAATAAGAAGACTCCTCATTGGATAATAATCGAGTATGAGTGAGTATAAAAGCTCACCAACACGCCTAAATTTAACAACAGGGAAGGACTTCAAAGTTTGGATAGGTTGCTGATACCTGCAGCCTTTAAAACCAGCCTTTAAACACATTGCATGTCTTTCCAAAATGTACTTAAAATGCATAAGAAATCCCAATGCAAATGTGATCCGTGCTGTGTTTTTATTATTGCATTACTTGTATTGCTTGCATTACTTAAAAGTAAGTTATATAACTATTAGCTATGCACCAACATAAACAAAACATACCTAAATAAGATGATGTACAACTTCTAAAGCGGATCTGCAGGTCATGGAGCCCATGGAAACATTGGAGACGGTGCAGTTGTATGAGGATGTGAAAACTGAGGTGGTGGAGAGCTGCTACACTCTACAGGAAGTGACATCCCCAAAAAAGAGGAAAAGTAAAGCACAGGAAGACATAAATGATAAACCCAAGAAGCCCAGGTAGTCTCCCCCTGACAGTCTTAATATTATCCCATATAACATTAATTATACCTTTTATTTTGTATAGCGCTTTTCAAAATATTCAGATACAAAAAAAACATTCTAAAATAATAGCATGGCTATCATTAAGAATAAATGTCAGTGGCAACAGACCATGGCAGATACACAAGCACTAAATTAATACTTAACGATTGAAAAATCGTGAAAGGTAACCAACTCGATGATTTATGATGGTTTCCTCCTTCTCTGCTGTCTTTAGGTCTGCCTACCTGCTCTACTACTTTGATTTCCACCAAGTGATGCAGCTGGAGAGCCCCAACCTGCCCCAATCCGAGATCAACAAGCGCATCAGTGAGAGCTGGAAGAGACTCAATGTGGCGGAGAAGGGCTACTATCTGGAGAAGGCCAAGCTGGAGAAAGACGGCGTGGACACAGTAAATTCAGATCATGCGTGTCGGGGCAGTTGAATTTCAGAGGGAACATCTTTTTCTGGTCTTTTCAGAAATAGCAAGACCAGCCTGCATACTTTCAAAACATATTCACAGTTTGTTGTAAAAAAGTGAAACTACTACTATGATTTTTACCCCACTCTTGTATATTTGTCAATCTCCAGCAGTCCTCATTCACCTCCACCCAGGACCTATCTGGATTCCGCAAGATCCTCCCCAGGGCCAACTACGTCCTTATGCCCAAAAAATCCCCTTCAAGTCACCAGGCAGTGGGGGGGTCCCACCCCCCAGAACCCGGCCCCCTGGAGTCTCTGGATCCCCCAGTCCCCGAAAGCACGTCCTCCATATCCCTTCCTCAAGAGACCCAATTTCCTGCCCTGGCTCTGGACAGCGAGGTGGAGTTTGCCGAGCAGTGCATCGCCATCGAGGGCTTGGCCGAGGAGACTGCCTCCATGTCTGAACCCACCACGGCCCTCCAGGGGATCCTCTCCCCGTCTACTTCCTGCCCCGCCTGGTCCAAGAGCTCCCCCCCAGACCCACTCGACTCCCGGGTCGTCCCCAGTCCATGTGCGGACAGCTGTGGGATGCTGCTGGACACAGGCGACCCCGCCATCATCGGCAATAGCGTCTATAGCGTTGTGAAATCAAAACCGGATGATTCTGTGGTGGGCGGAGCTACGGTGCAGCCAATGAAGCGGGACATATCACAGGTGGTCAGCATCTTACCTGCCCAGGTAAGACTTTTGGTTTGTCCGTTCAGCTTCAAGTCTGTTGTTGTCACATTCAAGCAGACTAATTGTCGTTCCCTTACTCTGAAATTCCCCATCTGGGATTAATAAATAACTTATTATCGTACCTGCCTTATTTCTAACATTTAGTGGGTTAGATGTTTCTCCCACAAGGAGGAATGTTCCAGCCATGTTCTGATCTTATCCCTCTCTCTGTCTTCAGAACCTGGTGGAGCCCAAGTCTATGGCCAGTATCAACTCCGTCAGCCATGTGATGATGGTCTCTGTGGGCGCCGGGGTCAAACAGAACACAAAGCCTTCATATAAAATGGTAAATTGACAATCAATTGAGTCCAATATTGGACAGACATCGTGCTCACAGGTTGAGAAGTTTATATCAAATACTAGCCAGTTTAATGATTAACAGTGAGAAATTAGTAGAAGTAAATTATTCACTTTTATTATTAATGTTTTACTACTCATTGTGGTACTAAATTAAAGGTTTGCTGTCTATGTGCAGGCTGTGAAGACCTACACCAGGAGAGGTCGTGGAAGGTGCCTTGCTCCCGGTTGTTCATTTGTTTACGTGACCCGCCACAAACCACCCACATGCCCAGAATGTGGCAACCATCTGGGGGGCAAATGGGTACCAACTGTACGTCAATATTAATATCCATTCATAAACCATCTTCTTGAATCAAATGGAAATATGAATAAGCTGTGTGGCATCTAGTCTTGTATAAAGTACGTGTTTTATTCATCCGTTTTCATCAATTTCCCTTCGTATAAACAGGCTAAGAAAACCGCTAAGCAATCAAAGCAATTCAACCAGAAAGGTGAAATCAACTCTAATGACAGCTGTCAACCCAAGCTGTCTGCTGAAGATGGGAATTCAACCACCGGCACTGAAGACGTGCCCCAAGGCCGGACAGAAGGGCAGTTACAGCAGAGCCTCAGCAAACAGCATGCGACCAGTAAGGGAGAACCACTAGAGGGCAGCAGCACCAAAGCACAGACCCGAACAAGGTTAGCGTAGTTTCCTACTCGTTTGTACCTTGTACTCAGCTTACTATAACTTTGTAGTTGGTATCCATTGTGTCTTTACATGACTTGTGAGTGTATGAAAACATTACTCCATTTGCATCTTACTCCAAATTTGAATGCTCACATTTCCTGGGTTTCGATGACATTTGACAGATGACAGAACTGTATATTATTGTTTGGTTAAAGCATTTGCTTTCAGTGACCTATCAGTGACAGTTACCTATTTTATATGAGTTATCAGTGACCTATAAACTATTTTTTTTGCCTTCCTGTCAATGAATAGACAATTGAAACCAACTGCCAAAGGCATTACTGTCAAAGGTCAAGATAAAAGTCATGTGACCATGAAGAAAAGACCAGTCAGGCCCATCCTGCCGGCCTACTGCACCAGTGGTGAGCCCTGCCATAACATAACTTAACCCAGTGTACATAACCCTACTGAGAAAAGTCAATTAAATGCATATTACATTTCCCCTTGTTATTCTGTATGCAGGCCGTGCTGTGCTCCAGTTTATAACTGTACCTCCAGACAAAGGAAAAATCACATGCAACAACCCCAAATCGGTCATCACAGGTACTGTATATCTGTATTTCAATGCTTTTGTACTTAATACATATCACATGGTTCCTACACAGGTATGGAAATGTATGGAATTTGATTTAGGTCATTTCCAGGTACAAAAGGTTATAGTGTTGCACACCCTAGTTTAATAACAACTGGAGAGAGTGCAGAGTAGCCATAGCAAGCCTAGACAATGGTTAGTAATGTTTATTTGCTTGTATTGTCATGTAGGTATGACATGTCACAGTAAGGAATAATCAATACTTTGGTAGAGTGAGGGGTACCAAAGTTCAATCAAATCAGCATTTCATACGTTGTTAAGTCTCTGTCCTCAAAACATCTTTTTTTCTTGCATTCCTAGTACCCGGTCAGAGCATGTCCGGTCTCAAACCCAGTACCCTGAAGCAGCTTGGTCACATCGTCCCGGCAGCAGGAGCAGTAGCCACAGTCGTGCAGGTAGGTGCTCTTCAGGAGCCGTAAATACACCCAGTACAGCAGAGATAGCAGTCCGGCTGAATGTAGCATCCCTCTCCTCCTGCTCACCACCTCCCTGCGTCTCCCCACCGCAGAGCTCCACGGCGCCGTCCCAGGGGAGCCAGTACATCACTTCGCTGAACACTAAAGGAGTGAACATCCTGTCGGTCATGCCCTTCAAGCAGAACACCGTCTCCAGCTTTGTCAGTACTACTCTTATCATCATCATCATCATCATCATCATCATCATCATGGAACACCTTAACCCAGCCTCATTAGGGTTCCTTTTAACAGGGTTTATATGAATTGATCTTTTTTTAAAGGATGAATTAGGAGGATCAGATGAGATCACATGTGGTTAGGATAAACTGTGGCTGGTGTGTTGGACTCCCAGCCGAAAGGATCTGGGTTCGAACGCAGCAGACCTGTAGGCATCCTGGATCAGGACGCCTAACCCCTACATCCTACCGAACGACTTGTATCTATCTTTCCTTATCGATTATTTGTACCTTCCTATGCTTTATAAGTCACTTTGGGTTAAGGCGTCTGCTGAAGGAGAACATGGTAGAAGAATGCATGGTGTAGACGTGTACTGTCCGTTCGATTCCTTCTCTCAGGACCTGGGTCTGTCGACTGCGCGGGGCCGCGGCCGGTGTAAGAACCCGTCCTGTGACTACGTGTACAAGAACAGACACAAGCCTGCAGAGTGCCCCAAGTGTGGCTGGGAGCTGTCCCGCAAGAGCACCAAGGGAGCCAAGGTAGGAACGCTACTCTAGAGATTCATTGGTCATTCAAATCAGTGGCTCCTGCGAACCCCAAGTGAGGTTTACTAGCGCTGGATAGAAAATGTCAATTATGATTATTGATGAGGAATCTCATCTCTCTTCCAATTTTTCTTACTGCAAATGTGTTACCTGGGGGTCACGTGGCATGAACTCCCTTGTATATTCAAAAAGGTCAAATTTTCACCAGACTTTTGAAGCACAAACGTTTGATTAAAGTATAATGAAAAAAAAAAGCTTTCCAACCGAAACCATTTCTCCCTTTTCTAAGGCACCACTTTTTCCAACTCGCAGTTAATTAAACGGCTGCCTCAGGACATGTTGGTTTCTTGTCAAAATGTTTCCCACATCCTCTGAATTCTTGCATGAAGAGATCTGGCTATGCTAGATAACATCTGTAGTTGTCATAAATTTACTTATCTTGGCAGACATTCTTATCCAAATTGATTTACAAGTGAGGGTGAGAACAAATATATTGTCAATATTAGAGCAGCTGCAAATGTAATCCAGTTTTCTAAAAGCAGCCAGAAACTCTTTTATTTATTTATATATATATATATATATATATATATATATATATATATATCAAGTGCTCAATCGTCAAGTGTTGAGGTATTCTTTTTTGTATACATTTTCTTTATGGTCTTCTCATGCCTTTTTATGGACAGGAGATTGCAGAGAGACAGAAAGTGAATTGAAAGAGAGAGGGAATCAAATGTAAGAGATTGGGAATTGAACCTGGGTCACTACGAGGCGCATCACCTATGTTGTGAGTGCATTAGTGGGTTGAGCCACCGAGCCGCAGCATCCCTTTTGAAGAGCTAAGTCTTCCAGTGCTTTTTAATCTGCCTCCCCAGGCATTACCACTGCTGGATCCATACCAGGCCCTGAGCCCGGCCCAGCGGGAGCTCCAACGCCAGTCCACCCTGCAGCTCCTGCGACGTTCCCTGCAGATCCCCGAGGGCGAAGCTGAGCTCCAGGACATGCTGGCCCTCATCCAGGAACTCAACGGGCCCCAGGTGGTCCTGTCCCAGTCGGGGGAGCAGGGCGATGGGCGGGTCGACTTGGCGGAGGTGGATGCTCTGGTGCGGTCCAGCTGGCCCCGCTACTTTGAGTCGGCTGCCACCCATTGCGGCCTCTGCCAGTACCCACTCTTCAAGGGGGGGCAGAGGTGAGGCGTGCTTCTGGGTGATGCGAGAGACTGAGAGAGAGACACTCTGGTCCACCTCGCTATTTGTTTGCCTTGTTTCTTAGCAGCTTAGTTGGCTGCAGATCAGGAAGTCAAGCAGGCCGCCCTTCACGTGGACATTTTGACCCGTTGGTTTAATTTGTTTTCCTTTTGTTCGATTTGTCGCTCGCTACTGGCGTCCTAGACAGCTAACCTAATCAACTCTACAGCGGTTGCCATGCACGGCTGACACCGTCGATCGGTCAGGACATTCCTGACCGATCGTCTGGAAAAGCTCTCGAGGCTGCGCCAGTGGTCACATAAGCCAATATAGAAATGCACTCTGTGTACTTGGCTTCTCTTAGAAGTGTCTGCTGTTCTGCTAAGGACCACTTCTGAGTTCATTACGTCCTTGACGTGTGTGTGTGTGTGTGTGTGTGTGTGTGTGTGTGTGTGTGTGTGTGTGTGTGTGTGTGTGTGTGTGTGTGTGTGTGTGTGTGTGTGTGTGTGTGTGTGTGTGTGTGTGTGTGTGTGTGTGCTGCAGTACCATTGCAGGACAGGAGGACTGCTGGCTACTCACAGGGACATTGATCCAGACGGCGTCTCTGCAACTGAAAGTCTGTCTGAACACACAGTGTCTGGCGTTGCACAGCTTCACGGACATCCACCCAGGTACCAGTCCATATCTACCTTCTGAAGCCCATTCACAAACAAGCCATTCATAACAATGCATTACTACTAAATACTTAAGGGTACTCTTTCCGTTGCTTCATATGTTTCGACCACTGGAAGCATGTAATTGGCTATTAACAGCGAGCACAAACTCGGCCAGCACTAGTAAACTGTAAAAAAGGGTCTGTAAAGGTTTCATATCAATACAGTGTAGACAAGACAAGTAAAAATACACTTATTTAAATCCACCTCTTAAAGCATCTTCCACTGTGAATAAGTTTATCTTCTGTAGAATATTTGTGTAACGCAACAGGAAACAAGGCGTAACTCCGCCCCTTTGAGATCTTGGTTTCCTGTTGAGCCGCTGTACTGTCTCCACCTTAGAAGTGCTGCTATAACATACTAGGCATGCTGGATCCGAGATAATTAAGTCACTATTACATCTAGCAGGCCACAGTGAGATATGTAAATGATTATGCTGTGGGAAGACAAATAAATGGGTTTCAACCTCTTCACTATCCGAGTGAACTTTGGATTTGGATTTTGTTTTCTCTGACGACCAGGTTTGTTCAACATCGGCAACAAGCTTCTTGTGAGTCTGGATCTGTTCCTGAAGATGCGGGATAAAATCAGACTGGGTCATCACCCGTCAGAGGCTGCTGGCACCATCCTGGACCACATCCACAATCACCCTGGTAACCCAGCCAGGACTGCTCTACTCCCAGGCCACCTGTCTGGTTTATTACAGTCTGAGGCATTTCCCCTCCTTCCTATCTTATACCTACACTCTGCCTGGGGCTGGGCAATAATTAAATATTCATTGTTTAAATGGTATCGTTTCGTTATGAAATGTGGATATCGACTTATCGTTATCCCCTGTCTTCTAGTCTAAATTAATTACAGTTATTAGACATGCCGCTAAAATGATCAAAATTGAGGATTGAAACTTCATTGAGAAAGGAAAACTAGTTTTCCCCCCATACTATACTTGAAATGTCCATATACTTGTAATAACCCTGATTTATACTGTTAAGACGGTTGTGATCTATATTGATATTGTGTAGAATTTCCCATAATTATCGTTAACATGTTTCCATATCGCCCAGCCGTAACTCTATCGCCTTGTTCTGCACATGCAACGTAGGTTTCCATCCTCTTCTCTCCCTTCCATCCGTTTTATTTTTTACCATTGGTTTGGTGTTATCTTGGAATTTCCTGCTATGTATGTATTTAATGTGTCAAATTTGTTAAACCATAGCATATAAAAGGTGATCATGGTTTTATTTCGCAAATTAAGCTACTGGATGATTTTTATAAAGAGCTTAATGTCACCACAACCATCTGCAAGTATTAAAATGTCCCTATTTGGATCCTGCATCTCTTGTATACATCTGTATGCATTGTGCCATTTAGCAAGGCATTAGTGCATGTATGTACATTCAAATGTATTTGAATATTCTCCCCAGTCTTGCTTTACATGTCATTGTGTTTACCTCCCTGTCTCTCGCTCTTTTCCCTCTGTCCCGTCTTACTGTCCGGTGCTCTCCATCTCTCCGTCATCACCAGTTCACGCTCTGAGCCCGGAGGAGGCGTCCCACGTCCAGGACCTCCTGCTGAGCGGCTACTGGGCCTTCGAGAGTCTGACGGTCCGGGACTACAACGACATGATCTGCGGGGTGTGTGGCGTGGCCCCCAAGCTGGAGGTGGCGCAGCGCTTCTCTCACAACGTTCTGGAGCTCCACAACGTGCAGGTAGGAGGTCAACAACCTGCCCATATTTGGATGTCTCAACCTTTCACAGTCTCATATCAAAAAGGATAACATGAAAGCACCAACAATGAATTAAAAGTGATATTAGGCGGGAGTTTAATTATAAAAGATTGGCCAGGCATCATGCTTCACGTTATCGCATGCGATGAACCTTTTTATATAAAAATCACAGTAAGATCCTCCATACAATGCCAGCCAATGAACACGACACCCGGATACTGGTCGGTGGCAGAGGTACCCCACTATGCAGTAACAGATTAATTTCAGATACACAGAGCCTTTCTTTTTTCTTTTCTTTGTCTCTCTAACGCCTGCCCCTGCCATCAGTTCACCTGGCCGGAGTGCTCCGGATCGGACGAGGTCCACGTGGAGGACTTCTGGCTGACCATGGAGAGCGAGGCCATAGAGCAGGCGGCCTTCCCCTCGGACATCCCCGTCACGCAGGTGGACGCCTCAATCGTCGCCCCCTTCATCCCCCCGCTGATGCGGAGCCCGGTCGTCATCAACACGGAGAAGGACAAGGTCCCCTCCGACACGCCGCCCCCCGCAGGTAGGGAGGGTTATGAAACACACACACACGCACACGCATCCACACAGTCAGCCCACCCAATCTACCTGCATGCCGGGCCTCTACGGGCATGGCCTATACCAAGACACGCAATGTACGGGTGATCCACAAGCTTACACGTGAAATACATCCCTTGTAATTAACTGATGTCAATTATTATTTGTAATCGAAATACAATTTGTAATCTTAATTAAAGAGACTCTGCCGTAGTTTTTGGTCACTGCAGAACTGAGATCATGCCAGACAAGACGATCCAGAAATCAAGCTCAGCTAAACATGCACTGCAATACGAATGTGTCTATTTAACACATATTAACAGCAGTGGGGATGTGTTTCCTCATTGTAGTTCTTATCTCTAAGCCACAACCGTCTTCCGTCTCACACGTCTCACACCTCTCACTGTTCACGCATTTTAGGCGACGTTAGGGAACAATCGGCATGTGGGGCCGCTGGGGACCGTGGTAAGAGTCATTTTGAGCGTGTACTGAACCAGTGTGTGTTGTGCTGCCAGGGGACGCGGCGATGCTGGTCAGACTGATCCACGAGGGACAGCTGAGGCTGGACACGCTGGAGGACCACCCGGAGGACGAGCTCCAAGCCATGCTGCGGTGCTGTGGAGAGACCCCCGCTGCCCAGGCCACCAAGGTGTGTGTGTGTGTGTGTGTGTGTGTGTGTGTTAACATCCTTTAGTTCTCTACTTTGATTCTGTTGATCCTGAAGAAACAATCTGGGCCTTTATATAGAATCTAACGTGTGTGTGTGTGTGTGTGTGTGTGTGTGTGTGTGTGTGTGTGTGTGTGTGTGTGTGTGTGTGTGTGTGTGTGTGTGTGTGTGTGTGTGTGTGTGTGTGTGTGTGTGTGTGTGTGTGTGTGTGTATCAGGAGGACCTGCTTGGCTCTCTGCTCTCCCTGTACGCTCACATCCAGAACGGCCTCTCCACCGCCCCCCAGCCGCCCCCCCACCACACCGCGGGCAAGCTGTCCAAGGTGTGCCCTCACAAGGTAATGCTAACGCTGTGCTACGTTCACTCACGCTACGTTCATCTGTCTGACTGTGATTGCTCCATTGCTGTCTACGACAATATTATACAGGGCCTCATTTTATTGGAACAGAATTTGGCTCATTGAAAAGCATCTGAATTATCAGTTAGGACATTATTGTAGACAAAAGACCTCTCTAAAGTCAGTCACTCATGCCCTCCTACCACTAGCTCCTATACTGTTCGATTCTGACCATTTACTCATGCAGCACATTTGAATCCAAAGTTATTTATAGAGAATAAGGATACATTTTATTAATGGCTCTTTTTTCATGCTGCTGCTTGGCTAGGTCTCTAACGCAAAATATGTGTTTTAACCTCAATGAGAACAACCTGGTGAAACAAAGGTTCAATAAAATACCAATACAATTATATAATGAGCAGGTAGGAGGGGGCAAGGCCTCGCGCTGTAGTATTGCCTGCAGGTTAGACTTCGGATGCGGGGCTCGAACCCGGTATCTTTCGTCTGGGAGTGGAAACCCGCTAACCCCCCCCCCCCCCCCCTCCCAGGTGGTGTGTGGCTCCAAGTACCTGGTTCGGGGCGAGACGGCCCGCGACCACGTGGACCTGTTGCTGTCGTCCCGCTACTGGCCGCCCGTCTACGTGACGGACGGAGCCAGGCCGGTGGCCCTGTGCACTGACCTGCGGTACCCCGAGCTGGCGGGCCAGATGTGGGGCCGGAACCAGGGATGCTTCTCGGACCCATTGGACAAGCCGCAGGTGTGTGTGTGTGTGTGTGTGTGTGTGTGTGTGTGTGTGTGTGTGTGTGTGTGTGTGTGTGTGTGTGTGTGTGTGTGTGTGTGTGTGTGTGTGTGTGTGTGTGTGTGTGTGTGTGTGTGTGTGTGTGTCAGGCACATGGCGTTAAGCGGTTGGAGATTGGGGAAACCATTCGTCATTCAGTTGTTTTTAGCAATGACCATAGAAGGTCATCAAACACCGTGGCTCACACCTGACCGTTGGATAGTTGTTATTCATCACTCTTTCACAACAAACGTTCAATTCAAACGTGGTTTGGTTTAAATTGTCTGAATTGTCAATGACCTTTTGCGATAAATTCTCTCTCTCCTCTCTCATCTGTTCTCTCTCTCTCTCTCTCTCTCGCTCTCTCTCTCCCTCTCTCTCTCTCTCTCCCTCTCCCTCTCCCTCTCCCTCTCCCTCTCCCTCTCCCTCTCCCCCTCCCTCCCTCCCTCCCTCCCAGCTAGTGTCGTGCGCCGAGCTGCAGGAGCAGCCGTGCGGCGCCGACCTCTCCTCGCCGGGGGACGAAGACCCGCTGCTCCACCCGGTCACGCGGTCCTCGTCCCGCTGGCTGGTCCACCCGCGGGCGCCCCCCGTCCTGGACCATCACTCCATGGGCTTGTGCAGAGAGCTGGAGCCCTACGCTGACCTGGAGCAGGAGCTGGAGCTGGAGGTCGGGTCAAGGCCGGAGGGGGACGCGGTCCCCAAGGCGGAGGTCCCGGCGCCAGATCCCCGGCGCCCGCTGCGGTTCGACAACGCCGCCTACTACTACCTGTACAACCGGCTGGTGGACTTCCTGCGCAGCCGGGAGATCGTAAGCCGGCAGATCGGCGCGGTGCTGGGGACGTGTCAGCCCGGCGAGGTGGTCATCAGGGACACGCTGTACCGCCTGGGCGTGGCCCAGATCAACACAGAGCTGGAGGACGGCGGCCAGGCGGAGGAGGAGAGGCAGCAGGAAGGTGGAGGAGTGGCGGAACAGGACACCATTTACGAGGTGGTACTGCATTGAGTCAATGGGACTCTTGCACACACAGAAGGTTCCTTGTAAAGTGAGGGACCTTGGATGGAAGGAGGGAAGTATGGATGGCTTGTTGAGATTTGTGCCTTGAGGGGAGAGATTATATTGGACTATAAAAAGCGGGTTGGTGGTTGTGGTATAGCCTGTACCCAAGGTGTCCTACGGATATTCTGTAAATAGACTGACAATGCTGTACAGTATATTATACGTATTATATGTCTGTATATTGAGGCGTATGGTCCTTGATCTGATGAGGGTGTAGCATTATTCATAAATGTCCAGAAGGCTTCAAACTGGAAAAACTGAACCCTCATGTCTGCTTCAATAACCTTTTGATATCACTCTCTGTGAGAGAACGTACTGCCACACCAGATTGAAGAGGTTGTTCTAAAAGAGTCTCAGGAGGACATCTGTCTGTCTGTTCAAACCACAAACGAGAGTCCTGATCGTGTATTAATAATAGTATATTTAAAATAACTCTGCTTTATCATTGACACTGCGATTACCTCTTATCGCCACTGATTGCCTTCTTCACTGTTGTCATTTTGTATGTGAATGTGTTAATACATGATGTAAACCTATGTGATAATCGACCTGTGGTGAGGAGATTCACTGTCTATGGACTCTGTCAATCTTTCATAGAGGCATCATCGTAGGACCAACACAGGTGTCACTCATAACACTAATTCTGGGTCTGCTACTTTTATGTACCAGGCCACGGCTAGTGGACTGAACTAGTGAAGACACCACACATTAAACATGATGGGACATACAGTATGTGCCCTAGTACATACAAGTAGCAGACCCATAATTAGTGATATGATCCAGTATTATGTTTCGAAATAAATGATTGTTTTAATATTTTACTATCATTGAGGTCTTCAAAGGGAATCATGAACCATGTAGGACATTTTTATTTAGCTTAAAAAATGCATTATACTGAAAAGTTGTCTTCTGGTTTTGAGTTTGAACGTGGGGTGTACTTCCTAAAGAATGTTCATTATTGTGCAATGATCCAAGTAGACCTCCACAGTAATCACGGTGTGGGAAAAAGGGAACTAAGAAGAGAGGACTATAAAGACACGTTTTTATTCCCACTCGAGACTTTCACTTTTGCAAAATCATCCTCAAAGTAAAACACTGCTTATAATTGACATCTGAGATGTTACACACTCAATCACAGAGAAGATTGGTGTCTTAGGAAAAAATAAAATAAGAATTTGACTTTGACTAGCAGTGTGTAGAATTGAGTGGCATCTAGCTGTATTCAGTTGTTTGCTAACTTCAAACCCACTGCTAGATGCCATTAAATCCTACACACTGCACCTATAAGCTAGTGTAGACAATTTATTTTAGAAGCATTTTTTGTCATATTTGTTGAAATTTTCTTTACATCTCGTCAGCATCAATAAATCAAATAATGACAGAAACATAAAAAAGCTGGTATCTGGCTGTCGCAGGTCTAAAATAAGCCCGTCCAATCATTTAATTCGGCCTGAATTAAATGATTGGATGGCCTACCTGTCTGTATACCTGACTACCTGCACACACTTCCACGTGGCTCTTCCACAAGGCTAGGCAAACCATTTTGCTAAAGCTAGTGAGCTAGTCATGTGTTTTGGGGGAGTGACTTTGGAGGGAGGCCTGAAGGTAGGGGCGGATTTTTTGGGTTGCATGCTTTCAAAATCTATCTTACTCTGGCTGTTTGCTCCAAATTGCCTAGCTTTAAATAGCAGTATACCAGTGATAAGACTTACACTTGCATTGATTTGGTCACAGAACACACTGACCTTCAACATTAACGTAAACAATAACTAATTTACAAAAGATTACATCAAAACATTACCTGACATGACTCTTAAGCCACATTCCGAACAGCTACTAAAACACATTGTTGCGGTGTACATTCCTATAAAACAGATTCATCCTGAATGTTTAATCAGAAATGGCAGTGAGGGCCGTATGCTACATGTAGAATCTCTTTGGAACCCGTAAAAAAAAGAAGAAGATTTCACAGTGTCAATATGAAAACATCTCTCTCATCACCCATAAAGGCTCCACAAAGTAACCTCTGCTCATTTCAGTTGTTGTGACATTACAGCTATAT
Source organism: Lota lota (assembly GCA_026745465.1). Lineage (NCBI taxonomy): Eukaryota > Metazoa > Chordata > Actinopteri > Gadiformes > Lotidae > Lota > Lota lota. The sequence goes on along the minus strand of JACYXH010000429.1, from coordinate 1,003,486 downwards.
ATCACACAATATGCACTACTGTTAATTATTTTGGATACAGGGACTCAACTGACGGCATCACAAGCAACACAACGATGACCAAAGCATAGAGAGAAAGTCATATGCTCTGCATCAGCTGCATGTCTGCAAGCAAAGGCTACACGGGCTGGGGGGGGGGGGGGTTTCCAAAGAAATAAAATAAAACTGCCATTCATCCGTCCAGCTGTGGTGCAAAAACAAAAAAAAACATTCCTGGATGCGTGATCCAAGATCCTTCCTGACCCAACTTGAGGGGGAGGAGGGAGGGTGTGATGAGGTGGGGTGGAGGAGTCCTTCAACAGAACTGGTAGTTATTGGTCTTCATCAAAGGCTGAGCCTCATCCAGGTGGTCACAAGACCGAGACGGGCTGAGGCAGGGCGTGGGCCCGTCCTGGTCACAGTCGTGGCCGGCCACCGCCGCGTCCTCCACGTTCTGGTACGCAGCCTGCGTGGAAGAGGCAGGCGTACGGTTAACTCGGTCGCCACTTTGTTCAAGCGTCCATGTCTTTGATAACACCTCGCTATCTAACTTAATGGTGGCTCAATGACGCTGAGGTGAATTTGAGTTGTGTGGTATGCTCGTTGATATAACCTTTTCAAGTTTGTTTTTTAATCATATTATAAAAGGGAAAAACAAGATATTTAGTTTGTTGTACCTTTCTCTGAATGTACATTTTACTGTGGCCAACCATTTACCTCGGGAAACAATGAAGTATATCTCATCTCATGTTATCCTGGGTGGTCTCTGGGTTATCTGATCTTTCCTGAACCCTGATCTAAGTTCTGCTGCGGGGCCCTCACCTGATCCGGCTCCTGAGGGTCTCCCAGGAACCCCTTGATGATCTGGGTGATCTTGCTGAAGGTGGGCCTCTCCGTGGGCTCCAGATTCCAGCACATCTTCATGATTGCGTAGCTAAAAAGAAAAACCTCTGCTTATTTGTCAACATCTCATTCAATGACTGTATCACAGAAGACCAGTAGCGTAGGGGGGTTCAAAAAGGATCAGGAGACTCGAGATTTGTGAATTACATTTTTGTTTTGATTCTAATTCCGTTCCTTTTTATCTGAAATCAAAATGGACTGTGGGTTATATATTTGAAAACTTATTTTGATTTGAATGTTGTTGTCTTTTGATATGCCATGTCTAAATTGGGTCATTCATAAAATCAATGGGGGAAACTTTCTGAAATAATAATTTCTGAAATGTAATAATATTTACAAACCAACGTGATCTCCAACCTAAACGACAGAAAATGTCGAAAATTGTATTACAAAGGTACATTTTTTATATACCTTTTGTTGTACAAGATAAGCACGTCAAATCTTTCCCAATTTAAAGTTTTTTGAAGTGTTAAGGCATAAAAAAATAATAAGATTTTTAAAAGACTACTAAAATGATCAACATGGGGGTCCTAGACCTACAGGAAGTGATGCTAACACACCATTCCCGGGTCACAGAATGACTTAGGAGTAAGATAGAGACGTCTAGTCTCCTTTATATGAATCAGGGGATTAAGGTTTACTAACATAGTAGATAATATACTATACTTCCAGCCCTACATGAAGTTATGTCATTAGAAGTGACCTAGGGGTCAAGGACACTTGGGAGTGAGCAAGAGACCTGGGGTCTCTTTTATATGAAAGAGGGCCTCAAGGACAAGGACGATTATACATTAAATATAAATTTACAATTTCTAATCTTATATATATATATACAACTAAATATTGTTTCTAGTGCAGCAATAGCAATGTTTACAACAGCAAATTAAGTAAACGATATAAACCCCATAATATCTCACTGATAACAAGAAATTCAATAAAATAATTAATACTCCTGATATCAAAATACTGAGTGAAGTTTAGAAAGAAGAACACAGACTTGTTTTACCTTGTTCATAACAATTAGCAGTTACACTAACCAGCCCTACAGGCAACACGGCACGGGTCCGATACAAACTATTGAATCTGCCGTGCAAGTCAATGGAGAAGCGCAATAGCTAACTAAAACCATAATTGTTTTGTTTTAAACGTGGTAATTTGTCTTATATGATCGTCAACATAGTAATCTATGCCTTTTTATCACTGTTAACTGAAATAAGTCTCCAATTTGTAGAGAAATTGGGTCAAATCCTATGTTTTTGCCATTCTTCCCAAAACACTACGTGAACGCACCACTGCTGCGAACGCAGGTGGCGTTCTTTTCGTGACCAAGGGGCACCGGCGGCGCGCTGCGTGTGGACGTGTGGCGCTCCGTCTGGGCAGCGGTTGACTGCACTGTCCGAGAGAAAGGTGAGCTTTTCGGACACTTACATAGTATAACGCTATGGTGTGGGTGGATGGTGAAGCTCCGTCTGAGCAGCGATTTATCCGCGTCCGCGGGTTAGGCATCCCGGACACCTATAGTATAAAGCTACGGTGTGGCGCATTTCATATACAACTTTGCTCATTATAATGCTCATACACAATGACGGTACTAAAAATCACAACATTTTCACGAGTCGTAACCATGGGGATAACACGGCCCCCTCTTTCCTAAAACTCTGAACGCAAAACTCATATATATAGTTTTTAATCTCAGTGTTCGAATTCCAGCTAAAACAGTGGGTTCACTGTTTTAGCGAACCCACGTTGACAAGCTAACCTTGTCACTCGCATAATTACTTCGTTTACAGTGAGTGTGTTCTCCACGCTGCCTGGAAGTGAAGCTAGCACTTTGCGCGAAGAAACGAGCGGCACGAGACGGTCTATCAGCAGCAGCGGAGTTTAGCCAACAGAGCAGGTCATGACCCGCCCTACTCTGCCTCTCATTGGCTAGTACTCGTTGATAACTTGGATGAGACGTTATCAACACAATTCACGTGGATGCCCTATTTGAAACAAAAAACGGCGAATTTCGACGAAAGGTGACAAGTTTGCACCCCTGACATTTGGGGGCTCTAGCCCTACAGGAAGTAAATAAAAAAGCCTCCGATAATGCTCCATCTCGTGACCTCTCACCCCACGGCCCAGTTTTGAGCTAAAGGGATCCGTGGCTTAGGGTTACACCGCTAATGGCAAAGTTCCTATCTCTTTTCAATGACTTTAGATTCATTTATTGTATTCACGCTTCAAAAACATTTTGTTGTTAAACAACATTTATTTATAAACAAAACCGTTGGAATGGATTTATATCGGCGGAAGCAAAGCGAATATAGACTTCCATTGTGCAGCTGAACAACTTGTCCTAATCCGTCCCCAAAAAAGAATAAATGTAATCCCTGGGTCACTCAAATTTCTCAAATAATCAGTTGCACAAAGCAGCACTGAATGCAACATCTCAGATGACTACACAATGCAAAGGCATTGATTGACAGCGTCCACCGTCCACCATGGCAACGATTAAAACGTACTAACATAACTAACATCCTTAACATCATATACAGTACATTCACTGACTGAAGATTACGAAAAGAAAATGCACATGTATGTATGTCATCCATTTTGTTTTGGGAAGACAGAACCTTGACATACGTGACGCATTGCTGTTTCTTTGAATAGTCGATAGGGGTCTAAAACGTTCATATGGGTCGTTTTGGACGAAAAACAATCGACCTATTGTCGTTTAGGTTGGAGGACGGGCTGTTGTAAACCCCCCTGAAATCAATTCCTGGATATGCCACTGCAAATTTTTTTTTTATATATATACCAGAGCGTTAGCTTGTTGTCTGTTGGTGCCTCTCAGTTACAGTATTTCCTGTTGTTTTTACAATGCGAGGGCTGATTGGATGTACGCAACAGCAAAAAAGCCCCCTCGTATTTTAATGAGTCTCTTTTGTACCATGATAATGACTGACTCATCGATCCCAAGACACGGTTAGGAGAGAGGGAGTGAGGAGGGGGGGGGGGGGGGGGGGGGGGGTAGACAGAGTCACAAATGGAGGGACAACATTTAGCTTCAGCTTCATCTGGGGGACCATGAAATAGCATTTTGAATGGTCCCCGCTAGGAAATCATGTGTCTAACTGGCAGAACGGAGGCCTGAGTCACGACCACACGACAACAACAGAGGATTGGGTCGTGAATCAGACCGCGGAGAATCCGTGTGAACAGTGAGAGAGACGCTGGGGGGAAAAACATAAAACATTACATCGATTTCTGTTTTTTCTTTGACTGCTTTTTGAGCTTTCTTTGTATTTATTTAAGAAAGGGGATGTTGGTTTGGAATTGGGGTAGTAGAGATTCTAAACTCATGGAAAAAAAACTGATTGAATGCATACTGATTCAAGGTGGTGGTTTCGGATGTAATGTGGGATGGTAATGTGTGGAGGTTGTATAGTGACTTGTAGGACTGCTGTATGTTCTGTGTACATGAAGAATAAAAAACGACAAATGAAAGACGGCCTTAAAAGATATACGAGGAGATTATAACCATCTCCCTGAGGCAATATAATTTGTATGTACTTTAGAAGATAGAAGAAGGAGTTGCACTGTTATTAATCCCCTTGGGGAACCTGCTATGACCAGTGTTGCGCCCAGGAACCAACTCCAGTTTTGAGTGGCCATGCCTTGCTTATGGGCAGGGTAGCATGGAAATGGGAGAACATGCAAACTCCACACAGAAAGGAAAGGCCTGATGGCAGTGGTCAGCCTATTATTATTATTATTATGGTTATTATTATTGTTATTATTATGGTTATTGGGTTAGTTAATTAATAAACACAAAAATATCTCTAAACTTACTTTATACAATATTCGACATATTACTTTATAAATTATATATTATCTCTGAACAAATTGTATGCAATGTAGATGTAAACCACAACAGCAATCCAACAAATGGTTTTAAGCATCTGTCTTGAAACGTACATTTCTGGAGGCGCAAAGTCTGGCCGGGACATGTGGTAGCCGCCCTTCACCATCTTGTAGAACCTGGTGTCCACCATCATGCTGGGATAGGGGCTCATACCTGGGGAACGAACAGCAAACATTACAAAAATATGTTTACAAATAAATCACTAATGTTGTATTTCTGAGTCCTATAGCTACTATATATAGGAATCAACTAGCTACAGCTACTCCTATATAGTAGCTATAGCTAGCCGATTCCTATAGCTACTATATAGGAATCAACTAGCTATAGCCAATCCTATATAGTAGCTATAGTTAGCTGACTCCTATAGCTACTATATAGGAATCAGCTAGCTATAGCTGTACTCCATCCAGTTGCTTTCTTTTTAAACAACATTGTACAGCAACATCACTTTGTTTGTAGCTACAACAATTTAGATTTTCCCTTTGGATACAGCGTCTGCTAAATGACTCAATTTAAATGTAACCGACTATGAGCTCCTTCAAAATATTCAAATCCAAACAGAGACATATATGTTTCCTATACATGGTTACATTGTGTGAATAGGACATGTGATTGGTCGACAGACCGAGAGAGAAGATCTCCCACAGGAGGATTCCATAGGACCACACGTCACTCTGGGCCGTGTACATGGCCTCGAAGATGCTCTCAGGCGCCATCCACTTCACGGGCAGACGGGCCTGCTCACACACACATCAGATAAACACCTGCCTTACACAGACACACGCACACGAGATGACTCACCTTCTTTGGTACTGACCAGTAGCATATCTCATCACATCACATTCACTATCAGTTCCAAAATATACTTTTTTATAGAAAACGAATTGACGCAATGTGTTGAGACCGTGGTGGTGGTGGTGGTAGAGGTGGTGGTGGTGGTGGTAGAGGTGGTGGTGGCTGTGGTGAATGATGTGGTGGAGAGTGGTGGTGGTGGAGGTGGTGAATGATGTGGTGGTGGTGAGTGGTGGAGGTGGTGGTGGCTGTGGTGAATGATGTGGTGGAGAGTGGTGGTGGTGGTGGAGAGTGGTGGTGGTTGTGGTTGTGGTGAATGATGTGGAGGTGGTGGTGGTGGTGGAGGTGGTGAATGATGTGGTGGTGGTGAAGGTGGTGAGTGGTGGTGGTGGAGGTGGTGAATGGTGTGTTGGTGGTGGTGTAGGTGGTGGTGAGTGGTGGTGGTGGTGGAGGTTGTGAATGATGTGGTGTTGTTGCTGTTGGTGGTGGTGAATGGTGTGTTGATAGTGGTGGTGAGTGGTGGTGGTGGTGTTGGTGGTGGTGTTGGTAGTGGTGTTGGTAGTGGTAATGGTGGTGGTGGTAGTGAGTGGTGGTGATGGTGTAGAGGGTGGTGATTGGTGGTGGTGAGTGGTTGTAGACCTACATTGCCCTTCACTACGTAGTTGGAGTCCTTCATGATGTCTCTGGCCAGGCCGAAGTCACAGATCTTGGCCACGCCGTGGTCTGTCAGGAGCACATTCCTGGCAGCCACGTCTCTGTGGATGCACTGAACACACACACATACACACACAAATACACGTGCACACACACACACACACACACACACACACACACACACACACACACACACACACACACACACACACACACACACACATGAACATACACACATGCACACACACACAAATGAACACACACACAGGAACACACATGCGCGCACACATACACACACATACACACACATGAACACACACACACACACAAACACATGATGAACACACACACACACATGAGCACACACACACATGAACACATGAATACACACACATACACACACAGACACAGGAATACACATGAACACACACATACACACATGATAACCACACACAAACATACACACACACACACAGCGTGTCCCAAGACTGCTGGCTGCTGCTTGACATTGTAACCCCCTCCAGAGCAGCATGACGACAATGAGATAGATACGCTCTCTGTTCTCTTATGAAGTCGTGTGGTCTACAACAGTACACCATAAAGTAGGTCCTATATGTGTCTGTTGTTTTATCTCTTAAGACCTCAGAATGGCCACTGACAGCCAATTAGTTACTTATTTTTCTCATTTATTTTACCAACTGTAAATATTTAATATTTGTGTTGTACATTGTAAGCACCTTGTTCCTTGTTGTACATTGTTTGTGAAAGTGCGCACAGAATGTAGTGTGCCACAAAAGAGTCACTTTCTGTTGAGTGAATACTTACATTCTTAGCTGCCAGGAAGTCGAGTCCCTGAGCTACTTGGTAGGAGAACATTAGCAGATCTTCGATGTCCAGCGGCCAGTTTCTACCCTCCTCTGATTCAGATGCTACTACACACACACACATACACACACGCACACACACATGCACGCACACACACACACACACTCACGCACACACTCACACGAACACACACATACACACATACACAGAGGCACATACACACACACAGATCAGATATCCAACAGTTATATATATATTTATAACTAATATTAATATAATTGAATAAGTTAATATAAGTTAAATATTAATTAAGTCATTCATTCATTATTGTTGTTTATCTGGCTTCAGAACAACACAATCAATAATTGTTATACCACAACTAGATTGATTTCAAGATGTTTACCTTGAGGGGATTTGACTGGTGGAAAGGCAGGTCTCATCTCCAAGTAGCTGGTAGATGATTGGCTGGAAATGCCACTGTCACTGTTGGGCAGACATGGGGAAGAAGGCCTTTCAAAATACAGCCAGTGTAGAGAGTTCACAAAACAAACCAGATTGCCAGACCTAGTGTTGTACCTTCGAATGAACTGTTTCTGTTGGCTGACGTTCTTGTAGTCTCCAGTCTCCTCAAACACCTCGGGAACGTTCATGACAACATTCAGGAAAGTCTCAGCCCTCTGACGAAGGAAGTTTAGCAGGTCGCCATGGCTACAGTACTCTGTGATCAGCAGCACCGGTCCTGGTCAAGGAACATTCAGGGTTGAATTATTATGGTCTGTTTTCATGTTCTACCCAATGGGAGGACCTGAGGCATGACCAGAGTCTTACCTCCATAAGTACAGGCTCCCAGAAGGTTGACAATGTTCTTGTGTTGGCCCAGGTGACTCAGGATTTTTAACTCGGACATGAGAGCCTCCCTCTCGTCCGAGTGGGCGCTGGCTGCGAAGACACACACACACACACATACACACACACACACACACACACACACACACACACACACACACACACACACACACACACACACACACACACACACACACACACACACACACACACACACACACACATACACACATACATACACACACACACAACACATTCAAAGACTGGAAGGAAGTGTCTGTATGCTGCCCTTTCAAACTAAATCTACATAGAAAAATGTATCCAAAGTCAGTGCTTGAGGTCATTGTGAATGTGTGTAACAAAGGCATAGGAACAAGAAATGAGATGTTTCACTGCCGCAACTGTCTCGGGGACCTACTCTTACTAACTTACTGGCTACTCATACTAACAAAGCTCTCTTTTGATATAGCAGGGCTGACCTTTCAGCATTTTTACAGCCACTCGCATCACGTTGTCCTCCTCTCCCAGCCCATAGGCTGTGGCCTCCACAACCTTCCCAAAAGCCCCAGCACCTAAGATCTTCCCTGAAGGAGAACGAAACAACATATAATAGTCGATGATCAATGTTCATCACAAAGCTGTTTTATTGTCTGGAAAAGGTCAGTAGGATAATGTTGTTCCTTTCTCAATTCTGATTTTCTTCTCAAATCCTGAAAAGGTTAACCTGACCAAGGAGCTCTATGGCTAGGCAAAATTCAACAAACCTAGCTTCAGCTTGTCCCTTGGAAACTCCCACTTCTCGTTGTATGGCAGCTGAGTGGGGTCAATAAAGGTGTAGTTGTTCCCGTCCCTAGCTTCGATGATCTTCCACCTTATCTCATATCTTGGTTTCTGAAAGTAAGAAGGGGATAATGTCAACCTTATGATGCATCTATAGTGGCCACATGGGCTGAGTGCTGTCTTTCTTGGTTGTTTGCTAGTTAGACATTTTGAAGGAAAAGCAGTGGTATTGCATATTTGGAAAGTTACAAAAAAAGGCAGAACTCTGGACCAGTGTGTATATGTCTGTATTACCTGTTTGTATTTATACAGCAAGAACACCAGAAGAACCAGGAGAACTGCAAGAATGCCTGCTGCTCCAGCCAGGGTGGAGGTGAAAAGTTTATCTAGTCAATGAAAAAAAATATGGTTTAAAAAACAAGAGTTACAAGTAATAAGACACGGACATCCTATCCTGCCTGTCCTCACCGGAAACCTCCATGGCCAGTGTGTCGCTGCTGACACCGACCAAGTTGAAGGCCACGCACTCCACGGTCATCCTCCGGTTGGAGAGTCCCACGGTGAGGACGCTCTCCACCTCCACCGTCCCGTACTCCCTATGGACCTCCACCGTGGGGGCCTGCAGGGGCACAGGTAACTGCATCCCTGTGGTGTTCTCGTTGCATCTAAACAAGTCAAAAATCAATAATCAATCATCAATATGTATATTACCATGTTGGCATATATGTACGCATGCCGGAGTATTCAGCTACGTCTGCATACAATGTTAGCATAGCAGTGAGCATGCCTGAGTATTAAGCTACATCTGCATGGATTGTTAGCATGCCTGAGTATTAAGCTATGTCCACATGCATGTTAGCATAGCAGTTAGCATGCCTGAGTATTAAGCTACATCTGCATGGATTTTTAGCATAGCAGTTAGCATGCCTGAGTATTAAGCTATGTCCACATGCATGTTAGCATAGCAGTTAGCATGCCTGAGTATTAAGCTACATCTGCATGGATTTTTAGCATAGCAGTTAGCATGCCTGAGTATTTGGCTATGTCCGCATGCATGTAAGGGTATCAGTTAGCATAGCAGTTAGCATGCTTGAGTATGCAGCTACGGCTGCATGCATGTTAGCATAGCAGTTATCATGCCTGAGTATTTAGCAACTTCCGTTGTGATTCTCACCGGGGTCTTATCCCAAAACACTGGTACCAGATGATCCTCGGGGCCGGGTAGCCAAACGAGGTGCAGGTGAGTGTGGTGATGTTCTCCCATCTCACCACAGCCACGGGTCTTTCTGCCGGAAAAATAGATAAATACAGTAAAGGGAGGTGGACATGATTAAATGGAACCAACTTTCCCACATCTATAACGACAGGCTAACTTCAGATATTTAGATGATTCAAATGTGTCTACTTCTCAAAGGAAAAGCTTACGTACGGTACATTTGGACATGGAAGGTGATGGATGCGTTGGTCATGTGGCTTTTAGCATGGAAGGTATACTGGCCTTGTTCCTGGGCATTAATTCTCTTGAGCAAAAGAGTAGCATGGTACCTACAGTGGTAAAACAAACGTACAGTTCCTGATGTAAAAAAGGGGAATCTACTTTTGTCTGTGCTGCTTCGCTGACTCATACTGTAGTCTAGCTTCAGACGGTCCGAATGTGTCAGAAACAGCAACCACATAAAAAAAAAATGTCTTCCTCAAACTAGCAGTTTGTGTTTTGTTTGACCTAAAGATATCCAATGACGATCGGATATTTTAATGTCATATTGAGGCAAAATTGAAAAACCACACAAAAACAAGTGCTGCTAGGCAGTTACTGTAGTTGATGTGCTAACACACTTAAACCCTTTTGTTTACAAGGTTGTGCAACGATTATTACAAACAAAAGCCATCAAACTGTTCTTCACAACCCCAGCCCACCCAACGCACACACACAAACAAACACACACAAACACACACCCACACACACACACACACCACCATTACACAGCATCTCCCTGTCACACCAGGGGTTTGCCCATCTTCCCATCAAATCGTCAGTGGTAGCGGTGGAGTCGCACTCTTGTACCTGTTGTTGTATCTGGTGAACTTTTGGTCCTGCGTGGAGGCGTTGGGAGAGGTGGGGGTGACCCAGTGGTGCTCAGAGATGCGGGGGTAGGCCTCGACGAGCACGCTCAGCTCCAGGTCCTCGCCCTCGTTCACCTGGACCGAGAGGCCCTTGTGGGCGAGCCGCGGAGACAGCTGAGGTGACAACCGGATGTAGGGTTGGTCTGCCGTGCAGAAACAACAGACAGCACTAGACATTAGAGCTCCTGGAGATAAGATTGAATAGCTATTATTTCAGGGTAATCTGTTGGGTAATCAGCTTTTAGTGAGGGAAATGCGGTGTGCCAATATCTGTCTCAAGTTGACTGCGGTTGCATCTGTAAGAAAGTCTTATTTCGATTTTAGACCGTTCCCGGATCACTCCTGATAAATTTCTTCATTGATTGGGTTCGGAGAAGCCATTTTGCGTGTGATTCCACACTTCTCAATGGCGGAGAAATAAGTCAGAGGCGAGTAGAGTGGGACAGGGATGTTCTTTTTTCAAAATGTTTCTCTTTTGTGCTCTACCTACAACAGTTGACCTACAGTCAGTTGTATGGATTTTGAACAAAGGTGAAATTGAGTCGTTCACTGCTGAGTAAATTTAGGCCGCTTCCGTACTTTGCTTCTATTTCCTACCGATGACACGCAGGTATGTGGTGGAGCTGTTCACCCCAGCTTCGTTGGTGCCGATGCAGGTAATGTTCCCTGTGTCATCTGGGCCCAGGGAGTTAGCGGTCAGAATGCTCTCTATGTCCAGACGGTTCTCTCCATTGGAGCGAGCATCCTCTTTGATGGTCGTTCTCTGCAGGCAATGAGACAAACAAACCAGCTCAGAATAAGGCTTTTTTGTTGAAGGGAAGAAGAGACTCACAGTGTGCTAGCTGACCATTGTGCTGGGATGCTTCCAGGTGACGATGTAGTTGAAGTTGGGATTGTGTGTGGTGCAGCGGATTTTGAGGTCTTCCCCGACAATGCGGATGTATTCATCCTTATCCAAAAACACATAGGGTGGGAATCGAAGCTCTGAAACACAGAAGGAATCATGCACATGCTGGATGGGCGATTTCAGCATGTTCTGCAAATCTACACTCCCATTACACCATTTGATCTTCAATCAGGCAAAGATGGACGCTCACTCTGAATGACATTGATGGAGAAGGCCTTGGACACCTTCTCCACACCCCCGACTCTGGCGGTGCAGACGTAGTCGGCGTTGAAGCTGGGGTGGAGGCTGTGGATGAGGATGCCCCTGTGGGGGAAGGCCGTGAAGTTCATGCCTGGAGGCACAGTGGTGCCGTTGTCCATGCGGAGCCCCATGTGAGTGGCTGTAGGGTCAGTCAGCAGGCAGGGCAGAAGGCACTCCTCCCCCTCCTTCTTCACCACTCGGAGGTGTGTGATGCTGGTCCAGAACAGGCGGTTTGGATCTGCAGGGGAGCCGATTGGTAAAGAATTATCTCTTGAAGGACATTGATCATAAGTGATTGATTGTAACTGACCAATAGAGAATAAATCTGATTTACATCCTAGGTAAGACACTATTCATCCAAAAAACACACCTCTGCGCTTCTGTTCCTACTTGCCCCCCCCCTAAACTCACCTTTCACATACACATGCACCGAGGACACGGTCCCCTCGGCCGGCATGTTGTGGTTCCTGGACGTGTACGCGCACTGGTACGTTCCGGTGAACTCTGCAGTGGGTCGGTCCACCTTGAAGGTCCGGACGCGCCCTGCTCCCCTGGACACGTAGCGCCGGTGTTTGGGCAGCCTGGTGGTCCAGATGACCGGGCCGTCACCCTCGCACCTCAGGACCAGCGGGGTGCGAGGCGACACGACCACCTCATCACCCACCACCACCCTGGAGTTGAACTTGATCACCGGCCGCTTCCATTCCGCTGCAGGAGAATGTAGCGATTGAACGAATCTACAACGAACGGTATACGTTTTTCATATTTAAGCTAGAAGGCAATTTTCTTATAACATGTTTTCACTAGTTGTAAGAGGTTCCAATTCTTCCAATCCTCATATTACACTCTCAAAGTAGCCTTCTTTGTCCTTGCCCTAAGTAGGGCCTGTGAAGCCTTTGGTAGGTGACTGGGATTAAAGGCTATCACAATTCAACCTACAGTATATCTTGATTTGACTTGTTGTGTTCAGATAGGCTGAGTTTATAATCCTTTGACCTCAGGTAGCAGACCAAAAATGGTCCTATTGCAGCATTCTTTTTCCCACTTCTGCATTCTAAAAATGCTCGTAACAGATCTGGTGATGGGAAAATCTGTAGAAGTATAACACAGGTCAAAATACCTTCCTGGTTTCAAGCTATTTGATGTTATTTTCACAGTAGCTATCCAGACAAAGTGAAATATCACCATAACACAGTGTTTTTATGCAACTGCCCTCTATTCCAGTTTTACATAAACTAAACAAAACTGTCTTCATCCATAAATATGTTATAAAGCCATTCCAAACAACATTATTAAAATGACCCTTTTCTTAACGAAGCATGTTAAATTCACCAGAAAGCAGAGCTAATTGTTTGATCCAATATAAGAGCTCATAAAAGATTCCTTTATGTACTCCCCAGTGTGTGAAATGTGAATAATTGCAATGCAATGCTAACTGAGTGAATCCCTTGTAACTCCTGCATGGTTGAAGACTGCTCACACATACAAAATGTAAAGATAAATCACAAGAATGACCACGGAAAACATCTCATGATTCCACAGAGAAATTATCTATTATATTTATAAAATAGTTAAATATCAGTATACACACATATATATTTATATAATTTACATATATATATACAAATACATGAATTGTATACCATTTACTGGTCATTATTTATTCTGGCAGAAATGTCAGTAAAATAAAATGTGTGTTTAAAGACAAAGTAAAAAGTTGTAGCTCAACCTCACACAACTTACACTCAAATCTCATAAACCACCCCACATGTTCAAACTTCTCTTATGTGTGTTGTTCAATATACACATATATAAATCCGCTCCAATTTCCCAATGTGGCTCTGCACAAGGTGTCTCCTCCTTTAGAATACAGGCTGCTCTCACTGCCAGTAGTAATGCCCGCTCTACCATACAATCATCAAAACTCTTACCTTGAATTGAAGGGGCCAGAAACCCCAAAAGCAGAGCAAAGTAACCCAACATCTTGCATAAGCTCCCAGCCCTGCGAGTCTCTGAGTCTTGAGGCTGTGTGTTGGTGTCTGTCTGTATAAATAATAAAATTGGGGTTCTTTAGTGATGTTGGACTGTGGAGAGAAACATGAGAATGATGCATGAGGAGTCGTCGCTATCTCAGCTCACTTGACTTCTCCTTTCCTCTGAAGGAGGAGGAGGGCTTCTCCACACACAACGTCCTCAGAGGTCAAATCCTTTCCAGGCACATCAGATGATCCACGCTTTAAAACCCAAACACACAATGCCTTCTCTCTCACTACATGTGCACAACAAACAAGGCTCGAATTCGAAGGCCCGGATTTGTTTTTTTGCCTGATGAGTACAGAGTTCTCAACTCTACAAATTCAGGGATTTCATCATCATGTTCCTTTAGTGTATATCTGAACAAACAAACCTGCAGGTGGATCCCAGTATACCAGGGGTGTTTGGTGGAGACCTCCTCTGGTTTGCCAACATCCAGGGTTCAAGACAAGACTGCACTGGCTTCACTGTCTGATGACAACATCCAGATAGACACAGAAAGAGGGGGGTAGTGTTTGTGTGTGTGTGTGTGTGTGTATGTGTGTGCGTGTCTGTGTGAAAACTCTGAAAGCGATTGTCACTGCCAGACTATCCAGAAACATGCTACAAGTTCTCCCTGTGGCCGTGGAGATGAGACTAATTATCAGTGATTTGCTGCCTGATCAAGGCTGCATGTATGGGGGCTGAATGGGCCCATACATGAAGGCCCCTGGGTGGTGCCACTATATGGCTCCTAAGCACAGGAAGGGCCACAGATGCAAGTCATCAATTAAATCTCTAAAATGGTGTCATTTCAATGTACGTCTTTATCTTCATCATGCGATAAAGACATACATTGAAATGTATGTAAATGTCTTTATCACATGATGAGGATAAATGCATACATTTCAATGTATGCATTTATCTCCGACTCACCCGTGGCATGGAACAGCCTGTGGGCGGATAGCTATTATATATAAACCAGGACGATTTTTTCTTGCTGGGGAAAAAAGGAAGGAATTGACCTCGAAGCGCGCTCCCGAGCGCCCTAGTACATAAACAAGAGCTAGTTTTAGCCACTTTGTATTATTGTGAGGTTAACTGCTGAGAAATAGACCCATTCCACATTTCACATTTCACATTTTTAGAGCACTCAACGCGCGAGCTTGAGCAGGCTGCAGTTCACTTATAGCCTACAAGGAGCAGTCATGAGAAGGAATCTCTGGTTCTTACACAGAGTACCTTTATCGTCTTGGAATACATACATGTAATGGTGTTATTCAAGGTTTGACGTCATTTTGAGTCATTACTTCTAAATTAAAAAAAAGCACAGATGTCTTTGTTTGCTAGTAAAACTTTATTGTCACATTTTAAACATGTCAAATACCACATAGAAAAATAAAAATGTAAACCTCAAAAAAACTTTGGTACCGTAGCTAGTTACAACATCTGTAGGGTTCTGCATTCTACACCGCATAGGGAGGGGAAATGTGTCACTGTGTTTTGAATTATATATTGTAAGTAGGTCCTATATTTGTGTGTAAGTAAAAACTTCTGTAAGTTAATATTATGCACAATGCAAGTTTATCTTAATCAGCCCTCATATGAACCCATATCAACTCGAACATCGCCATGATACTTTTTTTTTGTACCATTTCGTGTACTGGCAGTGCTATGCTTCATCCTTCACCATCCGTCATCCACTTCACAAAAACTCCCACTAAAACTCCCAATTCTATAGATCCAGCCTCTACAGAATATATTGTACCCTTCCATCTTTTATGGTGAATATACTGTACAATTTTTTTATAAATCGAATAAAGTGCAAAATGGGTACAGAACTCTATAAAAAATCCTACAAAACAGAATCGAAGAGTGTTCAAAAAATTCACACATGACTTTATGATCATGAAATATGTATCTTACAAATGAAAAACAAATTGTAGCAAAAAAAGACAAGGTCTTCCTACCATAAATGTATGTACCTCGAAAATTAAGTCACTTCTAATCAAACCCTGCGTCTAGCATCTTGTCAACACTGGAGAACCCTTTTAGAGGAGAAAATCCATTCACCCGTTTTCAGTTCGCAAACATATATGGTTATAGATTCTTTCTTTTTTTTAATGAACGTAAAAAGAAATGGACGAAATAAGATACACCATAAAATATAAAATACCATGTGGATAGCCCTACAAAAACATATAAGTATGAAAAGCACACTCTGACATAATAAAATAGGCATACAAGCAATTCTAAATCGATGTCGTACCGGCCGGGCGGCTGGTCTCGTGGCTAGCTTGCAATATCAATTTGAATCACAATTCACAAAGTCTAATAGTTCATACAAATGGTCTAGTCTATGACGTGTCCCAAGTGAAAACTATGATATCGTAACACAAAATTAAAAAAGAGTGCTTAGTGAGGATATAAAAAAGGTTACGGTCACATACTTTCGTTAGAATTGCTACATTGTCTATTTTAACTGCATTCCAGTGCCAGGAATGTAAAAATAAAAATACAAACATTCCCACAAAAGCAGACATAGATTTCCTTTCCATAGTTCCTTCCTGCATGACTTCCAAACCTGGCTGGTAGGGTGGAGACGAGTGGGCGGGGGTGGGTGAGGATGGAGGTGGGGGAGTAGGGGGGTGGGGGGCTACAGGAAGCTGTCCTCCACCTCCGGGGTCCCCGAGAGGCCCAACAAGGCATCCCTCTCTCCAACCCCCTCCAGCCGGTCCTCCTCCGGAAGGGTCTCTGCTGTGTCCCGGGACGTGGAGTCGGTCTCTATCTCCTCCAGGCTGAGGTCAGAAGGAGAGCGAGAGGGAGAGAGAGGGGGGGAGGGGGGGGGGAGGGAGAGAGACAGAGAGAGATTGGGAGAGAGTGCAACAGAGAGAGAGAGAATTATAAAGGCTGAATACAACAGTTATTCTATAACCTTTACCAAATATATTGTGCTTCATGTCAGACAATTGCTTGAAACCAATTATATTTCTCATTAACCTCGGGTCCAGCTGTTCTCATCTCACGACGGAACGGCTGAAACGGGATTCTCCAAATGAGCATTATTGGCCAAAGAGAGGGCGGGACTTCGGAGGGAGGGATATCCATTTCAGTTACATGGGTTTAGCGGCAAGCGAGAGTGAGGGACTTCTGATCGAGAGATATCCGTTTCTGTTAAATGTTTAAGATAAATGTTTAAGTAATATCCTTTGTATTTGTTTGTGTTATTCGTATCATGTTCCTTCTCTGGGGACTGCTGACTAGAGCACACAACTAATAGAAAGTAATAGACCGGCATTAGCATTGCGGTAGATCAGGGTCACGGTACATTCTCCCTCATCATTTGTCATAAGCCTAATTCTGTCCACTAGGTGGCACTGTTAATTCAATACTGTGAGCAATCAGCCCTGTGTGCTGCTAGTCCCCATGGCAACATCACAACATGAATTATTGTTTCCACACTCCAACATCTGGCTGAGTGGGAAGGCTGGCCCATCTCCCCATGTCCTCCTAGCCCATTCATCCGCACACATCTGGGCCGGCTGTGTCCAGCGGGTTCTGTTCGGCGAGTGAAAACCCCCACAGGGACGGCACCGTACCTCACTGGGCTCTCCGAAGACGCGACGCCGACGTCACCCAACATGTCCTCGGGCTTGGGGTCCGGGATGGGGATGATGTACTCGTTTGAGAGAGTCAGCACCTCCTCCCCTCCGTCCGCCTCTCTCCTGGAGGTCCCCTGGGGTCCGGGGCCAGGGCCGGGGTCAGGGTGGGGGTCGTAGGGGTCCGGGGGGACGGTGAAGGAGGAGACCGCTGGGGACAGGCTGAAGGGGGGGCTGGCCTGGGGGAACGGGGAGGAGATCCTGGGCTTGGTGCGGGCCACCGCAGGGTGCTCGCTCTTCAGGAAGGCGTCGCTGACCTGGTTGTATCTCTGTGGTGGCACCAGAGGGGAAGAAGGGCCCAAGGTAAAAGAGGGATATGGACCCAAATAATGGAAATAAGAGATGTCTGGGCAGAGTTGGTGATGCATAGCGGACAGAAATAGGTTACGTTTTTATAGCAGTCTGTTAGCATGTTGCCCATGGCGTGAACCAGAAAGGAGAACTCCGGTCTCTTCTCATACTTCTCGTCCCAGCACTTCCCCATAATGTCATAACTGCAACCGCAAGAGAGAATGAAGAGTTAAACAATTATAATTATGAATGAATAAACAGTATTCACTGCATATATATATATATATATATATATATATATATATATATATATATATATATATATATGTTACACAATATAAAGCATGCAGATGTTGCATTTGCATTTTTTTTATAATTGTTTTTATTACAAGTAAATTATACATTTAATAAAATACAATGAAGTAAATATGTATATTATAGTATAATTTTTAATGATAATAATAATGATAATTTTATAGTATCTTTTTTCCATTGAATTCCATTTACATGTATTCTATTTTTTGTTAATAAATATTAGACACAAATAGACATAGAACATCCATAGAATTCAATGAAATAAAATAAGAAAATAAATAAATAAATAAATACAATCTTTTTCCAAATGTCTATTGTGAATGTGGCCGAGTGAGAGTCTCCTGGCTTACACTTGGTCCGAGGCGTGGGCCGGTTTGCTCATGCGGTAACCTCTCTTCAGCGCGCTGTAGAACAGCTCATTCATGGGCAGGTCTGGGTACGGCGTTCCTCCTGCAAACAGGAAAGCTCTTAACATACAACTACTACTAGTATATGATATGATTTAATATGACTATATATATATATATCATAACTAGGGTTGCACCGGTACCCCACTGAGTCTGAGTTCTCTTCGTATCACCAGATACTGAGTACCGATCCAATATACCAAAGAATTCAATGAGTTTAATAATTCTATTCATATTATTATTATTATTATATTGATATTATATATACTGTATATATATATATATATATATATATATATATATATAGATATTGATATTGATATTGTGTATCAAAGTTGGCAAGACCGTTACAAGAAGGTATTTCTAATAAAAGTAAACGTTTGTCCTTTTTCTTTTCAAAACTTGTCTACGGACGTTTTAATTAATTTAATTAAAATAATCGATATGACTATTTTTTCTTTAAACCAGGAAATATTTTTATGACATTATTTGTATCAAGCCCACTTCCTAAATGTTGCTGATGAAAGGTAAAAAAACAGAGGTCAAAAATACATACATACCTAGACCTACAAAGATGTTTATAATGGTATGACACGATGAGGTGTCATAATACACACACACACACACACACACACACACACACGTATACACACATATACAGACACGCTTACTACGTAAAGTGCTCTGGGTACCTTGAAAAGCGCTATATAAATGCAATTCATTATTATAGTTTTTGTCATGGCTATATGTAAATGAACAGAAGTTTTGATTACTCTAACCGTGTCTCTGAGAATCATTAGCTATTAGGAATATTATGAAGCTTCTTTTGAAAGGGACTTGCACAACTAACACAGACAGAATTGTCATTTATTTTTTATGTTTTCTCAAATTATATTTTCCCACATAAGCAGAACGAATTCCTCAATAGATTGCCTTGTTTGCAAGATGAGACGCAAAGTCTCTAAAAGGGCTCACTAACTTCTTCAACGCACAAATAAACCACCAGCAAGGACACATTGATTGCAAATCATGAATAGTTGCTACTGTAATGGTAACTGAGTTACCATTACACGTTTTTGTCTCTTCTACCATTTAGAAGGATGTGTTTGTGTGTATGTGTTTGTGTGTGAGTGTTTGTGTGTTTATGTATGTATGTCTGTGTGTGTGTGTGTGTGTGTACGTAAGAGCACACGTGTGTATGTGTCTGTGTGCAAGTTTGCATGCATGTGTGCGTGTATGTGTTTGTGTGTGTGCGCGTGTAAGCATGGGTTTCATATGCGTGAGTGTGCAGGCTCACCTAGAGTGAAGATCTCCCAGAGGAGGATCCCATACGACCACACATCACTCAAGGTTGTGTACAGGTTGTTGAAAATACTCTCTGGCGCCATCCATTTTAAGGGCAAAAAGGTCTAGAAGGAAGAGGAAATGGTTAAACCACACAAAAAGTGCCTGGTGCCTATTTATAGCTGCCAGCTGTTGGATACATTTTCTGGTTCTAAATCTGGGATGGAATTAGGATGTAAAATGGCCCTCCTAGGCAAATAATTGAATGTACCATCCCATAGTAGTACTACAAGGGAATACTTACACTTCCTTTAGATATGTAGTTGGAGTCGTGCATGATGTCTCGGGCCAGCCCAAAGTCACAGATCTTCACCAGTTTGCCCTCACAGATCAACACGTTCCTGGCAGCCAGGTCACGATGGACACACTGGTGGTACACACACGTTTCAACATGTTGTATACAACAACAAAACACTGTACACTTAAACTAGACAAACAACCCACTCCCCACATTTCGTAAGGAACATAATGTTGTAAATGTTAAAGTCTTAAGGGATAGTGTTGTGAAGGATAATGTTGTAAGGCTTAAAGTCTTGAGGGATAATGATGTAAAGCTTAAAGTCTTAAGGGATGTCATAAGGAGAATGTTGTAAAGCTTAAAGTCTTGAGGGATAGTGATGTAAAGCTTAAAGTCTTAAGGGATGTCATAAGGAGAATGTTGTAAATCTTAAAGTTTTGAGGGATAATGATGTAAAGCTTAACGTCTTGAGGGATGGTGGTGTAAGCTTAAAGTCTCAAGGGATGTCATAAGGAGAATGTTGTAAAGGTTGAAAACTTTTAGAATAATGTTGTATCGGCTAAAATTTTAATGTTTAAGGTATTAAGTGATGAAGTCGTAAAATATAATTTTGTAAAGATCAAAGTCTGAAGGGCTGATGTTGTAAATGTTAATATCTTAAAGGTCCATCTCTTTTGGTAACCTTACATTCTTGGAGGCCAGGAACTCCATTCCTTTGGCCACCTGGTAGCTGAAGCCCAGCAGGTCATCGCAGGTGAGTGTGGGAGAGTCACTGATGACCATGGTGGAGTCCAGCCCACTGCCCCCTGAACACACACATCACACACACAACCGATTGTGAATCAAGCTCAGTGTGTGCATGTAGTATCTGTCTCGCCTTTGCATTCAAAAACAGACCAGGCTGAGACGAAACAACTGAGATTCAACTGGAATCAACGGAATGGGGCGGAATGAACAAATAAAAGTTATACAGTTGAACCGTGTCTCGTCTGGGGATTTCCTTACGCTCAGTCCCTTGAGGACTTGTCATGAAGCCAAAAGCAGATTACACTGTGTACCCCTCAGTCCCATTATTCTACACCCACTGGCTGGGTTTTAATGTGATTAGTGGTTAGGGAAGAAACATCACAACGTGTTCTTGAACCTTTATATGAAATAATAGCTGGCCCTCTCCTTAATACATCCATTTGATGGGAATATTTAAGCTGCATGCTAAAATATAGGATCTAGTCAAACCAAGTGGATTTACGTAACCCTTTAATAACAATAACAAGACAAGGATGGATTCTGAACACACTGTTCACCCAATTGCAAGACCTCACGAAACGTACATGTCGTTCTAATTTGCATAATTACTTTAATAAGTGGTAGTTATGGTATAAATATTGACAAGGGATGAGGTGTGCCTGTGTGGAGAAGAGAAGAGATTCGGGAAAAGGCAAGGCATTGTCTGGCCTTTTGTAAACATGTTTTGGTATAACAGAATTAACAGCAAGCAACTGTCCCACTGAATAGCCCAGTGTTTCATTTAGAATGATACAAACAGGTTATGCAGCTTTAAACAAAGCACCAATGTTGAAGGAGCATAAATTATCTTTGACAAACTAACTTTCTAACGCACAAGAAGATCACACAAACAACCACACACACACACACACACACACACACACACACACACACACACACACACACACACACACACACACACACACACACACACACACAAACACACACCTTGTTGTTGGTAGAGATCCTGCTGATACGGAGAGTCATACGGGGAGGGCTGGATGTCTGCATATTTGATGCTGTCTATTTGTTCCTGCATGGGCACATAGAGGGAGGGCTCGTCCTTGCTCATGTCCATGTAGCCCCCATCACACTCGCTGCCGAAGGACACGTAGCTGCAGGCAGGAGGAGAGCACAGTGAGAGACTGGACCTGTGGGTCTTGGGTTTTGCGGCCTTGAAAGTAAAACTCAGTAGCTGTTGCTGGGAAGAATAGTCAAAGGGGATTTTAACAAGGAAGGTTTGGTGTACACCAAACCCCACCATTGTTGCGAATCCTGAGAAGTGTGTGTGTGTGGGTATATGTGTGTGTGTGTGTGTGTGTGTGTGCATGTGTGCATGCGTGCATGCTGTGTGCATGTGTGTGTGTGTGTGTGTGCGTGCGTGTGTGTGGGGGGCCTACCCTTTTCTCTGACTGGTGGGAGTGCTTCCCTGTGACATGCGGCAGCCGGAGTCCATTGAGTTTTTCTCGACATGGTACTGAAGGAAGCTGTGCTTGTTCCTGTGCAGGTAGTCCACCAGGTCGCCATAGCGACAGTACTCAGTCACTAGGTACAGGGGCCCTGAGTGGTGGACACATGACATTGTTATAAACTCCAAAATAAGAAAATTACTTTGAAAAGTCTGCCAATAATTAAATAACATTATTTAAACCAAGTTTAAGTTTTCCCCAAATTTGTATATAAAGTCATTCAACTTCTAACCATTAGCCTACCTCAGATAATCCAAATTACAAACAGTATGGAACAATATATGAACATTTGCAGCATTCCAGTTCGAACCGTAAATGTATGTGAAATGTCCAGTGAACCACAGTGTGGATGAATGGTCCTCACCTGGTTTGGTGCAGGCCCCTAACAGGTTCACAATGTTGAGATGGGGGCCCAGGTGACTCATGATCTTCAGCTCTGACATCAGAGCCTGGGTCTCACTCCTCCGGGCCGTCGCTGGACAGAGAGAAGGAGAGATAGAGTGAGAAAGAGAGAGAGGGAGAGAGAGAGAGGGAGAGAGGGGGAGAGAGAGAGGGAGAGAGCGTGCAAGAAAGAGAGGGAGAGAGAGGTAGAGAGCATGCAAGAGAGAGAGAGAGAGATAGAGAAAGAAAGAGCGTGCAAGAAAGAGAGGGAGAGAGAGAGGTAGAGGGCATGCAAGAGAGAGAGAGATAGAGAAAGAAAGAGTGTGCAAGAAAAAGAGGGAGAGAGAGAGCACGAGAGAGGGAGAAGAAAGAAACACTTTATCAACCATAATTTCTCTTGCAGATGACCAGAGTCTAGGCATGGAGAAATAAAGAGTCTGATTGAGCAATGAATAGAGAGAAGGTTGAAAGAGAACCATTCATGGCTAGGTATGAGAACAGGTGGAAGCCGAGTCGAAGCCGCTGCTACAGCCGGGGCCAAACTGCACAATGACACGCTGGCTGGCAGACTAGCCCCTGGGCCAGCAAGCCCTCTATACAGAACAACAGTGGTGTCACTGAATTTGACGGCAATACAGGGCCGGTGTGCGGAGGCCTTCATGCATACACGTTGAACCCGAAAGGTCACGACTGTCTCACGTGTTTGGTTTGACTGTATGCTTTTTGTTTCCCCTTTTACATGGAGCCTCTTACATTTCAGCATCTTCACGGCCACCTTGGTGCTGGACTGAGAATGAGCGAGACCGTATGCAGTGGCCTCCACCACCCGGCCAAAGGCCCCGGACCCAAGGGTGCGTCCTGCATCACAAAGGAGGGTTCATTGGGGAAGAAAACATTGAAGAGTCAGACCTTAATTAGGCAAGGAAATGTGAGCCAGGCGAAAGAACATCCCAGTAGGCTGGGAATATGAACGGAATTAACACATATCAGAACTCATCAGAGCATCAAGAATCCGCCATGGTTTACAAATGCTGTATTTGTGGGGGTGATTTGTGTTTTTGTATAGTTTTGATGAGAAAATGAGGACGATACAATGATGTGATGACGTGATACAATGGGTAGATGTGTGCTTGGAGCGCGATGCACTTTCATTCACGCATTGATTTTGGGTCACTTTCTTCTCGCTGGTCTCACCTAGCACCAGGTTGTCCCTAGGCATTTCCCAGGTCAGGTCGTAAGGGAGGTGGATGGGGTCCACGTATATGTACTCATGACCATCCGTGCTCACCGACTCTATCACCTTCCATCTGATCTCATACCGCGGCTTCTGGGAACGCAGAGAACACCAACAACAACAACAATGTCAACGAAGCATCGACAGCGGCAAGAAGAAATACCAATACGGAAAGTAAAAATGACAACACAAATGTAATGTGAGGATGATTCGGGGGTCTGTGTTTTTCGCAAGCGTCACCTTTCTCCACACGGCGATGAGGATGATGATGGAGAGGATGATGATGACCACCAGAGCTAGCACGGCGGCCAACACTGCCACCTGGGAGAAGAGAGCTGCAACGCACACAAGGGATCGGAGCGTGACCGGGCGTTTTTCAAGCCTGCCACGTGCTATCTACCGCAGAACGGGCATGCGATGGGCCAGACTAGCGCTCATTATAAAACCACAGCTTAACGTAGCGTGCATGGAGGTGTGTCGATGTTTGTACTGAGAATAATGAAACAATGGCGCATGCACAGGGTAATGAGCAAAAACGCAATATTCATTTGACACTAAAATGCATTGTGACCCATGAAGACACCTACTGCTGGACACCAGTTTGACGTCCCGTTTGTCACGGCCTCCCTGATTGGTGGACTCGCAGCGCATGATGACCTGCTGGGGCTTGTGGAAGGTCACCTGACTGTGCACCTGGTTGACCTTGCGAGAGGAGTTGTAGCTGACGTTGGTCTGGATGGTCAGCGTCTCGGGGTCAGGGGTCAGAGGTTGCCAGACGGCAGTCCGGTTGCTGCAGCTGGGATCATGGGACAAAAACACGATGCAGCCCCAGGTTAGACTGCACGTCACATTGATGTGAGCTGTAGTCAGGGCCTCTGCTGGCACTGCTCTGGTACTACTGCCTGTACTGTACTGTACTACTGGTGCTGCTGGTACGTAGGCCTTGCTCACCTTGACACAGTTCGAGCCCAGCATTTTGCATGAATGAATCAATAAAGAATAAATACATGCAAACTAATAATAGTAGTTTAAAATATTTTTTTTCACTCAGTTTTACTTTAAAAATATATATGGAAAACAAATGCAAAATAAATAAAGAAAATACAAATTTTAATCAACACCTTGTTAACTATGGTAGAGGTCTATTGATATATGAATGATATGAATCAGGATTTAATGGTAGTGAGTCAATGCAGGCAGACTGTGTGTCTCTTGGCGGCACCCTAGTGGTATTAGAGCTGAGCAGTGACTCACTTCAGCATGCTACCACAGCTATACCACTGTATGGTGGGGGGCGGGACCCCCTCTGCTAGGCAGGTGACCAGGTGTCTCTTCCCGGAGAGGGGGTGGTCGGTCAGGTCTCTGATCTGGGAGGGGACTGAACACAGCGGTTGGTCTTGATAGGTAAACAAATATTTGAGCTGCAGCAAAAGGACAGCTCTAGACAACCTATTCCGTGAATCTATCGCGAAATGGCTCGCAACGCAACACACATTACAATACAACAAACATATAGCTGTTTATAGCATGATTTATACTTTTTTACTTGTAATGATTCTTTTAAAATATTCTTTTAGCATTTGCACAATGAAAAAATACAATAAATGAACATTGAAATATGTGTGTGTGTGTGTGTGTGTGTGTGTGTGTGTATGTGTATGTGTATTTGAAAGTATTGTAAATACATACTTTTTTTAATACTTTTAAAATATTTTTTATGTTATTATTATTAAATAAAAGCAAGAAAAACAAATATAAAACTCTTCTTAGTGACTCTCCCTAAGTCAGTCCAACATACTGACGGGGAAACAGCCATTTCACTTGCTTGTTATTAAATGTTTAAACACACGCCCACCTTGAACCTCCAGGTCGAACATCACTTCCTTTGAGTCGTCTCCATTGGCAACGCGGACCTTGTAGAGGCCCTTCTGGTCCAGTCTCACCCTAACCAACCGCAGGATACTGACGTTCCTAGGCAGGGGACATGAGACACACATCTCCATTACTATCAGGGACCTTTCCAAAGGCTCCGTTTGAAGACTTTGTGTTGTTGACCACAAGAAGGCAAACGTGTGTCTTTGCTGTGTGTCTGTTTTCTTTCTCTCTTTCGTGTCACTAGAGAGCTGGGACAGGGATGTTTACAGTTCCTGTGTGCTGCTGAGTGATGGCACCTGGCCCGCGACTCCGGCTCTCCGGCAAGCCTTTATCATGTGATGACTGACTGCTGCAGGCTGCTGATGGACTGCTGCTCTAGGCTGATTCTGATTGACGGTTGTTTTAAACGGATGCTTGGCATCTTGGCTGCACAATGGTTTTTCAGCTAATCATTTGTAAGAGCACCAAAATCTTTCTATCTATATTTATTTATCCATTTAGAATGACATTGATCACATGTAAAAGCTTTATTATATTGTATTTTATTGATTGCAACTTGTATTCATTCGCTGAACTCTCTACAGATCCTCAGGGTGTCCAGTCCGGCTACTCAAATGAGTTTTATTTATGTATTTGTTGAGGAAATCCATAAAAGAGCAAAACCTTCTATGGATTTGCTCATCACTTTGATACTATTCCACAGTATTCTCCTGTAACCTGCTCCCAGGTTCTCTCTCCTCAGCACCGGTGGCTGACTGTGTAGTCCAACCTGGCCTGCTGCTGCTCGGTGATGATGGTGTTCTCGCCGTTGATGGTGGCGCCGTCTTTGCTCCAGAGGACAGTGGGTGGAGGGTAAGCCTCGATCTCCACCCTCAGCTCCACGTTCTCGTGCAGCCGGGCCGAGACGTTGCGGCCATGGCCGGACCTTAGGTCCACAAAGCCGTGCTCTGAAAGAAGAGGGGATTGAAACACCACATCGTCTCATGTTCCACACCAATATGAGCAATGAGAGACGTTTGAGAAAACCAGCTTTGAATCTGTGCTGTTTTCTTAATGACTAATGACCTTTTAGATCAGACAAGAAACTGTGGACACAGCCTTCTGTATCACAGGTTCTTTGTCCAGACAAAGATCTGTTTTCCACAGATGTCGAGAAAGCGGTAAAGAAAACTTGCCTAGTCTGCCTCTTTGAAACGGGCATTTTAACACATTTGACACTTCTTTAAACATAGCACGCCTCACTGAATAATGAGTAATCATGTGTGTGTGTGTGTGTGTGTGTGTGTGTGTGTGTGTGTGAGTGTGTGTGTGTGTGTGTGTGTGTGTGTGTGTGTGTGTGTGTGTAAGAGGTGAGTCCCATTTCCCGTCATTCAATATGCTTGCTCCAGCAACCTACTATCCACTACACTGGTATATATTTAAAATGAAAACATTTGCTTCTTTTAAAAAAGACTTCTAAATTAAATACACTAAGCACTGAGAAGATATTTCAAATTAAAAAAGAATATTTCACAATGTTTATATTTGTATTAATATGTTCCATATCAATAAATCCAATTCCATTTAAAGGTAAATCTACCATGACAAAGTCAACAATCACACCTTGGCATACAAAAGTCTAGATACGTTCCATATTCTCATACTAACGAAATATGCAATAATAATCTCTCCCAGCAAAGTTTGTTTTTACTTTAGGTGTGTTTATGTATGTGTACCTTCATATAGATATGTGTTTATGTCTTTGTGTGTGTGTGTGTGTGGGTATGGTTTCGTCTGTGTCTGACCATGTCAGACAAGACCACAGTGTGTGTGTGTGGTTCTTTGTGCATTTGTAAGTGTTCCTTTCCATGTGCATGCGCGTGTGTGTGTTTTTCTTCCACATGTGTGTGTGTGTCTTTGCGTGTGCACGTGCGTGTGTCTCTCTGTGTGTGGGTGTGCGTCTGTCTATGTGTGTGCACGTGCATGTGTTTCTCCGCACGTGCATATGTCTCTCTGTGTCTGCATGTGCAAACATTTCTCTGCGTGTGCACGTGTGTGTGTTTCTCTGCTTGTGGGTGTGCGTGTGTCTCTATGCGTGTGCACATGCGTGTGTCTCTATGCGTGTGCATGTGCGTGCGTCTCTCTGCATGTGGGTGTGCGTGTGTCTCTATGCGTGTGCACATGCGTGTGTCTCTGTGCATGTGCGTGCGTCTCTCTGCGTGTACACGTGCGTGTGTTTCTCTGCATGTGGGTGTGCCTGTGTCTCTATGTGTGCACACGTGCATTCGTTTCTCTGCACGTGTGTCCCTCTGCCTGTGCACGTGCGTGTGTCCCTCTGCCTGTGCACGTGCGTGTGTCCCTTTGCCTGTGCACGTGCTTGTGTCTCTCTGCCTGTGCACGTGCGTGTGTCTGTCTGCGCGTGCGTGTGCGTGTGTCTCTCTGCGTGTGTGTGTGTGTGTGTGTGCGCTCCTCACCGAGGACCTTGACCAGGACGTCGGCGGTGGAGGTGTGTCCCTGGACGCCCTCGTGCACATTGCAGAGGTACCTCCCGCTGTGGGCCGGCGTGGCGCGGGGGAACAGCAGGCAGGAGCGCATGCTCGTGGGGGACAGCACGTCTGTCCGCTCCTTCTCAGGGCTCACCTGGGGGGGGGGGGGGGGGGGGGGGGGGGGGGGAGGGAGAGGAGGGAGGGAGAGAGAGAGGTTGGGAAGATAAGGAGGAGTGACTCATGCGTGACGGAGATCTCTGTCTGTTTATCGATGAGGAAGTATGCACTCTGTCCCTGTCACTGTGGCCACCACCTTTGTTATATATTAGTAGACATTATGTGTAATACTAATACAAATATGGTGAAATATTAATCAAAGTCATCAGCCGCTTGGAACCGATTTCAAAAGATGAATACGCTTCATGTCACATCCTGATCAAGTCTGACAACCCTCTGCAACAAAGCTTGAGATTCTAAAATCCAATTTGGTTTGACTGAGCTCCATTTTGAAAAGTGATGACTGCAGTGAAGATGTTAGATAGCTAGGTCAGGAAACACCCGAGTTTGATACATTTACTGCTATGTCTGTGAATAAATCGGATCAAAATAAGTGGCTTGAGAGAACCACAGGGAGTTGCATGAAGGATTTGAATAGAGAGGGAGCAGAATGTCTTATGGAGAATGTGTATGACTGTACCTTAAGAGAAATAAGGGGACATTAATTAACCATGAATTAACTTTAGTTAATGCAGTAATAAACATTCATTTACAGTTAACTATTGGTATAGTAATAATTTACTAATGGTGTTCATGTTAACTATTTATTATTATATATTATATAATTAAGTTAACCCTAGAGGTAACCTCAACCCACTAACCCTAACCCTAAACCTAACCCCTACCCTAACCCTAACCCTAACCACTATGCTTATGCTATTTAATAATGCTTATTACCGCATTACCTAATGTTAATTAATGGTTAATTGATGCACACTTATTAATTGTCAGCAAAACCAGTTAATCTAATTCTGACAGCAACAAATGTATAGCATCTGCTAAACAATATAAAACACGATAATAAATGATAATAAAAAACACAGCCAAGACAATAAGATAAACCCACCCTCAGCAATGATAGAGACCATGTGCTGTGAGTGTGAGTGGGTGTGCCTGAGTGTCTGGGATTTATTCTTTTAGACAAAAATGAGGTGTGTCTTCACATCTTGATGCAGTTTTGGGGCCGAGTGGGTTCTGGGGGCTGCGGAGTGGAAAGTCCAAACAAAGAGTGGTGTTGTAGCGCTCCCTGCCACCCACTCACCTCCCTGGTGGGGTAGTCCCAGGAGAAGTACACCAGCTGCACTCCATGGACCGTACAGTTGACCGCCAGCGGCTCGCCCTGCTTCAGCATCCTCTTGGACACGTTGATGTAGGCCTCGATGGCCTCCGGGACTGGGGGGAGAGAGAGAGAGAGGGAGAGAGAGGGAGAGAGAGAGAAATGTATATATATATATATATATATATATATATAGAGAGAGAGAGAGAGAGAGGGAGAGAGAGAGAAATGTATATATATATATATATATATATATATATATATATAGAGAGAGAGAGAGAGAGAGAGAGAGAGAGAGAGAGAGAGAGAGAGAGAGAGAGAGAGAGAGAGAGGGAGAGAGAGAGGGAAATAGAGAGAGGGAGAGAGAGAGTGTGTGGGAGAGAGGGAGGGAGAGAGGGAGGGAGGGGAATGAGAGTGAGAGAGGTGGGCGATGGAGAAGAGGGAGGAAAAGGGAGAGAGAGAGTGTGTGTAGGTGAGAGAGGGGAAGAGGAGGAAGAGACGGATCATGGATAGATTAGAGTGGCGGTGAGTGGGCGCGGGACTGCTTACTTAGCAAATAAATTGTGCAACACATGGGAATGGTCATGTAAAATCGAACTGCATGGACCGCACCATCTCTAGTGCCAGGTTGTGTTTGTATTACATTGCATAAACAAACGTTGTACTTGACATTGCACTGACAAACACAAATCAAACTTCCACACCAACTTGCCAACGATGGAAAATGACGTCCTCTTGGGTCTAATTGGGACACTTAATTTATCAACTAATTGATTAAATTTTAACCTATACATGGTGCTATTGCTTTATAATATTAAAGGTGATGTAGGTACGATTTAACAGGTTTGATTTGACAAAGTCTTATTTGCACTATTATTTGCAAGTATTTTGTTAAAAATAGCAATAAGCCTTGTGCCATTTTGTGGTTGATATCTTGCCTGTCAGTCACAGGGGTGTGAGATGCTTCTCAATGGCGGACAGCAGAGGGAGGGAGGGAGCAGTTGGTAGTTTAGCTTCAAAATCTTGCTCTCTTCCACTCGTTTCTGCTCTCTCTCTCTCTTCCCAACTCTCCAATCGTACCTACAGCACCTTTAAGCGTTCGACTCATCTCCAGTAAAAATGCCCACGCCTCCCCCAGCGAAACCCTTACCGGCGATGCTGATCACGTTGAATCTCTGAGACTCCCTGACTTCCCCGTTGAGCGTGCCGCGGCACACATATGTTCGGTCCTCCAGGAGTGCCGTGTAGCCCTCGGTGGGACTGTAGACCCCCTGGAGGGGCAGGCGAGTGTCCATCTCATGCAGGGTGACCTGGATGTCCGGGTTGGTGACCAGGCAGGGGATGGTGCCCTCATCGCTGGTCTTGGTGGCCATGCTGTGCAGGCTCTCAACGAACCACACCTCAGGGTCTGAGGCCACGGGGGGTGTAGAGAGAGACAGAGAGGGAGACAGAGGGGGGGGGGAGGAAGAGAGAGAGCAAGGGAGGGAGGGAGAGAGAGCATGAGAGACAGAGAGAGAGAGAAAGAAAGTAGGGAGAGAGAGAGATATTGAGAGAGAGCGAGAGAAAGAGAGAGGGGAGAGAGAGTGTGAGAGAAAGAGGGGAAAGAGTTATATATATATAGAGAGAGAGAGAGTAGGGAGAGAAAGGGACAGAGAGAGTGAGAGATATAGAGAGACAGACAAACAAAGAGAGAGAATTTGTGAGTATTTGATGTTTTGGGTTTCTTAACTTTAAAGGGATATATAAAAGAGTCTACTAACTGGCACATAAGGGATATGTATTATCGGAGTTGTTAAAAACTAAAAAACAAATCCAATGCTTAAATCGACATAGTTATTGACCATGCCATGATAAGAATTACCTACGATTTAGACTAGCGTTTCTTTGTCTGCGTTGTGTACCGCACGATTATCGGGAACACCTCGCACACGGGATGCGCCACCAACGAAAGTCCACACACCGCAACACCCGGGCGGAACCCACCTCGCACGAACACGGCCACCTCCCTGCTCTCGGCGGTGTGGTTGTCCGTGCACACGTACACGCCCGTGTGCTTCCAGCCGACGCTCAGCAGGGTCAGGGCGCTGGCGCCGCCGCTCTCCGTCACCCGGTAGCTCTGGGCGCCGGAGGGCCGGCGGTTCTGGGCGGGGTCCACCTGAAAGTAAGGCACGTCGTCCTTCTTGAAGCCCCAGCTGGGGGTCCGGCCCCCCGAGCAGGTCAGGGTGAGCGTGGCGTCCGGGAGCAGGACCACCTGCTCGTCGCCGGGGGTGATCTCCAGACACCGGGACTCGGGGCACAGATGGAACAGAGCTGGGGTGGACCATAGAAAATACAGAGCAAAAGGTCAGCTTTGGGGAGTTTGGGGTCGGAGGTCAAAACAACATTACAATCAACAACAAAGCCTATCCTGGTTGATCACCGGCTGGTGAGCGATGGGAGAGCTCTGGAAGGACTCGGCGCCGGGGTAATGGTGACCGGGTGGCGACAGATGTGTTTGAAACGACCAGTGGTCCTCCACCCTGACAGTGTGTGAGTGTGTGTGTTTGGTCTCGCTAGCTAATTAGCTAGGAAATAACCATAGCACAAGGAGGGCCAAAATGAACATTTCCACAACAAGAACACCACCAGCCAATGGCAGGTAGATTGGACCATTTGGCAGGTTAAAACATTTCTTTGTTAAATATTAGATTAGATGCATGTAAATGTTTTCCACTCAGGCAAGTAAAAATACTAAAAGTACAGTTTCACCCTGGGCGTATGGCTTAGTAGTTTTTCTCATACTAATGGAACGTTGGTTTCAGACCTTTTGCAACACTTGACTCTAAACCAAACTTTGTCACCTCTCTGTCTCTCTGTCTCTGTCTCTGTCTCTGTCTCTGTCTCTGTCTCTGTCTCTGTCTCTGTCTCTGTCTCTGTCTCTGTCTCTGTCTCTGTCTCTGTCTCTGTCTCTGTCTCTGTCTCTGTCTCTCTCTCCCGCCCTGTTCATCCTGCTGTGGTTTCTAATTACCAATGTAACTGGTCTATGACAGTGGTGTGACATGACAACACGCTTCACTTCTCGTGCAAATGCTCAGACGCCTACATGGTCTGGTTACCGCTTTGTGTTTCAAAACCTGTGGTTTGTTAACAGCTGTGTGCATCAGTGCCCATGGTTAAAGGGGTAGTGGTGATCGGATCCTCACCCGTCACGATGACTGTCAGGTGCAGCGTGGACGCCATCACGCTGGCCATATCGCTTGTCTCCAAAATGCTGCGGTACTGCGAATAGAGAAAAATGAAACCAACACAATAAAAGAGCCATACCCACACAAATTATGTGTTTCACTTGAAGGTGGAGGAGAGGAGATAAGAAAGTACAGACAAGAAAAGAAAAGTCAGAATAAATGTATTATTAACTTAATTCCTCATTCCATTTGAGACCAGCTGCACATAGACTTTATTTCTAATAATAGGATATGATCACTTCTGTAAATGTTTGGTTAGATGTGTTTCCTCAGACTGATCTGTTTGAATGGCTTGAATGTTGTTGAATGTTAAAACAGGGGCTGATCTTAAGGATTTTTCACTAGCCAGCTTGGATAATGCTTAATAATAATGGCCTTTGAGGTAAATCAATGGGAAAGAACAATATCTAAATTGAAGCAAGTGAATCTGGTTAAATCAGTCACATTTTCAAACCTATATAAAACTTGACATTTGATGTTTAACTTATTTTGCGTGAGGACAGGCATCGCTGCTATCATGATGGATGGGCCCCTGACCAGGGGCCCCTAGGGTCAGGTATGCTGGGAGCCTGCTATGTAGAGCACTTTTCATGCAAGTGCAATCCGCTCCAATTAAGTGAAAGTGCCATTAGTCGCACACACACATATACCCACGTACACATAGATGTTCATACATACACACACATTCACACGCACATACAAAGACGAATGCACACACACACACATACACACACACACACACACACACACACACACACAGGTGCTAACAAATACACAGAATAATACGTTTTTGAATGGATCCTCCATTTACACACAAACAAACAAGCACACACACACACACTAGTGAGGCTGCAGGAAGGGCTCAGAATGAGGAGGTCATGTGACGCCTCACTGCTCTTGGACAGAGTGATAATAGTCCGGCAGTTTTTTGTTTTAGTTTTCTTTGTTCCTGGTTCCTGGATCCATGGTTCCGTGGTTCTGGGGTTCTGTCCACTAACAAACAGGTCACTGTATGCTCGGTGACAGCTGGGCTCAGAGCCAGGCCCTGGCCAGGGTCGCTATGAGACATTAACTGTGTTTTGGCATTGATAACAAAAGTGAAAGTGAGGACAAAAGATAAAGAAAACAAGCCACCTGGAGGGAAACATACATCTGTGTGTGTGTGTGTGTGTGTATGGAGGGGGGGGGGGGGGGGGGGGCGTCCATCATGTGAACCTTCCTTTCTGTTATTCTTTTTTTGTTTCACCAAACCTCACATCTCCATCTCCGGACACATCCACCTCTCCACTACCCCGAGTAAAGCATGCAGCGCCACACTGCAGCGTGCCAACGACACAACCCCCAGACTCATGCACAGTCACCGGCAGAGCAGACGTAGCACACACACACACAAACACCAGTGGGGTGTATGTGTGTAAGTGAGTGTGAATGACTAAGGGGTGGAGCAGGGGGGTTCAGCACACCAGTGTCTGGAAACGGTTAGGGCGAGATCACAGGCTTGAGCTGCAAGATGCTGGGAAAGAAGGCGCGGGCGGAAGGAGGGAGCCATGGGAAGGGTGGAGGAGGAGGAGGGGGAGGAGAAGGAGGAGGAGGAGGGGGGGAAGAGGAGGAGCTGGAGGGGGGAGGGGGGAAGGAGAAGGAGCAGGGGGGAGGGAGAGGAAGAGGAGAGGGAGGAAGAGGAAGAGGAGGATATGGAGGGGGGAGGGGGGGAGGAGAAAGAGGAGGGGGAGGGGGAGGAGAGGAGAGGGAGGGGGAGGGGGAGTGGAAGGAAGAGGAGAGGGAGGTGGAAGAAGAGGAGGAGGGGGAGGAGGGGGGAGGGGGAAGGGGGAGTGGGAGGAAGAGAAGAGGGAGGAGGAGGAAGCAGAGGAGGATGGGGAGAAGGGGGAAGGATGAGTAGGAGGAGGATTGAAGGTCCTCCGAGGGAGCAAGTGGAAACATTGTGCAATCTTCCTCTTAAAATGTTGCTTTTTACTAAGCAACTCCAATTGTGTCAAACCCCTATTTTAAGAACTCTGATCTCATTTACAGTTGACATGAAATTGTTTTAGAGTTGGTATTTTTTAATCTGTTTAAGTAAACACAGATGTTTCTTATTTGTTGACAATACATACTATGGATTTTATGAAATATGGGGTGGGGAGGGGGCGGACAATTGAAAAAACAAGAATTGAGAAATCTGGAACATGTTAAACTAAAGGATTATTTTCCAATGACTCACACAAAAAAATGTCAAGCTCATTAAAACGTAATGGCTGGAGATGTACAACTGTAAGGTCCATGACTGACCCAAACCCTTGTTACTGAGAACCAGATACACAAGGACTTCCTACACTACGAGGCCCAAGCACATCCGCTCCCAAAACACTGCATTTTTGAGAAAACATGGAGCCATAATTTCCTCCCCCGCCTGCTGGTTCTAATAAAAACCAGTAAAGACAGAGAGGGAGAGAGAGAGAGAGAGAGAGAGAGAGAGAGAGAGAGAGAGAGAGAGAGAGAGAGAGAGGGACGTGTCGACAGAGCTAAAGAAGGGCAGAGAAAACAGAGATAGAATGACCTATGAACTGAGCTTTATGTCAAGTTCTATTTAAACACACTTGCCGATAACTTTACAAGCACATGCTAAATCCATCACTTAATTTTAAGCCCCCCCCATCTCTCTCTCACTCTCACACACACACAAACAAACACACCCTCACACCCCCTCTTACACCCCCGCCTGTGTTTTTGTAGCTCGTGCCTGCGTACAGTTCACGTTCCCACAGTATTCCTCTTCAACTTTCCCAGGGCCGTGGATACACTGGGGACCGTGCTGGGGCCGATGGCAGGGGCGCCGGGGCCCGACAGGTCACTGAGCCCCAAGTGACCACGGTACAGTCGGCCTCTATCCATTGAGGACGCCATCCTTCCACACTGTCTATTGCCAGTCGCCCCTCAGTGGGAGCCAGGACAAGGCCCCTGTTTCAATGCACAAATAACAGGGCGACTAGAGACATGTGACGACATGCGTTGCTTAACAACACTACAATATAAGCCTCGCTTTGTCGAGGCATATATTGTAGTATATGTGTTTTGTTGCAGTTGTAAATGTTTTCGTATTGATTGATTTTAAGTCTATGGATATAGTGAGGTGTGAAAAAGAGAAAAAAATGAATGTTTCAGTTGAAGTGCCAAACGTTGACATTGTGAAGCTGTGTGATGACTAGCACACAGTGAGGACTTTGACTAAAATTCCCCAGGAACTTGACTAAACATCTCTGTGAGGACATCTGATGCTGAAAACATAATTGATCTCTGGGACCAGAGAGGACTGGAAAAACACAAGGAGGACATTTTATCCAATGACTCAAAAACAAGCCGTCATTGTGTTCCCTTAGGGTAGCACATGCGCTCTAGACCCAGGACATAGTTATGCCTTTGCTCATCTCTGCCCAGGCCGGGTCTGCGTGCCAGACAAGGAACCATTTTATTTCGCTTTATTTGCCGTTAAGAGGGTCACGGGACTGACAATGACAACGTAACAATAAACCCCCTGGAGAATCTGCCAAAAACCTCTTGGCAGCATTTCAGCAGCCCAACCAGCGAATGAAAAGGCTCTGTAGCAGGTTGTTACTTGGGATGGCGGGGGATGGGTTTATGCTCTGTTTAAAATCTACAAGGAACAGAATGACAACAGATTAATGCCCATGGCAAACCACAACAATTATTCTACTCTATGTAATTACTGTCACACGGCTCTATGCTGTTAGGGCTTGAGAAAGGGCCAACCAATGAACATTACAGACAGCCGTTTGGTTTATGTTTACTCTCGGTGCCACAACCATTGTTGAATCATACGGGTTGAGTTTTAGTGCTCCGAGCCTAATGAGATGATACACACACGGCAGGATGCTGACGTGGTCTCGGGGTGGTGGTGGTGGTGGTGGGGGGTTAGTCCAGAAATACTGTTTACACTGGACATGTCACAGTATTCACCATGAGGGATTCATGGGGTGCTCCCACTGCAAGAGTTTTCCCAGAGATGCTGGGAATATGCTGACTGACTGACCCCTTCCCCTGTGTTTATACGCATCCCTCAGAACACTCAACGTGTCACCAACTCACTCTCACACACACACACACACACACACACACACACACACACACACACACACAAGACACAGCAGCGTGTAACCGTGCTGCCCTTTATTAGCCTGTAAGCCAGATATGATCCTCCTGCACGCATGTATATACCCATGTGTGTGTGTGTGTGTGTGTGTGTGTGTGTGTGTGTGTATGTGTGGGATAATGTATTTATAGTGATATCAGGGTTGGACCTTGTTTTATTTAAAACATCTGGCAATGGCAGAATAGTCCATCATGAGGTGGAGGCCAAACACGGCAAACGATGCTGAACAGCAGCTGAGCGTTTGCCTCTCTGCATTTTGTCCCCTGGGAAGAGAAGTTAAAAGTATTGGGGGGGGGGGGGGGGGGGGGGGGGGTGATGAATGCATTAAATAGCAATAGAGAGCAATACGGCTGCTGATGTGCAGCTGGATGGAGACAACTTCCTGTGTGCAGGAACTCACTAGCCCTGTGTGGGCGTGAGGCAAGAGGAGGAGTCAATGACAACACAGCAGACCTCCACTGGTCATACACACACACACTCGTTTGCTTTACAACACTTTACAATAAGGGTACATTAATAAATCATGAAATAACATTAGTTGATGCAGTAATAAGCATCAACTAACAATTAATTAACAGTTCATTAATAGTAAACTAAGGGTCTAGTAATCAGTTACTTCTGGTGTTGATGTTTACTAATGGTGTTAACTAAGTGATTATTGTATACATTATGTAACAGGGATATGGTTACGGTTAGCCCTGACCTCAACCACACCAGCCCTAACCTTAACCATAACATTAACCCTAACCCCTATGCTATTGATATATAATAATGCTTATTAGTGCATTAACTATTGTTTATGAATGGTTAACTAATGTACCCTTTTTGTCAAGTATTACCCATTTGCTCATTCACTGACATACACACTCACTCACTCATACACTCACTCACTCTTCCCCCCCCCCCCACACACACACACACACAAACACACTCAGCATTTGTATAAAAACAGGAAACAAAAAGAATAGAGTAAACGAAACAAAGAGACATCGAGAAAGGAACACAAATAAAAATTTGCTACAAATAGAAGATTATGAAGACAAAACAAGGAAAACAATCATCCACATGCACACATGCACATGGGCGCATGAGTAGAACTCATTTAAGAAGACGGTTATGAGAGACGGTCCATGGAGCCTCGCCAGCCTCCTGCCAGACGCTGGATCAACAGCCCTGGGGACCTGCAGACATTGAAGCACACGAGGCGTGCGCTGCGAGCCACATCAAAGCTCCGAGTGGGATGTTCCAGGAGCGCCATCGCCACCAGAAACGGTGGACTTCACTCACTTCAATGTGTACATGAGGTTCAAGACGCGTACAACAAAAAAAACTAGCATCTCCCGGGCGGCGGGGCACTTCTTCTTTAAACACAAGCCATCCAAAAGGATTGTTCAAATAAATAACCCCACTAGGATAGACGGTTTGAATACAGCCACACCACAGTGGGACAGGGGAGGTCTCTCTCTAGATCGGGAGTTTGGCATGTGTTGTGGGAAAAATATGACCCATGATGCCTTAGTTCAGATAAACCGTTTGTTGTTATTACTCGCCCCCGAGCAGAAAAGTCCCCTGAGACGAACCTTCTGGTCCGCTAGGCAGAGCATATATATATATATATATATATATATATATATATATATATATATATATATATATATATATATATACGGGGCTTAGTTCAAATGCAAAACACGTCATCCATGTACCGCATGAGCATCCAGACGATTAGAAGCAGGAAATGCTTGAGTGTAGTAGCATTGAGTGTGTTGACTGCTCTAAACTCCTGTCTGCCTGGCAGATCAGAATGTCCCATCTAAAAAGCCAAGATGTTGGAGCAAGGCCATGAAACGCTGCTTGCTTTTTTCACCCGTTAAAACACACCCTGCAGAGAATGATGTGTTATCTTCCAAATCCTGTTTCTCTCAAGAGTGTTGACTATATAAGTGGAAACTATTCATAAATTAAGTTGCGTTCTCCCAGTAAATGAACTGATGAACAGATGTGCATTTTAAAAGCACATCTGAGACATGAACAAATCATATTTGTTATGACAAAGAACAACCAGAGCAAGTATCCCTCACTAACGCTTCTTAAAAAGCTTGTCCCTTCTCATCCCTCCTTTCTCTGGGCTATTCATTAGTTAATCCTCTTGGAGAAGTCATACCTGAAGCCAATCTGCCAAGTACGCTGTAGGGCTGATATCACTCAAATGGTGACGCAATCCTGCAACCTGAGAGCCTAAAGCTAAACTGCAGTTGTTTTCCTGGCGCTACTCGACTCTGTCAACTATGGGTGCTGTATTGCATCGCTACAGTGGGTGGTCGGTATGTTTAGGGGAATAGGTATGGTGGGGGTGGGTGGGGGGGGGGGGGGGGTGACTGTAAATGCTTGTTGTGGTGGTGGGACAGGGATGCAAAGGGATTCTGGGTAAAATCGTTGGTTGTAGATTAAAGGTCTTAGATGTGGCGTGTGTTTGAAATCAGTTTAATGAACCAATTAATGCTAGCAATTTTGGAAACTTCTACATCAAAGATGGCCTTCTGGCAAAGCACTAAAAGGTCATGTATTTATTATTAGACGTATAGATTTGCAGGTTCTCTTAGGCCAGGGGTCTACAACCTTCACTATCAAAATAACCATTTTTGGTCCATCTCCACCAAATAAAATTAATCTGGAGCCACAAAACCAATTTGACCCCTAAAATGAAGATAACACAGCATATAAAGTTGTATATATAGTTATACTATATATAAAATAACTAATAGCCTAAAGTTTGTTGCATTTATGAAATTTGTAGTTGTAGGATGTAATGTTTATTTTGGTTGACAAAATATTAAAACCGTTTTTCTTTTGTTATTTTAGTGTCACAGTATCACCTTGATCTCCAAAATAAGAGGTGTTTCCTTTGAAAGAAAAAAATTAAACAGCCATTATTTATTTCCATTTGTTTCAAAGATCCAGGGAGCCACTGCAGAGGGGTGGAAGAGCTGCATGCAGCTCCAGAGCCGTAGGTTGCTGACCCCTGTCTAACGCGTACAGGGTAAGACATATAGGTTTTAAAGCCTGTTCCTAATGTATCTAACAGGAAATAGCTGGAACACAGCCTATCAACCTATTAGCACTACAGCTGACAATGCGACACCTCAGCCAGGGTGCCGTCGTCCCAAACATAAATGAGTATGTGAGGTACTTCCCTCTGACATTCCGGCTAGTTTATTACCGTTGTTGTCGCGGCGATTCCAGACAACATCCAAGTCAGCTTCAGAGAGCGTAGTGAGCGTGGTATCAACTTGGAGGGGAAGGAGAGGAGTTCTGCATCCTGGATGATCATCTACACCTGAGAGACTTGTTTCAGAGAGACCCCCACCCCCACCACTCTCCCCCTCCTCTCCTACTCCCCCTCCTCTCCCTTCCAACATCTGGACAACAAAACACCAGCGTCTCCCATCTCCCTCCCTCCACACTGTCCCACAAACACACTAGGGTATGGCCCTTTCGATCACACACACACACACACACACACACACACACACACGCATGCACACACACTGAAACATAACACTAGCACACACACGCTAGCGTACCCACACACACAGACACACACACACATACGCACACCCTAACTTGCGAGAAATTAAGTCTGCTGCATCAACGTCACAACCTCTCTGCTCCAACAAACTATCCCCCCACCACACACGCACGCACACACACACACACACACACACACACACACACACACACATGCACACACATACACACACACGCACACACACATACACACACACACACACACAAACACACACACACCAAATCCCATCAAAGGGAAGCAAAAGAAAAACAGAGAGGACACAGCTGAATATAGTTAGAACTCATACTGGTTTACCATTCTGCTTGTGTTCCACGGTGGCTTCCCAAAACACAACGGAGTGTGTGAAAGAATGAGAAAAAAAAAACAATTTGAAAAGGAGAGAGACAGGAGGGGGTTGCTGGGAAGGAAATGTGGGTGATGGTTTACAATGTTTCAGGAGGTTGACATGACAGCTGAGTTTCCACTTAACTCCACTTATGTTCATTCACATCTTTGCCATAAAGAGCATGTCTGAGTGACAGGCTCGTGGGTCATTATACTAGTCAGAACTATAAGACTGGACTTATCTCAGCTATTAGACTGCTGAGGATGCAGAGTTAAACACCAGAGGAGAAGTATTAAAAGATGAAATATGAAGCTCACACACAATTCATACATTTTGTATGATGCTCTTACGTTGCTTGTGTTGCTGAATCCGAACCTGTTATGATCCAGCCAGGTTTAGATACATGTAAGCCAGTTACAGTTAAAACGTTTTATTTAATATGTTCAGATTATACCACACAAGCAAAGATTCAGGCAAAAAAAGAAAAGAATAACAACATGGACATGAATGGGACTTTTATTCAGTCCCAGTTGTTCGCATTACATTAACTGTTCTTATCATCTTATAAAAGCACCAGATTGTTTTCTTTTGCCTTTTGAGTTCTTTTGCACTCTGTCGTAGATCCTGAAGTGTTTCAGTTGGAAACAGGAAAACAAAGTTATTTTCCTAAAGGATATGATCGAAACTAAAACATAAAATAAGAAAACGTATTCACTATAAATATGCTGCTTCTTTAAAGAAGTGAATTCACTTCTTTGTTTTGGTTGTAGATACAAAAGTAAAGCAGACCAGAACCACCCATGTATTCACATGATTGTTTAATCCAATAATCAGAAATAACCTTGACTACAATGGAACTATCCCTCTTTAATATTGTTGTCAAGAACTATGGTCCAACTTCTTATGTTATCTCTTTCTCCTCCTCCCCCTCCTCCTCCTCATTCCCCTCTTCCTTCCCCTCCTCCTCCTCCTCTCGAGATGGGCTGCAGCTGGCTGTCAGCTCAGTATGAGGGGGGAATGAGAAGAGAGATGGAAGGGTTTTCAACACACAGACGTCCATCCGAGCCCTGCTTAATGTTCCTCTTTCAGACCTCTGTGAACGACCCCTACCAGCGTCTAATGGCCAGCAGCAGTGAGGCATAGTGCCCTTTAAGAGAGTGTTTGAGAGCAGCAGCCCGGTGATGGGGAAGTTACAGCATGAGTGATGAATTATGAATCACAGGATTGACGATCACTAAACTGCTGCTCCTCGGTCGCAAAGCTCTGCTGCGCAAAGTTGTGGCAAGGTCAGTGTTGTGTTACGCCCCCTCTCGCACATAAAACAGAAACAAGAAGAAACAAAGATTTGTATCGTGTTATCTCACGCTGCTTCAAGCCAAGCCTTCAAACTTGCGTCCGTGCAGAACAAGTTCCTGCACAACAGCTGTGTGTCTCGCTGACAACAGATAGGAAATATCGTCGCAGGACGGAATGGGCTCAATGCATTTTAAGTAAGCCCCCGCTGAAGCGAAGAATGTTACCAGCATGGCCGTCGCGCCCGGAGCATATGGGGTGTACGCTGAGCGGCTGAAGAGCGCGACATGCAGGGCATACTTTCTGCACGGTCATAATGCGAAACACATTTCCACATAGTGGCTGGCATGCGGGGAGCCAAGAGAGACAGGAAACAGCTGATGATGAAGGATTAGGCCCAGGCCCGGGGTAGCGAGCCTAGCCTAGCAGCAGTGCACCCTGGGAGGAGAGGCTTTACTACAGCGCATACCAGATTCATGACACAGAGGTTAAGTCACAGTAATGGTTGATAGAAAAATGAAACATCCCCCCATGTTTTACTAAGTCAGACACCACTCATTTATTTGGAAGGGCTAATGTTTCCGTCTGGAGTTTACGGATAGTTTCTGAGGATCAGAAACTATGCCTTTGATGGTAAAACTGATAAAAATGCAACTATCCAGTGGCTAATCTGAATCAATCCTCCGAAAGAAGGTGGCTAAAGATGACCTATGACTTCAGAGTGGCCGACTAACACATAGCAACCTTGTTTTTATTACAAGACATCGGTGTCGGAGATGCTTGCATCTAAAGTAAAAAACAACTAAAGTACACAACTAAAGTAAAGAAGTCACAGGTATAAAGTACATGAATGTGCTCTTTACGGTGCACCCCAACTGTCATGAACCAGGACCAACAGCACATTCTGGTTCAAACTACAGCGCAGCGCTGTTAGGTGGACAACATCTGTTGGATCAGTGTCAACAAGATGTGTGGATACCACGTGTGTCTATCTACCCCAACATGGCTCACATCTCCAACACCCCCCGCTGAACATGGACT
The DNA here is from genome assembly GCA_026745465.1 of Lota lota. Lineage (NCBI taxonomy): Eukaryota > Metazoa > Chordata > Actinopteri > Gadiformes > Lotidae > Lota > Lota lota. The sequence continues at coordinate 960,061 of JACYXH010000429.1, read as the reverse complement.
GTGATTCATATGGTTGTACGCTGTCTGCCTCACATTGCGGACGAGATTTGCGAGAGCCGGGGCTTGTGGGAGATTACTCAACGGTGACTGCGGCGAAAGACCCCTCCCCCCCCAATAACCCATAGTGTCACAGGAGCTGGCATGTCTCCCTTTTGCGGCTATCGCTAAAGACAGACCCATCCCTCAGACTCCAATGGTCCACTGCCAGTTGACAGTGACTGATTTGGGAATGCGATAAAGGCTGCGGTGCCGTCACTAGCTGTTGAGCCATTCCCCCGTGTTGCAATGTAGAGAAGATCGATTCTGATAGGGTTACGCAGAAGAGGGACGGACGGCGATGGCTCAGGGATAGCAGGCCATCAGGTCACGTTGTGGGGGACTGAAGAAAGAGCTGTGTAAACAAACCCCCTTCAGCATTGCAAAGTGGATAGCATCCAAACAACCGGTCCTGTAAAACTGAGTGTGTGTTTGTGTGTGTGTCTGTGTGTCTATGTGTGTATGTGTGTGTGGGTGTATGTGCATGTGTGTGTGTGTGTGTGTATGTGGTATGTGTGTGTGTGTGTGTTCAGACACCTTGTCAAACGCATTCCGTGAGTGAGAAGATAGACAGTCAACAGCCCACCAGGCGTCTTGTGTACAAAGATGCAGACCGCTCTCAGCAAACGCCAAGAAAAGGGCAAACCGTCAGCATATTGATGTTTGAACAGGTAGCTTACACCCTTTCACATTGTAAAGGCTGGTGTGTGTACACAATCCCACGTATGCGTGGAGCAAATGCCACGTAATGTCACAAGCAGAAACAATACACGCCCTTATTCAACTGTTGTGGTTGAAGTGGAACGCAATTCCATGCAGGAGACAAAACGTTTGAATCAATCACTTGAAGAAGACTTCTTAAACAGGATTAAACAGAGCCAAGGAAACAAGACTGTAGGGCATCATTCATCATTTAGCAACTTCTTCCAGGTGAAATTCATCTGAAGAGATAACCTTTGGCACACACTGGCTTGCAGATTGCATCCCCCGACAGACAGCTATCAAATAAAAAATTTCCTAGTGGGTGTCGTGTGCCGACTTGAGCCCATCTTTAACAACTAAGCCTGGGGGCGCGCTGGCAACCATTGCCAGGGCACCTGTGATACAAATAATAATCCAAAGTGTGTGAAAGCATCTCTTACCTGCTGGGGTTATCTATCTCTCAGCCACAGTGTCCGGCTCCTACAGCATAGTAGCGTCTCTCCGAATGAAGAAGAGTCACTTCTCTCTCTCTCTCCCTCTCTCTCCGCCTCTCTCTCTCTCTCCGCCTCTCTCTCTCTCCCACGGCCCCCGGGTCCGTGAAAGTTATCCGAGCGACGGTGGGACTCCTTCTGGGACGGGAGGAGCTGCTCCTCCGCGCTGGGACGGCTGGTTGCGCTGTGCAGATCCCTCAGATGTCGGGGCCCGGGAGGGCGGTAGGTTAAGCTCCAGCGTCCTGGGAGTTTGCCGGAAGATGGTCCCCGCTGAGCCCTGCTGTTTGTTTAGTCGGACCCCAGCCCTGTAGCCGGGGCTGCTGGTGGTGGTGGTGAGAGGTGGGCCGGTGGTGGGATCCTGTCTTCTCCTCTTCTCAACAACAAATGATGAAACCTTCTTACTTTTCCCCCAAAGAGTTTTGTAGGGTAGACAAAATTGGGAAAGAAAGCGGCTGAACAATGGATAACAGGGAGAAACAGACAGGGATGTGTTGACGCACACACAGACACACACACACTCAGTGCTGAGGCAGAGGAGAATGTCAGTGGCCTGGCTCCGCAGCAACACTTAACACACCAAGAGTCTCCATGAGGTGGGAGGGAGGGAGGAGGGAAAGAGTTGGGAGAGAGAAACTGAGAGCTGGAGAGAGAAAGAGAGCGGAAGACTAAAAGAAAGCGAGAGAAGAGATGAGTGAGAGAGAAAGAGATGAGAGAGAGAAAGGGAGAAAGAGAGAGAGAGATGAGAGAGATGAGAAAGAGAGCGGGATGAAAGAGACTTCAAAACACGGATCGAGTTCTGCTTGTTGTTGTTAGGTAGCCGTGGAGGTCTCGACTGGAGTGATTTGTTTTTGAATGGAGGCGAGCGAGACTGCCAGTGGACCTTGGGCAGGGAGGAGGTGCAGCCGAACGGCAGCGAATGGACACTGCGGGTCTCTGCTGGCAACTGTGACCTGGACCGCATCTAAGCCAGCAGAACAGAAAGGAAAAGCGCAAAGAAAAGAACAGAAAAAAATGGTGCACAAAGAAAGGAAGAGAAATGTGAGAGTGAGTCGAGAGAAAGAGAAAGAGAGTGAAAGAGTGAGTGTGTGTGTGTGTGTGTGTGTGTGTGTGTGTATGTGTAAATGGCCTGGCTGAAAAAAAAACGATGTTTTGGCAGGGGCTCATGACAGCCGGCTTTGAACGTTTATTTCATAGAGAAAGCAACTTAACGAAGCAGCTCAGGTGAAAACGGATTTGCACAAGGGTGCAACAGAAACACCCGGCCTTAAGCCTCGCTTTCTGCTGACCATTCCCTGTCTCACTTCCACTTTCTCCAAAGAAAATGAAATGACACTGAATGCATCCCTAACTCACATTCTGAGGGGATGGCTTGAAATTCAGGACGTTAGCTAGCAGCTGAGCTAAGCTCTTTTCTCTCTCTAACAGTGTAGGGTTCCTGAGAGTGAGGCCACAGAGGGGGAGACATAGAGGGGACGGGGGGGACGGGGGGGGGAAGGGTGGACTGAACTGTAAGCAAGCCTCTCTCCCTCTCTCTCTTTAATTGGAGTGGCAAATCTAAAGGCCCTACTAACAATAATTAGAGAGTGCAATGAAGGCCTTATTATTTAGGTAGGAGCATTCTACAAGGCAGTGTTCCACGGCAGCCCTGATGGCCCACTTTTCTGCAAAGGCACCCCAATTCTTAGCGAAGCAAGAGGTTTCAGCCTGTCTGTGATTTGGTTTTAGGTCAAAATTCTGCAGCTATGGAAAGGGCAAGGGTGTGATTTGAAACAATTCCCAAAGCAAAAAGGGCCTGCTTTGAGGATTGTTGGTTCTCATCAAAGGGTTCCAGTGTCGTGTACACAGCAATTATTGTTCAACGCCCGCTGGATTGGCAAAGTCACAAATACATCCATGAGGATTTGCATTTTCCACTTACTTAATGACTTTGGCTTTAGAAATCAAACACAACTCTTTTTCTTTTTAGTCCGTAACTGAAAATGACATGTATTGGCAGAAAACTACAGTTCAACACCCTGGGTGCTCGCCAGCTAAAAAACAACAAGTCAACTGATCGTATAATTTGATAACTTTTATAAGACCAGCATGTATTGCATTAAAAAAAAAACATGGACGCACGCACACATTAAAAGACAAATTTGCTTTATCAGCAATGACGAGAGCATTTAATGAGGCGATCTTTCTCCCCACTTCCTGCTCCGCCCACGCATAGCGTCTTCCGATCATTTCAAGATCCTTATCATGTGTTGTCAATGCAACGTTGAAGAATGAGAGAGTTTATGGGGAGAAAGCAAACAAGATGTCGTACAACACTGGATTACTGTCCGTGCTCACTCATTAAGGGCTGACAGAGCAGTGAAAACCCTGCTAACGACCTGCACTCCTAACTGTTCTAACTACTAGCACAATGGCCCCAGTCTAGTTGAGTGTATTTACACAGAAGAGATTACCCCCCCACCCCCCCCCCCCCCCCCCCCACCACCACCACCACTACATCCACCACCACCCCTCCCCACCATTCTCTGATCGGTCCTGTTCTCATAGCTACACAACCACCCTGGCCCTGTGATTGTGTTTCTCTGGGCTCCAGATAGAGCTGGAGGTTATCTCCCTCTGTGTGACAGCCAGGGGCCCCCGGAGGCCAGGGAGCCCAACAGAGGACAGGGGAAACGAGGGGAGGAAGGAGGGGAGACTGGGCCCGAAACAGACTCCATCATGCCCAACACTGACACATGAGGATGGATGTGGCAGATGCATGTCTGGTCTGAAATCGAGTGCAGTATAAGCACTACTGGTGCTTTTTAACTGTTCTAGTGTAGGTTAAAAGAGTAATAAAATGTTGATGAAATTCCACTTCGATTCTTAGATAAGTCCTAGCTAAGATATTGAGTGACTGCACGTCAGATGTGGACACTTGACACACATCAGTGTTTTCGTGCAGGTTTACCTTGTATTTTTTGCTTCAATATTGATTGTATGCTTTCATTGTTCTCAGACTCAAGTAAGAGTTGCCTTGGATACAAGTGTCTGATAAGTTACTAAATGTAGATGCATTTAGAAAATGTCATTAGCAAATACAAATATGGAACCTTTCAAAAACGTGATTTGTGCGTTCATGTGCTTAAGGGGTCAGTTTGATTTAGTTTGACTGTTTGATTCATTTAAAAGGTTTACTGTTTGACCCAATTAAAAGGTTTATGATCCAAACTACTGTTCAAAACGCTCAACTCAGCAAAGTTTCTTTGCCCAACTGATATTCCGAGGATTGAAACTCCCGAAAAAGGAAAAGAAGATCAAATTATAACATTTGAAAAGGCACAAGGGATAGCGTAAGTAACCGTTCTCATTGGGACAACCATTGCGTTTCACTTTTGTGACTGGGAGCATATATCGATTTTTTTTATTGCAATTCCAACCTTGGTCATGAAGTTATATTTTTCACCGGGTTGTCCATGTTTATACGGCCTGCATGAAACAACATGATAAGAAAGCACGGGGCAAAGTATCTAAGATGAGCTTATAGTAGTCCATCTTCAGAACATTGTACTTTCAACATGGCAGACACCCGTCCAAAACATCCACCTTCAAATACTAGTATATGAAAACCCGTGGTACAAACATAATTCAAAAAGCTAACAAACACAAAGTAGCCTACAAAGGTTTCACCTAAAATGAGCTCAACAGACAAACATGCACAGACGGGCACAGTCAGATTAAACAAAACAAGCACAGACTGACTGATACAAGGGCTGACATCAATTAGGCATGGTGTGAAGCTAGGACTAGTTCACAGAGGCAACTGGGAGTCCTGAGATGACCGGTTAATGGAACACAATGAGGACATCTATAGGAAAAGGAAGGTAGTACAGGTAGTATAGTGAAATAAACATGGCAGTTATCCTTTAAAAGAGCAGTGTTTGGCTTTTAATGTTTTCAAGGATAAAGCAGACGAATACATTTCAGCTATGAACACAAACCTCACTTGTTATTTTCACACAAACACACACACGTGCACCCACAAACACCCACACACACACACACACACACACACACACACACACACACACACACACACACACACACACACACACACACACACACACACTAATACACACACGAGCGCGCGCGCACACTCACACACAAACAGACACGCACACACGCGTTAGTTCCGCATTCAGTCTATGTTCCGCATATTGTAGGCTACTTAAAATGAGGTCTATTTATGTTTATGCACAATCCAGACGGCCTCACCCAACAGAGCAAAATAGCATTTTCAAAAGATTAATCAAACCAGTCGCAGAAGCAAATACTTCGCTTTACTTTTGGAAAATCGCCGAGTAGGCCGATGGAAATGCCCAAATGAAAGCTGTAATGAGATCAACGCACTGAAATCATATATACAGGCTGAGTTACAAAGTAAAACATAAATGAGAGATCCGCGTTACACGTTTGGAGTGCGCGTGCTGCAGCTGCCAGCCTGACGTCCATGGATGCGTTGGCGCGCGCCAAGGGAAGGCCACGATGTTGTTTATTTGTTCTCCTGCTTCCAAATGGTTTTAGGAATACAAGAGCAAAAGTGTGGCTCTCTACACGCACAGAACTTTACGCAGCATACCCTTCATATATGTAGGCCTATATATATATATATATATATATGTGTGTGTGTGTGTGTGTGTGTGTGTGTGTGTGTGTGTTTATATATATATATATATATATATATATATATATATATATATATATATATATATATAGGCTTATATATAATACATTTAATAATGAGCTGCTGTCCCGAAATCGAATTGGTTGGTCTCAGGTAAACCATGACGTCATAACGATTGTACTTTTGAACTTGTGTGCAGTAAATCTATAAAGGTGTGTAGCTTATCCACAGGTAGCCAATCCAAACACACTCAGCTGGATCTTCGGCCGTATCAGGCATAGTGGACATGGGTCAATGATTGTGGGGAGTTTGATTTCATGGAAATTGAGGAGCCTTATAATTAATATCGAGATCTACCTGATGTCACTGTTTTTGGAGAAGGGCTTTGGCATGTACTCTAACTCCCACCCGGCGAGGTACCTGGCTCCAACATTGAGTAGCCAATACATCCCGTCGTCTTATGGAGATTTCAGTGACTATCATCACCAGGTCCCGGAGTTCGGCGACCCGCTCTGTGATACACCAACGGCTGCATGGAGCCGCGCTTACGCAGCTCCGCGGGAGGAGTGGTCAACGTTTGGCCATGGCTTCCCGGGCTCAAGTCCCATTGCTGGCCAAGCGTCTTACGAGACCCCGGAGTTTACCGCTCTGCACTCGGCCTTCGGAGGGGGATCTTGCGCTTCACTCACCAAAGGCCCGGGAGACCCTTTTACGAACTCTGTGATTAGTAAATCATATGAATGGACCAGAGACAGTGGGCTCCCAGTGTCAAGTGATGGCGCAGAACAGCACTCCGTTCCGACGGCTGAGGACAGCCAGTTGTCAGGTCAGCCTCCACGGTTACATTTATGGGAAAATATGGAGTTAGTAAATATATAGAGAAAACAAATTTGCCATTGATGACTTGTTACTTGATGTTATATTTATGGCTTTTGAGTTGCAGAGAGAGAGAGAGAGAGAGAGAGAGAGAGAGTGTGTGTGTATACTGCATTTACATTACCCCCAATTTTCCCGAAATCTGACATTTTAAAAAATATATTTATAGAAACAACAGCATATGCAGTAGGAACAACTTCAATAATAAAACGTATTATTGTTAAGAATATTATTATGTTTTTTTCTTTTTATAATTGGCCAGAGGGCACTTTTAACCAATGAGGGCAAAGGGGCAATGGCCTGCATGGGCCTCTGTAGGTACCCCCTGTGCACGTATATGTATATATATATATACACATACACAACACATAATATGTATAAATAAAGATAAAGTTCCTCTCTCAGGTATCATGGAGCCAGATTTTTTTCCCCTACCCACTCCTTGTTGGCCTATATCTGTGCTCACTATTAAGAGTCTCCTGAACGACTAAATAAATAGGAAACACGTGTAAAGGCAAACACCAGTTCCTATGCGGGTTAGGTTGAACAATACAAATGACGATAAATCCCTTTTTTCACATACTTACTTGCTAACAGTTTCAACACTGCCCTGGTGAGACAGATACTATTCATGCACAACAATCAATCAAATGGTGTGTTTTCACCTCTCCCTTCCGCAAGCACGCTACAAAGCCAACACTGCAGACAGCGTGCTCCACACCCTCTCTGTCCACTGCTTGTGACCTCAGATGGCGACACCATGGCTGTGTAACACGGACAACACAGGAAGTGTCAGCATGGCATTACCGAAAAAGAACTAGATGTTGGTATTGAAGGCTTGTGTGTGTGTGTGTGTGTGTGTGTGTGTGTGTGTGTGTGTGTGTGGATGTGCTTGTGGGTGTGTGGGTGCTTGTGGGTGTGTATGTGTGTGTGCTTGTGGGTGTGCTTGTGTGTGTGTGTGTGTGTGTGCATGTGTGCACGTGTGTGTGTGTTTGTGTGCTTGTGGGTGATGTTTTAATCAACGTTGTATCACGTTATGCAGGTCTTGTGCCACACAAGTCTACTTTGCATGCTCACAACTAATGTGACACTTCATGAATAGCAGCCTATGTAAACACATATGTAAACAGCACTTGGAGATAAGAAAATGCAACAGTGTCGCAATGCAGTGAGAAGTCCCAGTGTTGGTTATGATTAACATGATTAATAGGATAGATGAGCCTTTAACGGGCGTCTGGCCTCAAAAATGGCACCAGGCATGTACCTAGCAGTGGTCCATTACGCCACTGTTTACACAGGACATGAATCATCACTGGGTCATTTCACACCATTTCTTCAGTGAACCACAGTTTAAACCAGTTCTCTTCAAAGTGGTGGCTTTACTCAAGGCCTTGCTAGCGTGCAGGAATGGGGAACCAGCACTCGCTTAGTCTCTTACTCGCTCACATTGTCACTCACCCACTCTCTCACTAGAAATAATTGGTCAAGTCGTTCAGAAATGGTTATTATTGTTGTTGTTGTTGTTTAATATGCGATACAGGAGGAAGGACCCGCACCAAAGATAAGTACAGGGTGGTGTACAGCGACCACCAGCGGCTAGAGCTGGAGAAGGAGTTCCAGTACAGCCGCTACATCACCATCCGGAAGAAATTCCAGCTGTCCCTGGAGCTCCACCTCTCCGAGAGACAGGTGGGGAGCGCAGCCGTGAGAGAGAGAGAGAGAGAGAGAGAGAGAGAGAGAGAGAGAGAGAGAGAGAGAGAGAGAGAGAGAGAGAGAGAGAGAGAGAGAGAGAGACAGAGACAGAGACACAGACAGAGAGAGAGAGAGAGAGAGAGAGACAGACAGACAGACAGACAGACAGACAGACAGAGACAGAGAGACAGAGAGACAGAGAGACGGAAAGACAGAGACAGAGAGAGAGAGCGACAGAGAGACAGAGACAGAGAGAGACAGAAAGACAGAGAGAGACAGAGACAGAGGGAGCACAATGTATCGGGTGAGCAGAGAGAGAGATGGGGGTTTAAGGCAGCAGAGGGAGAGAGAGAGAGAAAGAGGGAGGGTAAAGGCAGTGGTATATCTGGAGCCATGGGCGTTAAATGGTCAGCTTTTGTGGATGTAAATCTTCATCAGAATCACATGGGTTTGCTGGTTGTTTTCCTTGGTCTGAGCTTCTGCCCCGCGTGTCTGCGACTCAGGTGAAGATATGGTTCCAGAACAGACGCGCCAAAGAACGGAAGTTGTCGCGGAGGAAGCAGCAGGTTTCCCAACAGGCCTCGGCAACATTGCCATCACCTGAAGAAGCCAACTCCGACCCGCCACCAAGGACTCCTCCGGTGCCGCCAGTCCAGTGCTAGCCATGGCATCGATGGCCTGAAGAGGAGCCCCCATCACCCCCTCCTCCTGACATTTAACTCTGATTAGAAAATGATCTCTGTTGGTTCCTGTGCTCTGACGAAGGGTCATGCCAGGTGGAGACATTAGGAACTGTTTGTCTGTTTGTAAAAGGCCTTTCTTAGAAGATATGTTAGCCAGACCGCTCTGTGCCATGAGGAGAGGGAGTTTTAGTTCATAGCAAGTCAAATATCGACGTTAACAGATGAACAAATGTTGCTTTTGCTTTACTTCCGACCAGATTTGCCCCAGAGCGAAGGCAGCAAGAGTGTCAGTAAGTTGTTGGCCAAAAGAGTCCAAAGGTCTGGTATCACATCGAGGTATCACATCGAGAGATTACACCACTTACGCTTCTAAAAACCCACATCCTGAACGCATGTGTCATGATGTTGCACAAATTGATAGGGAAAGGACTAAACATTAAGAACTGTTTGTCTGTTTGTAAAGGGCCTTTCTTAGAAGATATGTTAGCAAGACCGCTCTGTGCCATGAGGAGAGGGAGTTTTAGTTCATAGCAAGTAAGCGCAATGCCACAGTTTGGAGAATCTCAGAAACAATGACGGTGCCTGACGAAAGTGAAGCAATCGACGGAGCATTCCAAACAGTTTTGTCTGAACTAGAACAAATATCGACGTTAACAGATGAACAAATGTTGCTTTTGCTTTACTTCCGACCAGATTTGCCCCAGAGCGAAGACAGCAAGCGTGCCAATAAGTTGTTGGCCAAAAGAGTCCAAAAGGTCTGGTATCACTTACGCTTCTAAAAACCCACATCCTGAACGCATGTGTCATGTTACACAAATTGATAGGGAAAGGACTAAACACATGTTTCAAACATTTGTTTAGAGAGAGAGAGTGACAGACAGAGAGAAAGAGAGAAAGATAGAGAGAGAATAAAGCAAAGAGGAACTACAACCACAGAAATGAGAAGTGACACCTCGATTTAACCAGAATCGCTAAATCCTTGCTTCAGCACAAACGCTTATAAGTCACACTGTTTGGGTGCATCGTCTGCTTTTGGTTTTCCCAATAATAATAATTTAACCTGGTTGATTTGATGACAGACCTATCAGGATACGAGTTAGCAAACTCTTTTCATAACCGCCATCTGCTGCTGATGTTTCACTGAGAACAAAATGGAAGACCTCAACAGAGAAACATGTGATTTAATGACACATCAAACTATGATGGATCATAAACTATTTTTATATGACAATGAGAATGTTTTTAATAGTATCTGTCAACCTTTAAACCCCTGGTATCGAATAGACTATCAAATGACTCCTGTGTTTGGTAGCTTGTTAAAATGAATAAATGTGCACTTAAATTCTGTATGTATATGTATGTATGTATGCAAGTATATATATGTATGTATCAGTTTACATCGTCATACACTTAAGTAGATATTAAGAAAATACATTAAATCTTATTCAAAATAGTATATTTCATACAGCTGAATCCAGGCATCTTCACATGCATAGAAGTGGTTTCACGGATTCAGATTTCAGAAGTATTTGCTCATAATGTTTTCGTTTATTTTTTATTTAACAGGAGAAAGGGTTATTGAAATAATTAAAAATTAATTATTTCAATAATTAACATGAAGTCAGATGTGATGTATAGCATAATAAATTATATATTGGCATGACCAAAATGTCAGCTTGAATTTCCAAATAGAATGAATGCTGACTCATCAGAACATAGGGGATCAATGACGTTGCCTTTCTGATGCCAAGATGGAAGTGTAAGTAAAAAGATTAAACAGGTCTACACGTCATTCTGGGTCTTTCCAGCTTTCAGGGCCTCATCTTTCGGGGCTGAGCGTACACACAGTCATCCACATTAGTTTCCAGCGTCTGCCTGAGGCCTGGAGCCACCTTGACCTGCCCGTACTCCACCTCACTCTCCCTCTGCTCTCTCTGCCGTCCCTGCTGCTGTAGCACAGAGATGTCTGCGTAGGTTACGTCCTCCGCTTCTGTGGTGTCTGGGGAGAGGAGAGCGGGACGAATAGAGAAGAGCAAATAAGGAAATGAGAGAACAGAACGGCAAACAACAGTTATAACCAAAAATAATGTTGAAGTATTGCCCTTCAAAATGGCTTCCAAAACTGTAGTCGGTGTAACATTCCATTCCATTACAGTGTTCGACTGTAACATTACTGCACTACATTATACTTTACATTGTTAAGGATGTACCAAAGAGCCGGGGATATTGTACCTTTTGAGATTTTCTTCTTTTTTGTACAGTAGACTCCCAATGCAACTATCAGGAGCAGTGCCATCGCTGACAGAGAACCAGCTATTATAGGGACGAGTTCTGTGGAAATATGGCAGAGGGAGGAATAATATTTACATATACATAAAAATATATATAAATGTATGTAAATGTATATAGTATATATATATATAAACTAACGGGTAGGCAGACTATAACATCATTATCATCATAACGTCTCAATAAAAATGCTTGTTAATAATTTCCCTTTAATGATTGATTGCACTATATATATGTGTTTTTCTATATCTATTGGCTAGTCTGTTTACCCTTTATATTGACACTGACTGGTTCTGGTGTCTCGTTGTATAAGGTATTGTTGTCTTTATGCACCCACTGTGATATATGTGTCCCATTAGATATGCAGTTTACTTATATGAAGCCTATGAGAGACAAAGGTTATAGGTCATGTGATGAATCAGCTGCTAGTGAATCCAAGTGCCTTTCATTAATTTCTCTTGTATTTCTCTCTCTCTCACACACACACACACACACACACACACACACACACACACACACACACACACACACACACACACACACACACACACACACACACACACACACACACACACACACACACACACGGGTAAGCAGACTGACATCATTAGCTTCACATTTCATTAACATCATGGTTGCTATATTATAAATTCCCTTTAAAATGTATCACTCCTGTGAATATATAGATATCGTTATATCCAGATGAAGATATATATATATATATATATATATATATATATATATATATATATATATATATATATTAACGGTTAGCAGACTGATACCATTATCTTTACGTCTCATTTACATAATAGTTTGTGTTAATTTAATCTGCTTACCCGTTTTATCGATACTGTCTGGTTCCACAGTTGCTGCTGTCTCGATGCATAAGGTATTGTTGTCTTTATGCACCCACTGTGATATATGTGTCCCATTAGATATGCAGTCTACATTTATGAAGCCTATGAGGGATAATGGTTATAGGTCATGTGATGAATCAAATAGTGTGTCCAAGATCCGTTCATTAATTTCCCTCATTGTATTTTTCACTCACCGTCACAAACAGACAAGGTTATGTTAGCCGCGGCGTTGCTCACGTTGTTGCTGACCGAGCATGTGAGCAGTCCCAGCAGGCCCAGCTCCAGAGTGATGTCACTAGCGGTACTGGGTCCAGAGAGGAGATGCGTGTCGTTCAGCGGGTGTCCGTCTAGACTCCAGCTGTAGTGGGGTCCGTCCCCCCCGGCAGAGCAGGTCACCCTCTGCTGTCCACGGGACAGACAGACACGGGACAGGTGGGGAGAGGAGACCGGTGCTAAGGGAAACCAACTGAGGAGGTGAGTCTTAAAGTTTGACAGAACCAGAAACCTTCTGTATTTCTCATATATAAACTTAACTTCATACAATTATAATCATAAGTATCCTCCTCCCAGAGTAGCGCTTTAAGTACCAGACATATTTTATGCAGACATGCACAAATTGGGCAGTCACGGCATTTTCACCCTAAGCACTTCTGGAACATTCACAAAGTACAGGATAGCATGTGACATTACCGATAATCTTAACACGAAGCCTGAGAGCCAACAGGGTTTCTATAAGAGCTATGAAGTCAGAGGTTAGTGTCTAAATAATCCTTAATGACCTTAATGAATCCTTAATGATGATAAGAGTGAAACAGCAGCTTGAACCAGCTGTTTCCCTCTTATCTGTAATCCTTTTTCCCAATAATTAGACCAACTATCTACTTCTACTGAAATATAGATGGTTACTCACCTTGAATGTATAAAAAACACGTTGCATTTGCTATTTCCATTCCACCACTATTATGCATTTCTATTGAGTATGTACCATTGTCTGACCGTTTGACGTCCTTTATAGTAAATATTCCAGTACTGACATTTAATGAATATCGAGTGTCTGTTATAATCAATGGAGGCTTTGCTATGAGAACTTTATTTTTCTTCAGTGTATAGGTATCGTCTTGTGAGGACTGAGCAGGCAGCTGGACCTCCACGGTTCCTCCGAGAGAGCCAAAGCACTGGGTTTTGATGTGTGGCTGTGTGGCGTTGCAGAAGGTCTTCACACCTGGAGGTTTTCAGAAGAGAATAAAACAACACAGGAGATATATTTCACTCAGATTCACAGACCACCTCTCACTATTACTATAAGAAATATCTTATTACTATTGTGCTGCTTTCAAAGTTAAAACTGCGCGCTCTGTGCGTCTTCCTAAATCTCCCGCTGGCTCGGCTCTGCCGGCTGACAGTCCAGGTGGGCGTGGCCAATTTGATCAGAGAAGAGTTTGTTGTCCGGAGTATTTTCAGGGGTGCACAGACAAACGGCGCAAAATACATGTTCAGTGTGTTTTTGATACGCTTTTGCCTTGGATACTGTTTGTCTTTTTATAAATAACAAAAGTGTACTAAGAGAAGAAACAAGACTAAAGTAAATACAAGAAAGTCAAGTCTTGTGTCTTTATTGGAGGACTTTTAAATGTTAGCTGGCTGTCTAGCTTCGTCCAAGAGAACGAGCTGCAAGGGCAGTACAACTATTACTATAAGAGGGATTGACATACGTGCCATTGCAGAGATTAAGATTATACTAATAAATGTTGAATGTTGAAACATGTAATATTTAATATACATTTTTATTTTAATTGCATAATTTCCCTATAATTTTCATATAAATGAAAATACCCTACCCTAACCCTAATACTCTTGATAATATCTGGTGATGCAGTTGTGTTCTGCAATAACAAATGTGAAGTCACATTGTGGGGAAGTCACAAAGTACAAGGCAGAGTAATGATTAATGGTTGAAAAAAATTAATGGACTCAATTTACCCATAATTAACGTACGATGAAACAAAAATTTGGTTTAGCCCAACAAATATTGAAAAACAACTACTAATGTTTAAACCATAACTGACTAAATGATGTAAAATACATTACGATTTAATTTAGTAATAATGCCATGATAATCTCACCGTCAGTCACACCAATTAGTAACACGAGCACAGCCCCCATGTTGAGCATTTCAACCTCAGTGTTGTCTCAGTGGAGTCCACAACTTGAGCCTATTCACAGGAACCTACAACCCAGCCTATATGAGACCCAAATGTCATCGCAAAAGTGGAAGTTGTGCAACCGCTGAGCAAACTAAATATTCACCACAACTACTAAAAGGGCCAATACCTTATTAGGATGAAGACGTTAAACAGTACTGTTTTACTGGGCATCTTCTAAGCTCTAATAATTATTAATACAAAGAAATTAGGAAATAGATTATAAATTCATATTAGAATTCTCCCAATAAATATGAATGATTTTGTGAAATGTTTTCTTGTCTCATTTTAAGGTGGTCTCAGTAATGAGGTGAATGGTGGGGAAAATACTCAATTGAAGTCTACATTGACAAAAACTTGGGCAAGACAGTGTGGAGGTCAGGGTGTTGGACTCCCAGCCCAAAGGTTCAGGGTTCAAACACCACTGCAAGATGCCTTACCACCTGTCTGTTGTATTTTCAATATGATGCAATCTGTTTCATCCTATGCTGGTGGACCCGTAAGTCTAGTTGTTAGGGTTTGAGTGATCAGGAACAATCTAAGTCATAAGGGGGAAGTCAGAGACAACAGAGAAGCAAACATAGCTAAACTGTTTGCCTCAAGCTCATTGGTTCCCATGCAATGGCCATGACTATCTGCAGAGGTGTAAGCACTTGAACCATTGAAGTGACAAATAACTTGAATATGTCTCTTGTTTCAGTCACAAAGGTATATTTTCCATGAATTGTCTCTTTTCTTTTTCATTTTGTAACATTAACAGGAGAAAGGATGTTTTAGTCATGATGTTGTAGCATAAGACTTGTTACAACATCATCACAATTATTAAAGGGAGGCTTTGTACTATCCCCTATTTAAAAGCAGTAGTTATTCATTGTTATGTATTCATTTTATTTTAATTTTACTTTGAAACTTAATCTGGTTGAGAAGAAATTGAGTTGAGTGATTTTCGGCCACCAGTCAACAGTGCTTTTCTCTCAACATTTATTTATATATTTACCCCTTTATATATTTACTCCAAAAATATGAAATATCGTATGTGAAAATATGACATGTTAGATGTAAAATACATTATCTGCACTAGATATTTAGGTAGACCAAATGCAAAGCCAAAGTAACGTGCTAAATGTATACCAGAATTGTAATTGATGAGTTTAGCCTCTCTGGGGCAGAATTGCATTTCTATATGTGTTGTTTCAGCATTTATTTGTATAGCAATCTATTAACATTTACACTCCCATTTTCTAGAAATAGAAATATAAGTTGTTCACTATAATGACTTGTAAAAAACATTTTTTTCCTTTTTACTTCAAAACAATAAGTGGAATATATTTATTAGAAACAGACACACAGCATGTGACGAAACACATTAACTATTGATCAGTTATAAATCAGCTCGACTCAAATCAGAAGACCCTAACACACACACGAGAAGAGACGGATAGGAAAGATGTCCCTGTTCCATATCTGTCTAACATGTTTGTGCCTGGTTCTATTTATTTAAAAGCCTTTATCCAGGATTGTTCTGTATAACAGTAAAATACTACTTTTGTGTTTCATTAAATCCCTAAACAAGCAGATAATCTGGTGAAGGAGGGCTAAAATGGAAGCACAATGCCTTGCCTAGTCAGGTACTACAGAGGTGATGCAGTACATTTGCACTTTGTTAAGTAGCTCCTCAAAATGATAAGACAATGTGTAGATGTTAATTGGAATGTGTACACTAGTCGAGCTTAATAGCATGCTAAAAAGAATAAGTGTGCACTCAAATAGTCTGTGTGTGTTTGTGGATACTATCTGTTTCAAAATGGTACATTTCATACAGACATACATCCAAGCAAGTTACCCATGCAGAATAGTATAACATACATGCTAGTTATAATAATATAATAGTTACACATGCAGAATAGGGCTTTCTAAAATAAAGCTATCATAATTATTTGCCCGTATACATTTCTATCCAACATTTTACGCTGGAAGCTGCTATGGACAACAACAACAGAGGAAAAAGTTAATACTATTAATTGTCATGTCACCCTCTGCCACCACCTAGTGGCGCCGGCTGCCTCTTCCCCACGTGCCTCTGTTTACCTTCATCAATTAACCACGTGCACCCCGCTCCACACTCCTGCCTGCAATCTGCAATAGCCGGCGCCAGTTCGTTTGCTATTCTCACCGAGTCAGTACTTCGTCCCAGCGTTCTATTAGAGTTAATCTACTTACCTGTTCCTGCCTGTCCTTAACCCGTCTGTCCCTGTGTTCAGTTCCTCCCCGGATCCTTCCCTGTCTCCCGATCGCCTGACTGCCCTCCCGTGAACGACCCATCGCCTGCCTGACTACCTACCTGCCTTCGCCCCCTGTCTGCTTGCCGCCCGCCTGCCAACGAATCCCCGCCTGCCTGACTATCCACCTGCCTACGCTCTCTGTCTGCTGCCGCCCGCCTGTTAACGACCCCCGCCTGCCTGACTACCTGCCTGCCTAGCCCTTGCCTGTTTTCCCGAATAAATCCCTTTAACCCTTCTCCCATCTCGTGTCCTGCATTTGGGTCCCAGTTCTTTGTACCATAACAATTAATAATAAGAAATTATAGTTGAGATTTGATGAATGATGGAAACTACACGTTTTAAACTACACGTGAATGGCCTCATGAACATACAAATAAACGTAACAACAGAAGAATAAAGGCTGAAAATGAGCAAAAACAGGAGTTCAATGAAGTGGCCTTTCAGATGCCAAGAGGGAAGTGTACCTGGCAGTTCAAAGGTCAACGGGCTGCTGGAACTCTAGCTAAAGCGCTGTCTACACATCATTCTGGGTGTTTACAGCTTTCCTCATCCTTCAGGGCTGAGAGTACACACAGTCATCCACATTAGTTTCCAGCGTCTGCCTGAGGCCTGGAGCTACCTTCACCAGCCCGTACTCCACCTCACTCTCCCTCTGCTCTCTCTGCCGTCCCTGATGCTGTAGCACAGAGATGTCTGCGTAGGTTACGTCCTCCGCTTCTGTGGTGTTTGGTGAAAGGAGAGTGGGACGAATGGAGAAGAAGAACAAATTAGGAAATGAGAGAACAGAACGCAAAACAGTTATAAACAAAAATAATGACTCTAAAAGTGTTGAAGTATCACCTTCCAAACTGGCCTACAAACCTCTGGTAGGTGTTACATTCCATTCCATTCCATTGACTAACATTAGTGCACAACATTTTACTTGACATTGTTAAGGATGCAGCAAAGTGCTGGGCATTTTGTACCTTTTGAGTTTTTCAGCTTTTTTGCACAGTAGACTCCCAATGCTACTATCAGGAGCAGTGCAATTGCTGACAGAGAACCAGCTATTACAGGGACGAGTTATGTGACAAAGAAAATTATGGCAGAGTGAACAATAAACATATATACATACATAAAGAAAAACGAACAGGTAGACAGGCTATAATGGTTGTTATTAATTTCCCTTTAATGATTGATTACAGCTATTTATTTATATATATGTTTATATATATTGGGTAGTCTGCTTACCCTTTATACTTCCAGTGCCTGCTTCCACCCTTGCTGCTGTCTTGATGCATAAGGTATTGTCGTCTTTATGTGCCCCATTAGATGTACAGTTTACATAGCCTATGACAGACAATGGTTATAGGTCTCTCTCTCACCCTCTCAGTCTCTCCCTCACTCACTCTCTCCCTCTCGAAATATATACATAATTAGTGTTATTTTACATATATTGACGGTTAGCAGACTGACTAGACTGATGCACTGGTTTGCGTTAATTTAATCTGCTTACCCGTTTTATTGACATTGCCTGGTTCCACAGTTGCTGCTGTCTCGATGCATAAGGTGTTGTTGTCTTTATGCACCCACTGTGATATATGTGTCCCATTAGATGTGCAGTTTACATATATGAAGCCTTTGACAGACAATGGTTATAGGTCATGTGATGAATGAACTGCTAGTGAATCCAAGTGCCTTTCATTAATTTCCCTCATTGTATTTTTCCCTCACCATCACAAACAGACAAGGTTATGTTAGCCGCGGCGTTGCTCACGTTGTTGCTGACCGAGCATGTGAGCAGTCCCAGCAGGCCCAGCTCCAGAGTGATGTCACTAGCGGTACTGGGTCCAGAGAGGAGATGCGTGTCGTTCAGCGGGTGTCCGTCTAGACTCCAGCTGTAGTGGGGTCCCCCCCCCCCGGCAGAGCAGGACACCCTCTGCTGTCCATGGGACAGACAGACACGGGACAGGTGGTGTTACGGCTGCCGTCGGCACCCTCATGTGTTCGGTAACAGGGAGATGCAAGCTGAGGATTCGTGGGACAAAGGAAGTCCCGCCCGGTTTCTGGAGGCGGCATGCAACACTGTCTGGCCAATTGAAGAAGGCTGCCTCCAGCTTAAAAGGCCTGATTGATTGCAGCTGCCAGACCAGATTCATTTGTACATTGGTTTTGTGAGAGTAAGGAAGTGGGCGAAGGCTAGAGCAAAATCTCTTTGTAATTAAGACGTCGTGTGTAGACTCATTAGGTTCAGGGGTGCTGTGAGTATTGTGTTTTGTTTTACCAAGTACCTTAGTGAGAGAGGACTTTTGTTTAACCTTTTTGTTTTCTTATGAAGTTAGCTACAGTTCCTTTTCAGGATCTTTTGTTATATTCTGTTTTTGATTTCCACAGCACCCACCGACCTTATCTTCCGTTTGTAAACTGTTAAATTTGTCTTTTTACAATAAATTTCCTTTCAAATACCAATTACACCTGGTTTTATCGTTATGTCCTGATACCCCTAGCTACAGGACGTAACATAAATGGGGGCTCGTCTGGGATCTGTAAATTGATTCCTGGTGAAAGGATATTTATTGGAAAAGGGTAATTGAAACCATTAATTGGTTATCTGGTGCAGCTGTCTTGTGATTAGGTGTCATGGCTTCTGAGCGCTTTGAATTGGAGGCATTCCTAGCCAATCCAACTCTTGATCAAATTAACGCCTGTAGAAAAGATGAGTTAGTTATATTAGCAAGTCACTTCCAGATTCCGGTAACTAAAACTACGTTGAAAAGAGATCTTAAGCCGTTACTTATTGCTAACTTGGTGCAGAGTGGGTTGATTGTGTTACCTGTGTCAGGAGCTTCCTGTGGCTGTCTCAGCAGAGACAAAAGGTGTGCAGACCCTTCAGCCACAAGCAGTCTCCAGCGTGGACGGCGAGGTAGGTGGAGGGTTAACAACACCCTTCACGCTGCCGCATTATGATCCATCCCCAGAAAGCAGTGCTCGTTCCAGAGATGAGGCACGTGTAAAGGTTCGCCTGGCCCGTCTCCACATGGAGGCTCAAGAACGGGAACGTAAACAGCACATGCAACTTCAGCTTGAAATGAGGAAGCTGGAAGTAGAGGCTGATATGGCTGTAAAGCTTCGGAAGCTCGAGCTTGAAAGCTCTCAGGGGGCGGAAAGTTTAGCTGCTGCTGCTCAAGGTACATCATTCACCACATCCTCCACCTAAAAGTCTGCCAGTTCAATTTCCACGGCTTTTGATGTTAGCAAAAACATTGCTCTAGTGCCGTTGTTCCGTGAATCGGAGGTTGACTCTTACTTTAGTGTGTTTGAGCGCATTGCAGTTACGTTACGTTGGCCGACAGAGGTATGGACTCTGTTGCTCCAGTGTAAACTCCATGGCAAAGCCCAGGAAGCCACGGCAGCGCTCTCTTTAGACGAGAGTTTAAATTATGAGTCTGTGAAGTCTGCTATTCTGCGCATCTAGGAACTAGTCCCTGAGGCATATCGTCAGAAATTTAGGAGTCATAGAAAGGCACAGAATCAGACTAATACTGAGTTTGCCAGAGAGAAGTGTGTTATTTGATAAGTGGATTGCTGCCTGCTCTGCTGATAACTTCAATTCTCTGAGAGGATTACTTCTGGTTGAGGATTTTAAAAGGTGTCTGCCAGAACGCATTGTGGTTTACTTAAATGAGCAGAAAGTAACAACTTTAACGGCTGCAGCAACATTAACTGATTAATATGTATTGATTCACAAAACTACGTTTGCACCTTTTCCTGACCAACCACGAAGAGTTCCTGTTTCGCCTCCCTCTGTCCACAAAACGCCGGGTGTGAAACATGAGAGGAAATGTTATTACTGTCACCTGAGCGGTCATGTCCTTTCTGCCTGTCCGGCTTTAACAAAAAAATAACAATCTTCAAGGTTTTCCCAGCCTAAGGGCATTGGCCTGATTAAAACAGATCACGGGATAGAAACTGAGATTGCCAAATGCGAGGAGTTGGATGCCTGCTTCAAACCATTTGTTTTTGACGCACGCGTTTCACTAACTGGCATGCCGGTAGATCAGCGCTCCGTCCGGGTGCTGAGGGACACCGCATGTTCCCAGCCAGTAATTTTGGCGTCAGCACTACCCTTTTCTGGGCAATCAGCTTGCGGATTCGGTTCAGTGCTCCGCGGCATTGAGATGGGCAACAGTCCTCGTTCAATGCACCGCGTTCACATTCAATCGGAGTTAGTAACCGGGTTCTTTCCTGTCGCTGTGTGTGCAGCTCTGCCAATTCAGGGTATCGTACTTTTACTGGGGAATGACATTGCCGGAGGTAAGGTCACTCCTACGTTAGAGGTGCTAGATTCACCTCTGTGCACTACGTCACCCACCGACAATTTGGCCACTTCTCAGGTGTTCCCTGCGTGTGTACTCACACGTGCGCGTGCCCGTTTGCTTCAGGGTGAAGGCATTGACACAAATGTTTCAATAATGGATAGCCTACTTATGCCGTTGTTCTCAGGTGAGGAGGCGGAGAAGCCAGCCACTGTGCAATCTCTGACTGAGGAGGTTGAGACAGTTGAGCCTCCCAGCTCAGGTTCGCTTCCAGATACATGCGCACGCCTGGCGAATGCACAGAGAGAAGATCCAACCCTGCAACCTTGTTTCAGAAGAGTAGTAGGTGACAATGGGAAAGCAAGTGTAGAGAAAGTAGCTTTCATGCTAAATAATGGCGTTTTAGTTCGTAGATGGTGCCCACTTCCAGATGATGATGCTGATTGGAATGTGGTTTACCAAATTGTAGTGCCTGCTGTTTTTAGAAAACAGGTGCTGTCAGTGGCACACGAAAGCAAATGGTCAGGGCACTTAGGTGTCACGAAAACATACCATCTGGTCCTAAAACACTTCTTTTGGCCAGGATTAAAAGGGGATGTAGCAAAATTCTGCCGTAGTTGCCATGTATGTCTGATAACAGGGAAACCAAACCAAACGATCCCTCCTGCTCCTCTGCATCCTATTCCTGTAATAGAAGAACCATTCGATCGGGTGATAAGACTGTGTGGGCCCGTTACCCCGCACAAAAGGTGGAAACCAATATCTACTTACAATTATGTGCGCGGCAACTCGTTTCCCTGAAGCGATCCCACTCTGTAACATTACAGCCAAAACAGTGGTCAAATCGCTGACCAAATTCTTCTCTACTTTCGGCCTCCCTCGTGTAATCCAGTCGGATCAGGGTACCAATTTTCAGTCGAAACTCTTCAAACAGGTACTCAGCACACTTAATGTTAAACATGCTGTTTCCTCTGCGTATCATCCCGAGTCCCAGGGGGCTCTGGAGCGATGGCATCAGACTCTAAAATCTATGCTTCGTAAGTACTGTTTGGAAAACGGGACTGATTGGGATGAAGGGGTTCCGTTTGTTTTGTTTGCGGCACGTGAAGCCATTCAGGAGTCTTTGGGTTTCAGTCCTGCTCAGCTCGTGTTTGGGCATACACCCCGTGGCCCGCTAAAAACATTACATGACAAGTTCATGTCGCTCAAATCTTCACCAACCAAAAATGTACTAGATTATGTCAGCCACTTCCGTGAGCGGCTACATATTGCTAATACACTCGCTAAACAGTCACTGTCTGGTTCGCAAACAGTGATGAAGCGGCACTACGACCGTTCTGCTGTAAATCGCTCTTTTCATCCTGGTGATTTAGTGTTGGCGTTACTACCTACACCTGCTTCAGGGCTCTCTGCCAAATTTACCGGTCCGTATGAGGTCCGTGAACGCCTCAGTGAAACAGACTACATTCTAAATACTCCTGAGCGGAGGAGAAAAACACGCGTTTGTCATATTAACATGCTAAAGTTGTATCAACTTAGGGAAAGTGATAAAAACTGTCCTATGGACAACTCAGAGCCGTCACTCGCTATTTTGCCTCCCCAGAGCGCCGCTCTGATCGTAACTGATCCTGCGCTTCCATCCGACTGTGATGATTTGCGGCCGCGTCATCCAGTCCAGTTAGACACTCGACTCCCGAACTCAGAAGCGATAGCAGAGTTACCCTCCCGGCTACAACATTTACCTGATGAACATAAACAGGATGTAATCAGCCTTGTTGGACAAAGTAAATGTGTGTTTACTGATGTACCGTCCACAACCACTGTAATAAAACATGATATTGAGCTGACAGACCCTCGTCCAATAAAACAACATCCGTATCGTGCTAACCAAACTAAGCGGGAAATAATGAAAGGGGAGGTGCAATATCTTCTTAAAAATGGGTTTGCTGAACCCAGCTCTAGTTCCTGGAGTTCCCCATGTCTTGTTGAGACTAAGCCTGACTGCTCGCCTCGTTTCATTAGTGATTTTCGTAAGGTGAACGCTTTTACAGTGCGCGACTCATATCCATTACCGAGAATGGAAGATTGTATTGATAAACTGGGGAATGCCAAGTTTGTGAGCAAACTGGACCTGTTAAAAGGTTACTGGCAAGTACCCTTGACTGACCGTGAGTACTATATATGAGACCCCCCTTTAGACCCAAAAGAAAAGAAAAAAACTTCCTGTCAGATAAAGCGGAAGTAACACTTAGACTCAACCGGACGTGGATCCACATCCTGTCTGACCAGGGCTGACCAAACGGAAGTGTATTCCTGCTCAATAAAGTAAACATCCGCTTTGTTCAAAAAAGCAGGAGGGCCGGAAGTGCCTGTGATGTCGGAAGTGGGTCTGAGGCGCCGGTGGGGGTCTGAGGCGCCGGTGGGTCTGAGGCGCCGGTGGGGGTCTGAGGCTCCGGTGGGTCTGAGGCGCCGGTGGGGGTCTGAGGCTCCGGTGGGTCTGAGATGCCATGGGTGGTGGGTGCCATGGGTGGAGGGGGTTAGGGTGAAACATTTGCTTTTCTTCAAAGGGACATGAGGCGAGGAAGGCCTGAGATGCCAAGGGTGGCATGAACTTAGGGTGTGTGTGTGTGTGTGTGTGTGTGTGTGTGTGTGTGTGTGTGTGTGTGTGTGTGTGTGTGTGTGTGTGTGTGTGTGTGTGTGTGTGTGTGTGTGTGTGTGTGTGTGTGTGTTATAGTTTTACAGCATGCTATTGATGCTACACGGGGGTTAAAAAGGTGGGGTGTCTCTCATCCTCACCCCCCCTGGATGGTTTATGACGCGTAAAAAAAGAAAATATGCTAAATAGGCTAAAGAAGAGGGACTTTCAAACACAGGGTCTTGTTATCTACATACATTGAAATCAAACGACTGTTTTAGAACCAATGAACAATGGTTATAGATAGGGAGGCGTTACGCAAGGACATGCCGTGTAGACGAGAGCAGGCCGACAGCTCTTTATAAGACTCGTGGTTTTGAACGGAACAGAGATCCAAACTGCCAACATGCCGCTGATCTACTGTGAGTATATCCTAAAACATAGTCATATCATTATGCATATCAGGTCAATAACTTTGTGTAACTGTCTTACATTTGTTTGATAAAGTTGTTCATTGTTAGGTGACGAAGAGGCTACGGGGGTTGCTAAGAAGTATCAGGAGAAGCACAGCTCATGTATGTAGTAAACATATCCGCATATTCTGTTATACATTAGTTTTTATACATGCATATACAATGTGACTAATTGGATCCCTGTTATGTGGTAGGTTTGTTTGATACGCCATAAGTGAGGAAGAATCAACGAGCTGATGCCGAGTTGGCTAACTTTAAAATAAATGAGGGGGCGTCGACTAGCCGTGGTAAGCTAACAAACATGTTTTATGTTTAATAAAACTGATAATTTATGTTATAGCTGATATAACTATATGTGTTGTTCTAATGTTTTTCTTTTTGTCTTATACTCTTTTTCGTGTAGCTAAACAATCCAGACCCCTGTATGTAAGAGGTAGAAAAACAGGGACCGCTGTTTTGCCATATACAGCACCTCCACCGATAGCTATCAGAAGCCGGGGATACGGTCAGCTAACAGATGAGACGATCCGACAGATCCTAACATTAGTTGCCAGCAAACCCGTTGGAGCATGCGAACCCTCGGTTCATGAAGTGGTACATGAGAAGCCGGTAGACCAACAAGATGTGTCTCATTGTCTGACTGCAACGCATGGTAAGCCATTTTACTGTAAAACTATTCGCTATTCCGCTAGATAACAAACTAATATATATATTCATCCCTTGTTTCAATCAGATAACGATCACACAGGCCTTGGAGGAACTCTTCTGAACTCGCAGCCCGAGCTGTGGACGGACGAAGAAATCAAATTCTGGGATGCCAACGAGTTTGGAGCGGACCAACCCCCGTGGACGGACGAAGAAAGCAGATTCCGGGATGACGAATTTGGAGCAGGCCAGACATCTGCACCTACAGTGCCCCCTAGCGTCATAAAAGCCGTTACCCCGGATGGACAGGCTGACCAGGGACCATCGATAACCCACAACAACACCTCTGCTGTGCATTCTGTCCAAGAAGCTACACGGCCTCAAGAAAACAGGTCAGAGCAACGTGACTCGGTCCATGATATGCTGAAGTCTTTATGTGCTATTGTTGACACACAGGGAAAGACGTTGACTGATTTATGTGCTACTGTTGGTATACAGGGAAAGATGATGCACCATCGTTATAGCAAAGGAGTGTATGTGGCTAAAACTGTGCGTGAACATAACGCCACTATTAAGGATATGATGGTAATCCTCCAAGGCATGCAAAAAAACATAGCGAAAAACAAAATGCTTAAGAGACTCATGTGAATATGCATCAGGTTTTGCTATAGATTCATTTTGAAATACGCTGCTGTGGTGAATGGTCCAAGTGGCTTAAAAATATCTGTTGAACTGTTTTTAATTTTGGCACAGCGTTTTTCTTTTTGTATGGCGTTTCTTTTTATTAAATAGTTTAAAATATTATTATTTGTGTTGTTTTACTTTTTCTTTTCTTTTTTTGGGGGGGGGTGGTTGTGTCGGTATGCGTTGCATATAGACGTTTTATTTTATATAATATATATATATATATATATATATATATATATATATATATATATATATATATATATATATATATATATATATACAATGAGCCCCAGAAAAAGAAAATTCAAGTCTGTAGATGGCAACCCCGAGAGGAGATGTAAACGCAGTGTACCTGAGTCTAGTGATGTTTTTGAGAATGGTAACATTATGGATGCGTGTCTTGAGGCGATGCTGAATAGTTTTGATTGTGATACCCAACAGGATCATAGGCTTTGTGGACATGATTCGGTAGTCACAGCCGAACAGCTATATGAAATGTGTGATGAGGATGCAGATCTCAGCTACACATGTGTTGAGGAGAATGAGGCTGTTTTTAAAAGGATAGAGGGGTATATGCGTAGGGCGCAAGAGGGTCTAGACAAAACTGCCCAGATAGACCGTCAGATAGAGTGTCAGGATGGTCCGCCGTATGCCGACAGCCGCGCTAACGGTGATAGTGTCGGCTGCTGTGCTAGAGGTGATAGTGACGACGATGGCGCTGAGGTGGGGGTGGCCACGAGGGGTGTAGAGCAAGATTCAAAACAGGTTGGATGGAGGTCTGATGATGGGCATGCTAGGACTGTTGTAGATGAGGAGGCATTTATACAGACTGGCGGTGTTCTCTCCGATAATGGGTCTAGAGATGAGACACGTACACGGTCATTCCCCTACTTTAATGGTTTTGAGGTTAGACAGTCTGTAGATCTAAGAAGCATCCCTCTGGAAAATTTAGAAGAAGTACCTAATTTTATCAGAGAGCGGTTGACAGGTGTAATAACACAGTGCACACAGAGTACTGATAGTGGAAGCGTTTTAAACGTCACCCTGCGGGGTCCGTCACTGGCCAGTGATGTACAGGCTGTACTCACGGTTGGGGACGATAATGATGCTGATTTGTTTTTAGAACAGATAGCCCAGGTCATACAGAGTAATGACACAAGTTTGACAGACGAGGCCTTAGAGTTTGTTATCACGGGTGCTCATAATAAAAGGGGAGGCACCCGTCTCAAGCTAAAATCCATACCCTATGACGAAATCATAAGCAAGAAAAACCTAAGTCTCCACACACCCAACAACACCCATAACAATCTGTGTTTCTCACTATGTTTAGCACATTTTCATGCTGACGAGCTGACGGCTAAAGTGGGGTCAGCGTCTGAACAGGATAAAGTGGCATATGCCCTAGAATTACACATGGCCCTAGGTTACGACCCCAGTCATCAGGTTGGTTTTTCTGATGTATCCAATTTTGAGAAGCATATAGATGCAAAAATATTGGTATTTCATCACAATGCTGCTTTCAAGAAGCTAGAATTGTTTCAGACCCATCCTGAACAGCACCCAAAAACAATCTGGCTGTACCTACATGACAACCACTACCACCTCATAGAAAACAAGACTGCTTTCTTCGGTGCCCAACATGTGTGTGAATATTGTTACAAAACATGTCAGTCAGTTCAAATGCACAAATGTTCATTGTACTGCAATGTCTGCTTGACAGTATGTAACAGGCAAGGAGGCAGTACGATAAAGTGTAAGGATTGTTGTCGTATTTGTCGTTCAAAGCACTGTTATGACACTCACAAACAAAAGTCAGCAGCATACGGCATAGTACCCTGTAACCAGGCCAAGTATTGCGACAAGTGTTGTAGACAGTATCCTGTAGCCCGTAGTAAGACTACTGCCCATCGGTGTTGTACAGAAAAGTGTAAACATTGTGGTGAAGGTCTAATCAGTGATACAGACCATGAGTGCTACATTCAGCCTCTTGCTTCTGAAACCCCAAAAAGTAAATACATTTTTTATGATTTTGAGACGCGCTATCATGAGGGTAGACACGAAGCACACTTTGTGTCAGCTATGTCGTTTGAGGGCCAGAAGTGGTATGCTAGTGGTGTAGATTGTGTTGCAAAGTTTGTCAAGCGCTATACAGCAAAACGATACAAATGTCATACGTTCATAGCACACAATGCATCTGGATTTGACAGCTACATCATGCTGGATTATTTCACCAAACAGGGTATTACGCCCTTACTGACCATGCGCGGCAGTAGAGTTATCCTAATGATGGATAAGACATACCAGCAGAGGTGGATCGACTCGTTTAGCTTTCTCCCTATGAGTCTGGCTAAAACGCCGTCTGCACTTGGTTTTGATGACGTGGTAAAAGGCTATTTTCCACAGAAATTCAACACCAGGGAGCATGAGTTCTACATAGGTTCTTACCCTGATGCCTCGTATTATGGTTTTGACTCTATGACTTCTGATGAGAAGGTTAAATTCATCACGTGGTACAGAACCGTGAGACACCGTAACTTCAACTTCCAGAAGGAGTTGCGTCGTTACGGGGTCAACGACGTGGTGATTCTGCGCAAAGCATGTGGAATCTACCGAGAGAGTTTCATGGCATGTGCAGAAGTTGATCCTTTTGCATACACCACTCTGGCATCAGCGTGTATGGCCGTATACAAGACATCGTTTTTACCAAAGAACACATTGGCATTGACATACGATGGTGTCTATGTGAAACAGCACAAGACGTACTATAATGTATCCATACAGTGGCTAGAATATCTGTCCCATATCCATAAACTGGAGATTCATCATGCTCTCAATCAGGGTGAAGTTCAATATGGACCCTTCTTCCTAGACAGATATGCACCAATCACACACACAGCCTATGAGTTTGCAGGATGTTTCTATCACGGCTGTGAACAATGTTACCAATCGACTCATGTTAACCCTGTCACAAAGATCACCTATGGTGAGATGAGAAGGCAATTTACGTTCAAAGTCTCTGCCCTCAAAAGAGATCATGACTTAAGTGTTGTTGTCATCTGGGAATGCGAGTGGAGTAGACAGAAAAAAGCTGATGCTGAGCTGCAGACATTTTTGTCGACTCTGAAGCTCCAGAGCAGGATCGATCCTCGTGATTCTCTCTATGGTGGGCGCACAAACGCCATCAAGTTGTACCACAAGATTGAGCCTGGTGAGAAAATACGTTACTATGACTTCACATCGCTCTACCCTACTGTGCAGGCCCGCTGTCCTTATCCTGTAGGGCATACATGTCAATCTCAAGGCCCGCGGGCCACATCCGGCCCGCTGGACAATTGTCTCCGGCCCGCGATATAATATTTTATGTCAATCAGAATTGGCCCGCCGGAAAATAGCACGCACATCATTAATACCACAAATCCCAGACTGCACTGCAATAACTGGCGCCAGCTATTGGTTGAGACATCAATCAACGGCGGCAAGCCCCTTTATTGACAAACTCTCCAGTCTCACGCTTATCCTGTCACTTCGGATAAACTTTAAGCTAACTCTAGCCCTCCCAAAAATGGCCAAACGAAAGGTGGACTTTGAAAACAGGGGCTTTCAAGACAGATGGGAGGCAGAGTATCTGTTCACTAACACAAGGGGTAAACCTGTTTGTCTTGTATGCGGAGCTGTTGTGGCCGTAATTAAAGAATACAACATAAGACGACACTATGAAACGAAACATGGGGACGGGTACAAGGAGCTGGACACACGGCAGAAGCTCCAGAAGGTAGAAGAGTTGAAAAAACGTCTGGTGTCACAGCAGGCTATGTTCAAAAAAGCTAAATCTCAAAGTGAAGCTGCCGTTAAAGCTAGTTTCATTGTGGCTGAAGAAATAGCTAAATCGGCCCGGCCATTTACCGAGGGAGAGTTTGTGAAGCGATGCATGATTAAAGTGTGCGAAGTCGTGTGTCCTGACCAAAAGCAAGCATTTTTAAATGTAAGCCTTACCAGAAACACCGTTGCTGACCGGACATGCGAGCTTGCTACCAATATACAAAATCAGCTAATGGAAAAAGGAAAAGATTTCATTGCATATTCCGTTGCTGTGGATGAGAGCAGCGACACAACAGATACTGCCCAGCTGTCAATCTTCACCCGTGGAGTGGACTCTGACTTGCGCGTTACAGAGGACCTTTTGGGAATTAAATCAATGCACGGCACAACCACGGGAAAATACATATTTGAAGAAGTATCTAATTGTGTAAATGAAATGAAGCGGCCTTGGGACAAACTGGTAGGACTGACAACAGATGGAGCGCCTGCAATGTGCGGTAGAAAGAGTGGATTAGTGGGCAGAATGCGGGATAAGATGCGGGACGACAATTGCGCAGGTGAGCTGACAGTTTACCACTGCATTTTACACCAAGAAACAATGTGCGGCAAAGCGCTAAAATTGGAACATGTGATGAGCACCGTGACACAGACTGTTAACTTTATAAGAGCCAAAGGTTTAAACCACCGCCAGTTTAAGGCATTTCTTGAGGAGATCGATTCTAAAAATGGTGACGTCCCCTATCACACAGAGGTGCGCTGGCTAAGTCGAGGGAAAGTGCTCAACAGATATTTCGAGTTGCATGAGGATATCTGTCAGTTTATGGAAAGCAAAGGGAAAGACACCACAGAGCTCCATGATGAAAGTGGCTGTGTGAGCTGGTATTTCTGTGTGATATAACGAACCATCTCAATGCGCTAAACCTCCAGCTTCAGGGACGGGACCGTGTGATCACAGACATGCATGCTGCAGTGAGGGCTTTTAAATCCAAACTGCGTCTGTGGGAGACGCATATGTTGGAAGGAAACTTGGGTCACTTTCCGTGCTGCCTGTCGATGACGCACAAGATTTCTGCCGCTATTTTTCCAAGTGCACATTTTGCTGAAAAACTGGGCATACTTAGTACCGAGTTCACACGGCGATTTGCCGACATCGAAGCGCAGAAAACTAAGTTTGAACTTCTCAG
Source organism: Lota lota (assembly GCA_026745465.1). Classification (NCBI taxonomy): domain Eukaryota; kingdom Metazoa; phylum Chordata; class Actinopteri; order Gadiformes; family Lotidae; genus Lota; species Lota lota. Next base: position 929,551 of record JACYXH010000429.1, on the reverse strand, counting down.
TAATCCGTTTGCGGTTGACGTGGAAAAGGCACCTATGAACATCCAAATGGAGCTGCTCGACCTCCAATGTAGTGACACACTTAAGGCGAAGTATGACTCTGTGGGCGCCTCACAGTTCCCACATTTCATCCCTGAAACGATGCCGCAACTCTGCCTACAAGCTGCTCAAATGCTTTGCATGTTTGGTAGCACATACCTGTGTGAGCAACTTTTCTCTTTGATGAAGATGAACAAAACATCACACAGGAGTCGTCTCAGTGACGGACACCTTCACTCCATCCTGAGAATTGCCACAGCTCAGAGCCTGACTCCAGACATTGATGAACTTGCAGCTAAGAAAAGATGCCAAGCATCTGGCTTGGGCTAATGTGCATCAGAGCAAAATGTACTTAAATGTTTTTGCATTTTTCTCCTGTAATCACAAGGAATACTGTTAATAGTTATGTCTGAAATGTTTGCAAATTTTCAATAAAATAAGTTATTATTATTACTACCAAAAACATTTTCATTAGAAATGACTCAGTGGAAAACTCCTGACAGATAATGCCACTGATATGTCTTATTTGAAATTTGATTACATTACATTGTTAAATCTGTAAGCTTGGTTTGTTCTGAATTCTCTTAGGTGCTTTTGGAGAAGTTAAGTTAATTTGTGATAATACATCTGAAAAAACATGTTCTTATTTTCAATAAATATCGACTGTTTGGCCCGCGACTTGGACCCATTTTTTTTTGGCCCCTTCTGTGATTGAGTTTGACACCACTGCTGTAGGGCATCCTGAAATCATCTTTAGAGATTTTGAGTCCATTGACAAATATTTTGGTATTGTTAAATGTACTGTGCTGCCCCCTAGAGGTCTATACCACCCTGTTCTACCATACAGATGCAACGGGAAGTTGATGTTCCCCCTCTGTCGCACATGTACAGACAATCTAAACCAGACTAGCGAATGCCATCACAGCTGTGATGAGAGGGCATTGACTGGCACGTGGGTGTCTTTCGAGCTGCAGAAGGCTGTTGAAAAGGGGTATCTGATAACACAGATGCACGAGGTGTGGCATTACCCCAAACAGTCGGATGATTTGTTTAAAGGCTATGTCAAAGCGTTTCTAAAGTGTAAGCAGGAGGCTTCAGGATACCCCAGCACAGTGGACACCGAGGCGAAACGTCAGTTGTATGTGGCAAACTACTATGCAAAGGAAGGCATTCGGTTAGATCCGGGCAACAAGAACGTAAACAAAGCCATGCGTAGTTGTAACAAGCTAATTCTGAACAGTTTGTGGGGTCGCTTTTCGTTGCGCACAGATCTACCGACATGTGAGTTAATTTCTGAGCCTGAAAGGTTTACCCAGCTAATGTTCAGCGACAGCTACCATGTCAGTCACTTTTGCTTCATCTCTGATGACATAGCTATGGTGCAGTGGAAACACAAAGATGCACGACTCTCTAGGGCTCGAGATGTTAACGTGGTTGTGGGGGCTGTGACTACAGCCCACGCTAGGCTTATGCTATACGATCTTCTAGAAAAACTGCAAGAGCGTGTCCTTTACTGTGACACAGACAGTATCATTTTTGTTTCTGGCAGGGGTGAAGCGGTGCCTCCTACAGGCCCATACCTGGGGGACTTGACAGATGAGCTTAACGATGGGGAAGTGTTTGACACTGAGCAGGAAGATTACATCACAGAGTATGTTTCTACAGGTCTTAAATGCTATGCCTACCACACACACCAGAACAAGACGGCCATCAAATGCAAGGGTGTTACTTTAAATGCTAAAAATGCTGAAGTTGTCACCCAACAGACACTCACAAGTTTAGTACATGGTTTTGTGACACATCAGCCTATGGACAGAGAGATTATCACCAAAGTAGATACCATACAGAGGGATAAGAAGAGGCTCCAGCTTAAAAACGCCACAGTGATGAAACGCCTTCGTGTGGTTTACAACAAGCGTAGGGTCTTTGATGATTATACCACACTTCCTTATGGCTACTAGACAGAAGACGGGCGAGGGTGAAATGTTTGACCCCCGACTTCAGCATCCATTCAGCATGGTGGTATCAGGCCCCTCAAACAGTGGCAAAACCTACTTTGTCAAAACCGTAATTGAAAACGCAGATCGGATATTTTCAGAAAAGATTGACCGTATAGTCTACATTTATTCATGCTGGCAACCTATGTATGACGAATTGTTAAAAATAAGGGTCATTAACTTTGTGGAGGGGATCCCCGCATCTCTTTGCGATGATACACTCTTGCCTCCTCATACGAGAAATGTTCTCATTATTGATGACTTGATGAATGATGCTAGCAATAATTTAGAGGTTCAACATGTTTTTACCAAATATGTACACCATCGTAACCTCAGCTGTATGTATCTGGTACAGAATTTATTAATGCAAGGTAAAGCTAGTAGAACAATAAGTTTAAACACAAATTACATGGTATTGTTTAAAAACCCCCGTGACAAATATCAGATTTTGTTAATAGCCAGGCAGATGTTTCCTTGTAAGACAAAGTATTTTGTGGAGTCCTGTAACGATGCTACTTGTTTACCTTATGGCTATTTGCTAGTTGACTTTAAAGCCAAGACCCCTGACCACATGAGGCTTAGAACAGCTATTTTATCGGACAGACAAGTTGTCTACACCCAGCCGTTAAAGTGATTAGCTATAAACAATGTCGTCATGCATAACCCGAAATAGTGACCGTCTGAAGCTGTTATATAAAGCACCACCAGCTCTATGGAACGTTATTCTACGTACAGCCAACGAGGATTTTATCAAAGCCCTGTGTGAAATAGCATTGAACATTTTACAAGGCCGGATACCGTTGTCCCCCCGTATGCACAAAAGACTGCAGAAACAAAAAAAGGACATCAGGCTGCTGGCTAGTAAGAAGGTGTTGATTTCTAAAAAGAAAAGACTTATTAATCAGACCGGGGGGGTTTTGTTGCCCTTGTTGGGTGCTGCTATACCCTTGATTACTAGCCTTTTCTCAAGAGGTGGTTAACCTCTCTTATGAATATGGAGCATACACAGAAGATGTATCTAGTTCCTCAGCATCAACTAGATGCCTTAAAGCATACCAGCCAGCGCGATTCTGTTAGACAGACTGCTGAAAATGAATTGGATAAAGCTATGGAGACGGTGTTGAACATACCGGATGATGACCTGCATGAAAAAGCCAAAAAGTATGGGGCTGTTCTACAGCGGTATTTAGCAATGGTAAAACAAGGGGAACAGGAGAAAGGGGGTTTGACTCTATCACTGCCTGATGAGGGGGGAGGTGGTCATGCTGGCCATACAGAGGTCCGTGTTGACGGAGATGGTGCTGATCATATTTTTGATGACGTGTTGAAACATATTCCTCCAAAAAGCAAGAGAAACGCTGTGTATATATTGGAATCCTTGAAGAAGTCTAAAGATGTATCATGGACCGACAGGGGTGAAATTGTAATAAAAGGAGAGACTATAAAGGGGTCTCACATGTATGATTTGTTAAATAATGTTACGGCCCCCTACACTATTTTAGACTCTGCCAGACCCCATGGATGGAATGCTTTTTTTAAATATTTAGCCTCTATAAATGTACCAACAGCCTCTATACCTAGTAAACGACTAAGACAGATTATTAGCCTGTATAAGAACAACCCTGTATTGGATAGTGTTGATGCATCAGAATCAGGGATGTCTATCCTAGGTAGTAGGTATGGCGCTACACCTGATGTAAGGACTGCTGAACAATCAAAGTCTGTATCAAAAAAAAGAAGAAAGAGGAGCATACTTAAGGAAACGGGGCCCTCCTTTAGCTCCCCTAATCAGCATATGAGTGATTGGCTGCATTTTTTTTTTTTTTTATTATGTCATGGCCTGTATATTAAGGTGTTTTTATTACTATTATTGTTATTATTATGTCATTGGATGTACTGTGTTTCATGCTTGAATAAAATCAAATAACCACAATATTTGCCTGTCTACCTTGTCTTTTTTATTTTCAAAATGCATGCTACATATTACACACTGCTACACGACTGGACACACTTAAAATGATGTTCATTACAAACATTAGATTGTATCCGATTAACAAAGTCATATACCATTTTATCATTACGGGGTAGATTATCGTCATACAGTCTCAAAAACGTATGGTAGGATACATCTCTTTGCATGTTAAACAAGAAAAATACACAATGTTGTCCACATGCTGTACTTAGATGATCCTGAACCTGTTGTGTAGAATAAATTACATCACTACAGTTATGTTTAAGAAATAGGTGTATGGCTTCAGGAAACTCCGAGTATGTAGGTGGGTTTCCGTAGGAGTCAAAAAAGTATCCCTGTCTTTGGTCTGTAATATATATAGCCAGCCAATGGGCACCCTCTAAATTTGACGGTTCGGTATTAACCACCACCATAGCCGGTAACTGATGAACGGCTCTAGGCATGTGGTTGCTCGCCACGACACCCAGAAAAGAAGCCTTGTGGGCAATCTTCAGACCAACAGCTGTTAGCTCGATAGTATTCATTACAACCGTTTTTAGTAATAGTCCAGTAACACCTGACGTCTGTTCGATATTTCTATAATAGAATCATAGACTGCGTAACAAATTAAATTGACGGTTATAGGCAGAGCTCTGCTGAATCGTACTTCAAGCCTTACGTTGCCTGTTCTGACAAGCGACACATGTTGTCCACATCCTTCATCTGCTTCAAGGTTGAAACAAAACAACGCATAACCATTCCCAAATTCTTTGCGATTAATGGCTATGTCCCTATCCTTCAGCTGACGGCCTGTGGCCTGAATAAGCTGGAAATATTCTCTGGTATACAGTTCGTTTCTAAAGTCAGGTTGAAAAGGTTTAGCTGGAAATGATTGTCCATCACAGTAAAGAGCTAAGAAATCTGTATCGAAATGCTGAAATCGGAAGGGATTCCTACTATAACTGCCTGTGAATGCTTCGTTTTCTATAAAGCCTATAATAATCATCTTCGGAATCTGCCCTAGAAACAGATTGTCCTGATTGCATATTCTAGTGCCAGCAGGGATGGATACATTCTTAAGACATACCCTTTCAACGGGGTACTTCCCGTTAGCTTGTGTCAACGCTTTGGCGTGAGCCAACTTGACGCCTGGCGCTATAGAAACCTTTTTAATAAAGACACTGGCAGACACTATAGAGACTCTGTATTCCAGATTACCAGCGGCCATGAGACAGAAATCGTTTTTTGCTCTAATGAATCTCATGCGGAGATCAACACCGTTAATCAATAGTTTCTCCTGGAAAAACATATCTGCGTGTATAGGAGCTATCAGGTCAACTACACGGCTAGCTGTCGTATAGGCAGCCCTATTTGTTAATCCAGCATTCTCTCCTGTTGGGGTACGGTCATCCATGTGACCGCTTGTGTCTTTGCTGAATAGTCCACATCCAAATTGGGTATCCAGTGTACCGTTCCCATAGTTTAGCAAGCATTCTATAATACCCCGATAAGGATAGGTATTTGACGACTGGGTAATAAGCCTATCACCCAGCGTAATATCCACTTGTGAGAATAGTGTGCATCCGGGGTAGTTGATCAGGCCCACCTCGGCCGGCAGGGCCAAGTCTGATCCATCAGGATTAGTAATCTTGACCCTGAGATGCAAATAGGTGTTGTTTAGATCCATATAGTCTTCGCTGCTGGCTGATACAAAGAACTCTATGGGCCCACTATCTGTTATCGCTGATAGCGGTGGTATTTCAACATAGGTACATTTATCTATCGACGTCTGTGTTAACGGTAGAGTGAAAAGATCCAGTTCACTCTTGACGCATTCTTCTGACATTCGGTGGAGTAGAGCCATTGGTATTCAGTACGGATTATTCGGTCTAAAGAAATATATCGTTAGCACCTCCTCCGAAGTGACGATTTGTCGCCTTCTTGCTTCTCTTGGGTTTTGCCCTTTTTCTACCAACGACCCCTGTTTTATTCTGTTTTCGGCGTCTTTTAGGTGCACGGGACCGCCCCCCGTTCGTAGGTGGGTATTTAGTAGGCCTATCGTATTTAGTAGGCCTATCGAAAGAAGCAACCATGCCTGACCCCTGCTGTTGCTGCGCAGATGACGCATTTGCTATATTTGACATCACGTCTCCTATAATGTTTCTGGCGGCTGCTTTCAAATGTGGTTTGGCTATGCTCACGCCCTTTCTGAACAAAGGCATAGCCATTCTGAAGAGGCTGCGGAACATTCCACCGATTCCGGCTCCATACTGTGTGCTGCTGCCCGTATAGCCAGGCAAACCGCTCCCTGCCTGGTTTACATAATATTGGACGTATTTTTCCTCATCGTAAGGCGGTCTATAGCCCATCTTCCAAAAGTGTGCTAGTATCGCTGTTGTTTTAAGGGTCTAAAATGCAGTTTGATGATCACTTTACCGTAAATGAATGGAATATTTAGATTCTGGTCAGACTTTAGATCAATTTCAATGTCTCCAACAGTATCTCGGGACATATGAACGTAATGCGGCCGGTCGTATATCCGAATGCTGTGTTTCTTGCTTGTGTCGGTGATATTAATACACCTTAGCAGCGGTACGTAACTGTCTCCTACAAGTTGATGATCCACAATGTCACTATAGATAAACATATTATAGCAGCCTCCGTGGATGTCGGCAGGATAGGGAGTGTGTGTCACACGTGGCTTTTCAGCAGGGGACATACCAGCACCGTCTTTGAAACCCAGGATAGTGGCCAGTTTTCCTGTAAAGGCGATACCCATGAACTCATCGCCTTCGATGTATACATGGTTTCTAACACCATTATGATGGAGTATCAAGGTACCAGAAGAAACCTGTTCTGCAACAGATGTGTTGATTTCCTTTAAAAGAGTTGCAATGCTGTTGTAGAAGCCAACAGTTAGTGGCACGTCCTTCCTCTGTTTTGTTTTATAATTCACGATGGTTGCTATGGAGTCTGAAGCAGGGAAGCTTTTCCATCTGCATAGGTACTGAACTTCAATCAGCCCTACCTCGTAGGGTTGTTTGGTCTGTATAGCTTTTGCTAGTTTAGTTTTAAAATTTCATATCCTATTTTGAGGATAGATCGCTGCAGATGCATTACTTGCCAGGGTCACATAAAAACCCCCATCAGCCTCCTTCAGAGAGTGCATTATCCTGTCACAGCTGTGTCACAGGCTATACTGACACCTATTTCTCTTCACGTGGGGACTATAACCTTCTCAGAAATCCATGAATTGAAAACCTCCGGCCAACCCAACCATTTGACTAATACCATATTCTTTCGCCCCACCTTTTTTCTATTGATAATCTTTTCTATTTTAAATTCTTTAGTTTTTGCCACAATCACTTTTTGCATCTCTTTTTCATAAAAAGTGCCTTGCACAGTATCACCGCCATAGTCTTTTAACTTATAAACCGGAGGATCTCTTGAAAGTCTCTCTGATATTGTAAAATATTCGTCTGTATATGTTTTGTAGAGTTTGTAGCCTTTTCCAAATGTCGCTTTGACTTTTGAAATTCGAACCGTATCGCCTACATCATACCTGAACACTATCTTAGTTTCTGGATTTGTTTTGTAGAGGTTGTTAAATACACGTATCTCATTATCTTTAACGACGCTGACAGGGGTCATTTTGATCGATCTATGGTATGAGTGGTTATAAGCATGAACCATGTCCTGTAGTTTATCCACATATCGTTTGGAGTTAGCGGCCGTTAAATATCTCCACATGTTTGTTTTTAGAGTCCTGTTGAAACGCTCGACTATACAGGCCTTAGTCTCGTTAGATGTAGAGAAATGTTTAATGTTATGCCTCTCTAGCAACCACTGAAACATTTTGTTGTAAAATTATTTTCCAGCGTCAGTCTGCAGTTTCTCGGGGACACGGCCTTCTTTGAGAATATCTCCAAAAGCTTTGCTGACGTCATTAGCACTCTTGGATGGTAAACAACGCACCCACGCATATTTTGAAAACACGTCGATACATGTCAACAGAAAACGCACACCATCGTTTTCGGCTGAATACTCCGTCATATCCACTAGATCAGCCTGGAACTGTTTATCTATACCGCTAACCAATACTCTGTTTCTACGGAAATGTATCGCAGATGGGGTATGCAGAGTATAGGCGTCTTGTTTCAATAACCATTTCTTGATATAGTCTAGAGGAGGTATCTGACCCTTGCTATTTTTAAGGGCCGCTCGTAGTTTATTAATACCCCCATAAGCACCAGGCCCTGCGGGGTCGTAATAAGCTTTAGACAACAGTCTATCCATATCGTCTAAGATTGACAGACTGAACACCAAACATCGTTTACATCTTTTTATTTAAAAACAACTCCCACTCTCCACAATGTCGAGATACTGTTTACATGCTGTTTTGTTTTTCTGTACCATTTTACAAGCTATCAATCGAGCCTCAGTAAGACAATTCATATGTGTATCCGTGTTCAACTTGAAGACATCAGATACAAATGCACACACACATATAACATGGCCGACACTAAAACGCATACTATCGGAGAAATAGTTTAGTAATACAGACAGATTTAAATCCATAGGCATCATGTCATGCGAGCATGTTTTGACCATATCAGGCCAATCCTTATACAAATGTTTGATATATATATTATGATTGATAAAAGTAGCATAGCCCCTAGGCTTAACAGCATCACTATTGACAGCCATACTATACATCAGAACAGCAAGCCTATCGGCTACAGAATGAAACAACAGGTCATAACCATAAGAAATTAAATTACCCTTTTTTTTTTTTTAATCAATGGCAACACCCTAACAATGTACGGCACCATGCACGGGTTGCAGCAGATATTTTACTCTGATGCTCCGGGGTGATATTCTTTTCTCTTATTTCATTTATTTTATCCATAACATATGTTTCAGATAGTAAATCGCATAGAACAGACTTCGATACACCAATCATTTTGTCAGAGGGAACTGATAGACCGGTTGTATTTTTTAAAACAGTTACTAAAAGTATCTGGAATGGTTTTCTATACAACACAGCACATATATCATCATAATGGGCTTCGTAATGATACCATGACGGTCCTTGCAGACAACTATGGCGTCGCTGACTCAGGTTGTTGTACGCACATCCCCAACAGTCGGCCCGGACCTTCTTGTTGATGATGGCTTCCACACATACACACGTCGTAGCTCTCAAAACGCCCAGGGATTCAGGGTTTAGACGCGGGGTCGTCAGGTTCCAAGACTCGTCCAACATCAGCGTATCCACCTCCAACTTGTTACCCAGGCCATCCTGTAGATATGTAAGATTCATTCGCCCCAGCTGGTTGGCAAAGTCTTGTAGCCATTTGCTAGTTGTAACCCCGTCTAAATCTTCACCTTGCATGTTCTCGTCTCCATATTGTGAATGTAGATCATCATTGTCCTGATCTGTATAACATAACAAATTTACATTTAGACACCAAAAAAATATATAAAAAATAAATAGAACGCGTTTGGGGCTTTTTCTATATATTCACCATGTTCTACAGCTGCGTGAACAATATAGCCTCACTACACAATAGATCATTACTGAGATCCGCTGCATAGTCTTCATCAGAAACCGGTACAAATAGCTCTTTTTTAATTTCTCAGTAAGAACATTCGCGCAGGTACTGCTTGACAACTCTGTCAATCTCCTGAAAAAGCGTTTGTATCTGGGGCCAGTCACCCCACTGAATGAAAAAGACAGTGTCAAACCAACAATCAGATGCTATAGCACTGTTACGGGTCGGGTGCCTGTCAATGCAAAACGGGTCCCGATTGCTCAGAAACAGGATAGGATTAGCGCAACGACGGAAAAATATAAAATCACTCTTCTTCTTCATAAAAAGATTTGTCTCCAAGCGGTAAATCTCGGCTCCCAAATCCCCATACCACTGGGAGACATAGGGGCCTTGACTCCATCCTTCAATATCCAGCTCAGGACAAACATTCTCACGGAAATGTAGCCAATCAAGGGTAGACATGCGTAGATCACCATCACAGTCTTTTGCTTTTAACACAACATAGCCATCCTTGAATGAAATTACGTACGCAAAGCCTTCATCGCCATAATACACTGTTGAAGCTTCTGTGCGTCGATCTTCTCCGATTTTAGAATTCTTCATTCTCTTGATTGGAGCATTAGGCACTGGCATAGCACCCTCCATAGCCCCTTGGTTATATTGTGGTGTATGACCCATCCACATACCTAGAGATGGCTGCATCACGCTGTCCTGTAGCTCTGCTGTTGCGGTGTCCATGATGAGAAAAGATGTGTATAGCCGCAAAGGATGACTGTTTTTAAATGCAATACTAACTAGCCTAGCAGACACACACCCACTTTTAAAAATGCACCCCCACTCCGGATGTCACACACACACACACACACACACACACACACAAAGTTCACCCTAACCCCTTGACCCCCACCCTTTCCCCTCAGGCCTTCCACACCTCATGCTCTTTGAAGAAAAGCAAAATGTTTCACACCTAACACCCACCACCCATGGCACCTTAGACCCCCACCCTTTCCCCTCAGACCCACCGGCGCCTCAGACCCACCGGCGCCTCAGACCCACCGGCGCCTCAGACTCACCGGCGCCTCAGGCCCTCTTCCGGCACCACAGGCACTTCCGGCTCTCCTGCTTTTTTTTTGACAAAGCGGTTGTATACTTTATTGAGCAGGAATACACTTCCGTTTGGTCAGACTGGTCGTTTGGTCAGCCCTGGTCAGCCCTGGTCAGACAGGATGTGGATTCACTTCCGGTTGAGTATAGGTGTTACTTTATCTGACCGGAAGTTGATTCTTTTCATTTGGGTCTAAAGGGGGTCTCATATATACTACTTACGCCGCCCCACAACCACTTGGCTGAAGGGAGGGGCAAGGGAGCGTGACAATTATACACATGGAGCACAAGGCAAAGCTTTGTAAAGATATACTGCCGTTTAGTCAAACAGACTTTATATCCTTCCATAATCTATATATAAAATATATATTTATATTATGAGGGAAAAACTATGCAAGTCGGTCGTTCTGTTGCCTGGTGATGCTGCTGTCAGCGGCATCGAAGAGGCGGGGTCTTGCTGCGGTGGGTGCGAAATTGGGAATCTAATCCACGGCGTCAGGTCCACATAACTCGTTTCTGACTGTCATGAGACAGGCAGAGGAGAGCAGGTTATGTTGTTTACATCTGCAGCGCTCTGTGAGGCACAGACATGCGATCTGTCCCAGAGCGGCGAGCTGTTTTTGGGGATGGTGGAAAAACCGGCTTTCCGTTCAACTTTACATTTATGGCTTTACGTTCAGACGCCATGAGTGCTGCTATGGGGTGACTGCAAGCGAGGTATCCCACTCGCCTGTATGGTGGTCCACCCCTCCACCCTGCTAAGACAGTGAAAAAACTGAAAAAAACCTCACTGGCACCTTCAGGGAACCGTGCAACTAGATCAGCGAACGGCGTGGCTCCGCCAAGGGGTGGCCATGAAGTGCTCCGCGCCCAGGCAACGAAGCACGTAGCGTGCTCGTCACCTGGTGGAAGCGCCGCCAGTCGTGAGGAGCAGAGAAGCCGTGAAGGGCCGTTCCTCTGCGGGTCCGTCACGCCGCCGCTGGATTTCTTCATATTTGGTTGAAGTAGTAGACTGGTAGATGACTGGTTCAAGCAATTGCTGAATGATGATATGAGGGAAACAGCAGCTTGAACCAGCTGTTTCCCTCTTATCTGTAATCCTTTTTATTAATAATCAGACCAACTATCAAATTCTACTGAAATATAGATATAGTTACTCACCTTGAATGGATACATAATTGAATGGATAATTGTGTATGTACCATTGTCTGACCGGTTGACATCCTTTATAGTAAATATTCCCATACTGACATTAAATGAATATTGCCTGTCTGTTATGATCACTGCAGGCATTGCTATGTGAACATTGTTTTTCTTCAGTACATAGGGATTGTTTTGTGGCCAAAGCACTGGGTTGTGATGTGTGGCTGTGTGGCGTTGCAGAAGGTCTTCACACCTGGAGGTTTTCAGAAGAGAATAAAACACAGGAGATATATCTCACTCAGATTCACAGATCGCCTCTCACTATTACTATAATAACTCTCATTACTATTACTATAAGAGGGACTGACATTTTGAATACAATATGTGCCACTGCAGAGGAATATTATACTAATAAATGTTGAAACATGTATTTTGTTATTACATTTCTTATTTGATTTACATAATTTCCCTATAATTTTCATTAAAATAAAAATACCCTACTCTAACCCTAATAGTCTTGATTGTAACGTGACCCTCTCCCGTTCCATCCGCTGCCACCATCTAGTGGCACCCAGCCTCACTACACCATGTGCTTTTGTTTACTTCCCGTCAATTAACCACCACGTGCACTCCCTCTGTCCACACACTCCTACCGGCAATCAGCCAATCACTCACCACAGTATTTTAGTTCGTCAGTTTACCTCACCCTCGTAGGTATCCTCGTTCCCGCCTTTTGGATTCTGTTTTCTCCCCGCTCCCGCTCCCGTTCCTATTCCCATTACGGGTTCCGTTCCTGTTCCTGTTTCGGGTTCCACTCCCGATGTTTCTGTCTGTTCTGTATAAGTCACAAAGGTATATTTTCCATGAGTCTGTCTCTTTTCTTTTTCATTTTGAAACATTTACTGGATAAAGCATGTTTCAGTCATGAAGTAACATAAGACTTGTTACTACATCATCACAATTATTAAAGGGAGGCTTTGTACTGTCACCAGTGCTTTTTTTCTGAAAAAATAAATATATATATGTATTTTTATTCAAGATATATAAAATATGTGAAAAATTAAATGATAGATGTTGAATACATTATCTTCAATGGATATTTAGGTAGACCAAATGCAAAGACAAATTAAATTGCTAAATTATTACACAAATTGTAGTTGCTGAGTGAATGTGTAATTTCTGCCTCTATTTATATATAAATGTGTTAACAATTACACTATGCCATTTTCTAGCAATAGGAATCTGAATGGTTAACCATAACGACTTGTAAAAAACTAAAATCTACTTTCTTACTTCAAAAACAATAAGTGGAATATATTTATTAGAAACAGAAACACAGCGTGTGACATAACACATTTACTTTTGATCAGCTCCTCGAAATGATATGATAATGTGAATTAATTGGAATGTGTACACTAGTCAAGCTTAATGGCATGCTAAAAAGAATAAGGGTGCACTCAAATAATGTGATTGTGTGTACGTCAATTTGCATTGTCGTAACCTTAAGTACATTTATAGAACACAACAAATGAAATACTGTTTCAAAAGTGTGCATTTCATACATCCAAGCAAGTTACACATGCAGAACAGTGTAACATACATGCTAGTTTTAATAATATAATAGTTACACATGTAGAATAGTATAAAATACATACTGGTTATAATGTTATATTAGTTACACAAGCAGAATAGTATAATATACATACTAGTTACACATGCAGAATGGTGCTTTCAGGAATCAAGCTGTCACAATTATTTGCTAGTTTCAGTTTCTATCCAACATGTTATGCTGGAAGCCACTATGGACAACAGCAACAAAGGAAACAAATTTAAAACTATTAATAATAAATACAATAATTGAGATGTGATGTATGATGGAAACTACACTTTTTAAACTACATGTGAATGGCCTCATGAACATACATATTAACGTAACAGAAGAATAAACGCTGAAAATTAGCAAAACAGGAGTTCAATGAATTGGCCTTTCAGATGCCAAGAAGGAAGTGTCCCTGGCAATTGAAAGGTCAACGGGCTACTGGCACTCTGGCTAAAGCGCTGTGTACACGTCATTCTGAGTGTTTACAGCTTTCAGGTCCTCAACCTTCGGGGCTGAGAGTACACACAGTCATCCACATTAGTTTCCAGCGTCTGCCTGAGGCCTGGAGCCACCTTGACCTGCCTGTACTCCACCTCACTCTCCCTTTGCTCTGCCGGCTGTCCCTGAGACGTTAACGTACGGTCCATCATCTTGTTCTGCGATGGAGGACAGCGGGATGTCTGTACAAGCACAACATTTGAAAACTTGAAAACAACAAGGGCAATAAAGTGAGTGCTAACAGTTGTCACAAAGAGTCGGACACGTTGTACCTTGAGGTCTTGAGGTTATCTTTTTCTTTAGTGCCCAGTAGACTCCCAATGCTACTAGGAGCAGCACCACCACTGACAGAGAACGAGCGATTATAGAGATGAGCGCTGTCACTAAGAAAAGTATGGCACAGAGGACAAACATTTATGAATACATATTTATATTATATATGTATATATTTAAATATATAGGTCTGCATACACTTTATATTGACACTGCCTGGTTCCAGTTGCTGCTGTCTCGATGCATAAGTTGTTGTTGTCTTTATGCACCCACTGTGATATATGTGTCCCATTAGATGTGCAGTCTACATATATGAAGCCTATAAGGGACAATGGTTATAGGTCATATGATGAATCAAATAGTGTGTCCAAGCTCCGTTCATTTCCCTCATTGCATTTTTCACTCACCGTCACAGACAGACAAGGTTATGTTAGCCGCGGCGTTGCTCACGTTGTTGCTGACCGAGCATGTGAGCAGTCCCAGCAGGCCCAGCTCCAGAGTGATGTCACTAGCGGTACTGGGTCCAGAGACGAGATACGTGTCGTTCAGCGGGTGTTCATCTAGACTCCAGCTGTAGTGGGGTCCGTCCCCCCCGGCAGAGCAGGAAACCCTCTGCTGTCCACGGGACAGACAGACACGGGACAGGTGGGGAGAGGAGACCGGTGCTAAGGGAAACCAACTGAGGAGATGAGTCTTACAGTTTGACAGAACCAGAAACATTATGTTATTCTAATATAGAAACTTACCCTCATAAAATTATAATTAAAAGCATCCACGTCTTTATTAGCCCAAGACTAGTGCTTAAAGTACCAGACATATTTTATGCCGACATGAACAAATTGGGCAGTAGCAGTATAAACAGCATTTTCACCCTAAGCACTTCTAAAGTAAAGTCAAGTGAAATAGTAAAGTACATTTCTAAGAAGTAGAACTAACCCTCTTTATATCAACTGTTGACAGCATTAATAATATATGGGCTGAGGGACTATTTAAAGACTATGTTGAATAGGCCTTAAAAACATTCACAAAGTACAGGATAGCATGTGACATTACCAATAATATTAACACGGAGCCTGAGAGCCAACAGTGTTTCTATACGAGCTACGAAGTCAGAGGTTAGTGTCTAAATAATCCTTAATGACCTTAATGAATCCTTAATGATGATAAGAGGGGAAACAGCAGCTTGAACCAGCTGTTTCCCTCTTATCTGTAATCCTTTTTACCAATAATTAAACTATCAAATTCTACTGAAATATAGATATAGTTACTCACCTTCAATGGATAACAAACACATTGTTTTTGCTATGTCCTTTCCATCACTATTATACATTTCCATTGAGTATGTACCATTGTCTGACCGTTTGACGTCCTTTATAGTAAATATTCCAGTACTGACATTAAATGAATATCGAGTGTCTGTTATGATCACTGCAGTCTTTGCTATCTGAACATTGTTTTTCCTCAGTACATAGACATCGTTTTGTGAGGACTGAGCAGGCAGCTGGACCTCCACGGTTCCTCCGAGAGAGCCAAAGCACTGGGTTGTTATGTATGGCTGTGTGGCGATGCAGAAGGTCTTCACACCTGGAGGTTTTCAGAAGAGAATAACACAACACAGGAAATATATTTCACTCAGATTCACAGACCACCTCTCACTATTACTATAAGAAATCTCGTATTACTATTGTGCTGCTTTCAAAGTTAAAACTGCGCGCTCTGTGCGTCTTCCTAAATCTCCCGCTGGTTTGGCTCCGCCGGCTGACAGTCCAGGTGGGCGTGGCCAATTTGATCAGAGAAGAGTTTGTTGTCCGGAGTATTTTCAGGGGTGCACTGACAAACGGCGCAAAATACATGTTCCGTGTGTCTTTGATACGCTTTTGCATTGGATACTATTTGTCTTTTTATAAATAACAAAAGTGTACTAAGGGAACAAACAAGACTAAAGTAAATACAATAAAAGTCAAGCCTTGTGTCTTTATTGGAGGACTTTTAAATGTTAGCTGGCTGTCTAGCTTCGTACAAGAGAACGCCCTGCAAGGGCAGTACAACTATTACTGTAAGAGGGATTGACATTTTGAATACAATACGTGCCATTGCAGAGATGAAGATTATGCTAATAAATGTTGAATGTTGAAAAATGTAATATTTTATTAATTGTTTTATTTTATTTGCATAATTTCCCTATCATTTTCATATAAATAAAAATACGCTACCCTAACCCTAATACTCTTCATAATATCTGGTGATGCAGTTGTGTTCTGCAATAACAAATGTGAAGTCACATTGTGGGGAAGTCACAAAGTACAAGGCAGAGTAATGATTAATGGTATTCAAAAATAAATGGACTCAATTTACCCATAATTAACGTACGATGAAACAAAAATTTGGTTTAACCCAGCAAATGTTGAAAAACAACTACTAATGTTTAAACCATAACTGACTAAATTATGTAAAGTACATTACGATTTATTTCAGTAATAATGCCATGAGAATCTCACCATCAGTCACACCAATTAGTAACATGAGCACAGACCCCATGTTCAGCATTTTAACCTCAGTGTTGTCTCAGTGGAGTCCACGACTTGAGCCGTTTCACAGAAACCTACAACCCAGCCTATATGAGACCCAGATTTCATCGCAAAAGTGGAAGTTGTACAACCGCTGAGCAAACTAAATATTCACCACAACTGTACTTAAAGGGCCAATACCTTATAAGGATGATGACGATAAACAGTACTGTTTTACGGGGCATCTTCTAAGATGCAATAATCATTAATACAAAGTATGAAGAAATAAATTATGAATTCATATTACAATTCTCCCAATAAATATGAATGATTTTGCGAAATGTTTTCT
The DNA here is from genome assembly GCA_026745465.1 of Lota lota. Lineage (NCBI taxonomy): Eukaryota > Metazoa > Chordata > Actinopteri > Gadiformes > Lotidae > Lota > Lota lota. The sequence continues at coordinate 912,537 of JACYXH010000429.1, read as the reverse complement.
TGTCTCATTTTAAGGTGGTCTCAGTAATGAGGTGAATGGTAGGGGAAAGTGCTCAATTGAAGGCTACCTTGACAAAAACTTGGGCAAGACAGTGTGGAGGTCAGGGTGTTGGAACCCAGCCCGAAGGTTCAGGGTTCAAACACCACTGCAAGGTGCCTTACCACCCTACTTATTAATAACTTGGGAAAAATAATCAGACTAAGTCACTTAAGATGAAAGTGTCTACTAAATGAGTGAACCAAAGGTTAAACGTTGATGTCTCTGTTGTATTTTCAATTCAATGTTTCATTCTTTGCTGGTGGACCTTTGCTCATAAGTCTAGTTGTTAGGGTTTGCGTGATCAGCGAAAATCGAAGTCATAAAGGGGAAGTCAGAGACAGCAGAGAAGCAAACATGGCTCAAATGTTTGCCTCCAGCTCATTGGTTCCCATGAAATGGCCATGACTTTATCTGCAGAGGTGTAAGCACTTGAACCATTTAAGTGAAAAATAACATGAATGTTTATCTTCTGTTTATTTTCCATGAGTCTGTCTCTTTTCTTTTTCATTTCGAAACATTTACTGGAGAAAGTATGTTTTAGTCATGATGTTGTAACATAAGACTTGTTACATCACAATTATTAAAGGGAGGCTTTGTACTGTTGCCAGTGCTTTTTTTCTGAAAAAATAAATATACATACATGTATTTTTATTCAAAATATATAAAATATGATATGTGAAAATATTACACATTTGATGTTGAATACATTATATTCACTGGACATTTAGGTTGACCAAATGCAAAGACAAAGTAACATACTAAATTTTTACACAAATTGTAGTTGCTGAGTTTAGCCTTTATGAGTAAGTATTGCATTTGTTAATGTGTAATTTCAGCCTCTATTTATATAGAAATGTATTAACAATTACACTATGCCATTTTCTAGCAATAGGAATCTAAATGATTAACCATAACGACGTGTAAAAAAATAAAATCTACTTTTTTACTTCAAAAACAATAAGTGGAATATATTTATTAGAAACAGAAACACAGCATGTGACGTAACGCATTTACTTTTGATCAGCGCCTCGAAATGATAGGATAATATGTACAGTAGATGTTAATTGGAATGTATACACTAGTCAAGCCTAATGGGATGCTAAAAAGAATAAGGGTGCACTCAAATAATGTGATTGTATGTACATCAATTTGCATTGTCGTAACCTTAAGTACATTTATAGAACACAAAGAAATTAAACACTATCCGTTTCAAAAGTGTGCATTTCATACATCCAAGCAAGTTACACATGCAGAATAGTGTAACATACTGTACATGCTAGTTTTAATCATATAATAGTTAAACATGTAGAATAGTATAAAATACATAGTGGTTATAGTGTTATATTAGTTACACAAGCAGAATAGTATAATATACATACTAGTATATTGCATATAAGAACAAAAAAACAAGAAAATAAAAAATGAAAACGGATTACACTAGTTACACATACAGAATGGTTCTTTCAGGAATCAAGCTGTCACAATTATTTGCTCGTTTCAGTTTCTATCCAACATTTTATGCTGGAAGCCACTATGGACAACAGCAACAGAGGAAAAAAGTTAAAACTATTAATAATAAATACAATAACTGAGATTTGATGTATGATGGAAACTACACGTTTTAAACCACATGTGAATGGCCTCATGAACATACATAGAAACGTAACAGAAGAATAAATGCTGAAAATTAGCAAAATAGGAGTTCAATGAATTGGCCTTACAGATGCCAAGAAGGAAGTGTCCCTGGCAGTTCAAAGGTCAACGGGCTGCTGGCACTCTGGCTAAAGCGCTGTCTACACGTCATTCTGAGTGTTTACAGCTTTCAGGGCCTCATCCTTCGGGGCTGAGAGTACACACAGTCATCCACATTAGTTTCCAGCGTCTGCCTGAGGCCTGGAGCCACCTTGACCTGACTGTACTCCACCTCACTCTCCCTCTGCTTTCTCTGCCGTCCCTGCTGCTGTAGCACAGAGATGTCTGCGTAGGTTATGTCCTCCGCTTCTGTGGTGTTTGGAGAGAGATCGGGACGAATGGAGAAGAAGAGCAAATGAGGAAATGAGATAACTAAACGCCAAACAGTTATAACCAAAAATAATGACTAACAGTGTTTGAATATCACCTTCCAAAATGGCCTACAAAGGTGTTACATAACATTACATTACATTGTTTGACTCTAACATTAGTGCACAACATTTTACTTAACATTGTTATGGATGCAACAAAGTGCTGGGCATTTTGTACCTTTTGAGGGTTTCTGCTTTTTTGCACAGTAGACTCCCAATGCTACTATCAGGAGCAGTGCCATCGCTGACAGAGAACCAGCTATTATAGGGACGAGTCCTGTGACAAAGAAAATTATGGCAGAGTGAACAATAATATTTACATATTTATGAAAAAACATATATACATACAGACTATAACATCATTATCTTCATAACGACTCATTAATAATGGTTGTTTGCAATTTCCGATTGATTAGCTATTTATATATATATATGGTTACATCTATCGGCTAGTCTGCTTACCCTTTATTTTGACAGTGCCTGGTTCCACACTTGCTGTTGTCTTGATGCATAAGGTATTGTTGTCTTTATGTGCCCCATTAGATGTGCAGTTTACATAGCCTATGACAGACAATGGTTATAGGTCATGTGGTGAATCAACTAGAGTGTCCAAGCTCCTTTCATTCTTTTCTCGCGTTGTATTTTTCACTCGCAGACGAACATTTATTGATACTGTGGTGGAAAAATGACCTCAGGCCCTATTCCAAAGTTAACTCGCCTAAACTAGTTGGTTTGGTTTAAGCACTCAAGTTGTTGTGAGCACGCTATAGTGTCCTATTTGTTTTCTTTTAATTATCTACCTCCTCACAGTTGCCTGTTCCTTGCATTCCTGTATGGTGCTTTGTTCTATGTGAGAAACTCCAGAGCAAGTTTCTCTCACCTATTATGTGCCTGTTACCCTGAACGCACAGAGGACCCGCCATAAAATCTAGGTGGCGCCATATATGTTAAGCTACGACCAGGGGTCTGGCTTTAGCTGTGCATTGAACCAGTTATAGATGGTACAAGACGCCATCTAGTGTTACTTTTAAATGATTGTTTGTTTGTTCCCTACAAAAGACCCTCCGTCCTTTGCTCAGCGCGCCTTTTTCTCGAGAACTCTGCCCAGTGTGGAGTTGCCTTTGAAACTGCGTCTTTTGTATGCTGCAGCATATGAAATAAACCAACTACGGATATCCATTTGTCTTAGCCTTTTGAATCAGCCCAGCCACGAGTTGTATAATTTGCTACGACAATTTGGCGTCACGAACAGGATCCCGAGGTTGATCGTCGGAAGGAAGGACGGGACGGAGGGGAGTCGCTATCCACGGGAAAACGTGTCTCTACCACCGAGCATCATATCGAGTGAAGAGAGGACCACGTCCCTGATCTCCGGAAGTATTTGTAAATACTAGTTAAGAACCACAGCGGTGCGGTAGCTGTAGGTGAAACCACAGCGGTGCGGTAGCTGTAGGTACAACACAGCGGTGCGGTTGCTGTAGTTAGGAACCACAGCGGTGCGGTAGCTGTAGGTACAACACAGCGGTGCGGTTGCTGTAGTTAGGAACCACAGCGGTGCGGTAGCTGTAGGTACAACACAGCGGTGCGGTTGCTGTAGTTAGGAACCACAGCGGTGCGGTAGCTGTAGGTACAACACAGCGGTGCGGTTGCTGTAGTTAGGAACCACAGCGGTGTGGTAGCTGTAGGTACAACACAGCGGTGCGGTAGCTGTAGGTACAACACAGCGGTGTGGTTGCTGTAGTTAGGAACCACAGCGGTGCGGTAGCTGTAGGTCATTGAAATATTATCCTGAAAAGTTTTAATATCGTCTTGATAGTGTCACTCCTGTACTAGACGAAACAGTAGAGAGTTGTTACCTTCCCAATCACCACCACCGTAGTAGCCCAAACAACATTACCGTAGGAACCCCCACCTCTGCACCAGTAATCCCGGTTGCACCCTCGTCCCAATACCTCACGCTAACAGAAATTGGATGGGGCATGTTCGCGTTTGCAACCGCTTTAGTGACCTCCTGGTCATGCGTCCTCTACACCACTCGCCGGGCCTCGAGCGAAGGGAGCTATCGACCAATACGGTCTAGACGCCCCAGACCCCTGCTCTTCCCCGCGGCGTTTCTCCTTATTTGCGTATGTAACCTCACATCCGCCGCCATTAACAGGAACAGCGCCGAGTACTGGCAACAAGGGGTAATTAACCTTACGTTCACATAGGGGGTAACGGCCACTGTAGAAATAGACCTTTGTACTATAGTTGTCTGTGGGGACCCATATGAGACGCGACGCATACGGTGGGACGAAGTTTATATATGCTATATGCACGAAAATACACAGAGCGACAGAAAATGCGATTGCTGGCATAACGCATGTTGGACCACGTCATACATAGATTGGGGTTATCCTATGCCTGCGGGGAGCGATCACGGCCTGAAAACACGTCTCTCAGTCGTTAAAGCTGGCGCGGTAGTTCGAAAATGTTCAGCCAACGACTGTAATCCCCTACTCATTACCCTGAAAGACCCCACACGTACAGATTCTCGACTGTTCTCTATGGGGGTTTCCAAATCAGGGAATGACCCAACAGGGATCTTTTTCCTCGACGTCCGTGTGTCTCCCACAGCGACCTTAGGCTCACCCGACTCCCCACTTGGACGGCCCGCTGCAGGCTTGACTGATAATCCTTTTTACAGCGTCCAGGTTAACAACTCCAGGGACACTGTGGCCCTGGAAACTGGGTTTGTGTCTGAGAATATCTGGTTAGACTGGATGTTGTTCTCAGCTGGAGACTTACAGGTCTCTGAGTGTGTCGCATGCGCCCCGGCTCGTCCCCTTCTGGGCACAATGCCGTTATATGTCGACCCACAAACTAATCTGGCTGGGTACAATTGTGTACTATCCTTGTTTACGGACTTGCCCGTTAATATGTCTTGTGCCCCGTACCACCACTCACTGCCCATTACAGAGCGGCATACACCTCCCTATTTCCGGCCTGTTATGGCCAATTACACCTGCCACTCCCGCACTCTCCTTGGGGGGGAGGCTGTAGGCACTCTTCGGTGGTGCAACTCCACCACCGACGTCACTGATAGCCATAGCCCGTATTTCTCCGCCTTGTTCACAGACCAATCCCTGTCGAGAGCCGACGTTTGGTGGTATTGTGGAGGGGCCGCCATTTTCCCTTTCCTCCCGAAACAGTGGACGGGAACTTGTGCGATAGTACAGCTCGTCATGCCCTTTTATGTCTTGCCCATTAATCCCGTTACCCTACAACGTATGGACCCCTCCATTCTACATCGTGCCCGTCGTTCAAACCCAGGCGGTAGTTTCGACAAACATGTGTATATAGATGGTATTGGTGTCCCGAGAGGAGTTCCTGATTAATTTAAGGCTAGAAACCAGATCGCGGCGCGTTTCGAGTCCATCCTCTTTTGGTGGTCAACTACGAACAAAAATGTAGACTGGATAAATTACATTTATTATAATCAACAGCGATTTATTAATTTCACTCGTGATTCGGTCCGTGGAATTCACGAGCAGCTAGACAAAACCAGCCTCATGACCTGGCAAAATAGAATTGCACTGGACATGTTGCTGGCAGAGAAAGGAGGCGTTTGTACAATGTTTGGGGACAATTGTTGTACGTTCATCCCCAATAACACCGCTCCGGACGGCTCCATCACCAAAGGACTGGCGGGCCTTACGGCCCTGTCCGAGGAGCTCGCGGAGAACTCGGGGGTGACTGACCCTTTCGGAAATATGATGGGTGCGTGGTTCGGACGTTGGAGGGCTTTAGCATTGTCTCTCTTCGCATCACTTTCCATTGGTGTAGCCATCCTCGCCACGTGCGGCTGTTGTATTGTTCCCTGTGTTCGCAGCCTCGTCATCCGCACCATCGAGCGCACAGTGGGCCAATTACCCTCTGCACTTCCAATGGCTCACACATTTGCCCAGCTTGAGTCCTTTCCTCTGTTGTCCACTACCTCGTCCCGTACCGACTGTCCCCCTCCTTACACTGTCTCAGACCATGTCACCTCCTCTGATGATGACCTTGTTTAGAGTGTACGGTCCACTGGCTGTGCAAGCATATCACACCTTTTTCCCCCATCAGTAAGGCGGGTTTAAAGTCCTGACCTTATGGGGTTTTTCAAGGAGCCATATGTGCGTCAACCAGCATTGTTACTATTTTTTTTTATTGTATGATTTTCTTTGATTGTACTGTACTGCATTGTTCTTATTTTCTTCGTCATTTTCCTTTCGATCGATCATATATGATCGAAAGGGGGGAATTGTGGTGGAAAAATGACCTCAGGCCCTATTCCAAAGTTAACTCGCCTAAACTAGTTGGTTTGGTTTAAGCACTCAAGTTGTTGTGAGCACGCTATAGTGTCCTATTTGTTTTCTTTTAATTATCTACCTCCTCACAGTTGCCTGTTCCTTGCATTCCTGTATGGTGGTTTGTTCTATGTGAGAAACTCCAGAGCAAGTTTCTCTCACCTATTATGTGCCTGTTGCCCTGACCGCACAGAGGAACCGCCATAAAATCTAGGTGGCGCCATATATGTTAAGCTACGACCAGGGGTCTGGCTTTAGCTGTGCATTGAACCAGTTATAGATGGTACAAGACGCCATCTAGTGTTACTTTTAAATGATTGTTTGTTTGTTCCCTACAAAAGACCCTCAGTCCTTTGCTCAGCGCGCCTTTTTCTCGAGAACTCTGCCCAGTGTGGAGTTGCCTTTGAAACTGCGTCTTTTGTATGCTGCAGCGTATGAAATAAACCAACTACGGATATCCATTTGTCTTAGCCTTTTGAATCAGCCCAGCCACGAGTTGTATAATTTGCTATGACAATACATACATACATATAAAGTAACGTGTAAGCAGACTGACATTCTCTTCACATGTCATTAACATAATGGTTGACTCTCTCTCTCTATAGATATCCATATAGAAATATTTATAAATACATAATTAGTGTTATTTTACATATATATATTAATGGTTAGCAGACTGACATCAATATCTTTACGTCTCATTACATAATGGTTTGTGTTAATTTAATCTGTTTACCTGTGTTAGTGACACTGCCTGGTTCCACAGTTGCTGCTGTCTCAATGCAGAAGGTACTGTTGTCTTTATGCACCCACTGTGATATATGTGTCCCATTAGATGTGCAGTTTACATATATGAAGCCTATGAGGGACAATGGTTATAGGTCATGTGATGAATCAACTGCTAGTGAATCCAAGTGCCTTTCATTAATTTCTTTCATTGTATTTTTCACTCACCGTCACAAACAGACAAGGTTATGTTAGCCGCAGCGTTGCTCACGTTGTTGCTGACCGAGCATGTGAGTAGTCCCAGCAGGCCCAGCTCCAGAGTGATGTCACTAGCGATACTGGGTCCAGAGAGGAGATGTGTGTCGTTCAGCGGGTGTCTATCTAGACTCCAGCTGTAGTGGGGTCCGTCCCCCCCGGCAGAGCAGGATACCCTCTGCTGTCCACGGGACAGACATTCCCGGGACAGGTGGGGAGAGGATACCGGTGCTAAGGAAAACCAACTGAGGAGGTGAGTCTTACAGTTTGACAGAACCAGAAACCTTCTGTTATTCTAATATATAAACTTAAATTCATAAAATTATAATTAAAAGTATCCACCTCTTTAACAGCCCACCCACCCTCCTCCCAAACTAGTGCTTAAAGTACCAGACATATTTTATGCCGACATACACAAATTGGGCAGTAGCAGTATAAACAGCATTTTCACCCTAAGCACTTCTAAAGTAAAGTCAAGTGAAATAGTAAAGTACATTTCTAAGAAGTAGAGCTAACCCTCTTTATATCAACTGTTGACAGCATTAATAATATATGGGCTGAGGGACTATTTAAAGAGCATATTTTAAAACATTCACAAAGTACAGCATAGCATGTGACATTACCGATAATAATAACACGGAGCCTGAGAGCCAACAGTGTTTCTATAAGAGCTATGAAGAAGTCAGAGGTTAGTGTCTAAATAATCCTTAATGATCTTAATGAATCTCTAATGATGATAAGAGGAAAACAGCAGCTTGAACCAGCTGTTTCCCTCTTATCTGTATTCCGTTTTTACCAATAATTAGACCAACTATCAAATTCTACGGAAATACAGATAGTTACTCACCTTGAATGGTTAAAGAACAGTTTGTAATTGTTAATTGCACTCCATTATTATTATGTGTTTCCATTGAGTATGTACCATTGTCTAACCGGTTGACGTCCTTTATAGTAAATATTCCAGTACTGACATTAAATGAATATCGAGTGTCTGTTATGATCAGTGCAGCCTTTGCTATCGGAACATTGTTTTTCTTCAGTACATAGAAATCGTTTTGTGAGGACTGAGCAGGCAGCTGGACCTCCACGGTTCCTCCGAGAGAGCCAAAGCACTGGGTTATGATGTGTGGCTGTGTGGCGTTGCAGAAGGTCTTCACACCTGGAGGTTTTCAGAAGAGAATAAAACAACACAGGAGATATATTTCACTCGGATTCATAGACCACCTCTCACTATTACTATAAGAAATCTCTTATTACTATTGTGCTGCTTTCAAAGTTAAAACTGCGCGCTCTGTGCGTCTTCCTAAATCTCCCGCTGGCTCGGCTCTGCCGGCTGGAAGTCCAGGTGGGCGTGGCCAATTTGATCAGAAAATAGTTAGTTGTCCGGAGTATTTTCAGGGGTGCACAGACAAACAGTGCAAAATACATGTTCAGTGTGTTTTTGATACGCTTTTACCTTGGATACTGTTTGTCTTTTTTTTTTTATAAATAACAAAAGTGTACTAAGAGAAGAAACAAAACTAAAGTAAATACAAGAAAAGTCAAGTCTTGTGTCTTTATTGGAGGACTTTTAAATGTTAGCTGGCTGTCTAGCTTCGTACAAGAGAACGCGCTGCAAGGGCAGTACAACTATTACTATAAGAGGGATTGACATTTTGAATACAATACGTGCCATTGCAGAGATGAAGATTATACTAATAAATGTTGAATGTTGAAACATGTAATATTTTATTAATTGTTTTATTTTATTTGCATAGTTTCCCTATAATCCCTACCCTAACCTTAATACTCTTGATAATATCTTGTTAATATCATGTTTTGCAATAACAAATGTGAAGTCACATTGTGGGGAAGTCACAAAGTACAAGGCAGAGTAATGATTAATGGTATTCAAAAATAAATTGACTTAATTTACCCATAATTAACGTAAGATGAAACAAAAATTTGGTTTAACCCAGCAAATGTTGAAAAACAACTACTAATGTTTAAACCATAACTGACTAAATTATGTAAAATACATTACGATTTATTTAAGTAATAATGCCATGAGAATCTCACCGTCAGTCACACCAATTAGTAACACGAGCACAGCCCCCATGTTCAGCATTTCAACCTCAGTGTTGTCTCAGTGGAGTCCAAGACCTGAGCCTATTTACAGGAACCTACAACCCAGCCTATATGAGACCTAAATGTCATTGCAAAAGTGGAAGTTGTGCAACTGCTGAGCAAACTAAATATTCACCACAACTGTACTAAAAGGACCAATACCTTATTAGGATGAAGACGTTAAACAGTACTGTTTTACTTGGCATATTCTAAGATGCAATACTTATTAATACAAAGAAATTAGGAAATAGCTTATAAATTAATATTACAATTCTCCCAATAAATATGAATGATTTTGTCAAATGTTTTCTTGTTTCATTTTAAGGTGGTCTCAGTAATGAGGTGAATGGTGGGGAAAATGCTCAATTGGAGTCTACATTGACAAAACCTTGGGCAAGACAGTGTGGAGGTCAGGGTGTTGGACTCCCAGCCCAAAGGTTCAGGGTTCAAACACAACTGCAAGATGCCTCACCACCTTACTTATTAATGACTTGGGAAAAATAATCAGACTAAGTCACTTAAGATGAAAGTGTCTGCTTAATGAGCGAACTAAAGGTTAAACATTGACGTCTCTGTTGTATTGTCAATGTGATGCAATCTGTTTCATTCTATGCTGGTGGACCCTTACTCGTAAGTCTAGTTTTTAGGGTTTGCGTGATCAGGAACAATTGAAGTCAGAAGGGGGAAGTCAGAGACAACAAAGAAGCAAACATAGCTAAACTGTTTGCCTCAAACTCATTGGTTCCCATGAAATGGCCATGACTCTGTCTGCAGAGGTGTAACCACTTGAACCATTTAAGTGACAAATAACTTGAATATTTCTCTTGTTTCAGTCACAAAAGTATATTTTCCATGAATTGTCTTTTCTTTTTCATTTTGTAACATTAACAGGAGAAATGATGTTTTAGTCATGATGTTGTAACATAAGACTTGTTACAACATCATCACAATTATTAAAGGGAGGCTTTGTACTATCCCCTATTTAAAAGCAGTAGTTATTCATTGTTATGTATTCATTTTATTTTTTATTTTACTTTGAAAATTAATCTGGATGAGAAGAAATTGAGTTGAGAGATTTTCAGCCACCAGTCAACAGTGCTTGTCTCTCAACATTTATTTATATATTTACTCCAAAAATATTAAATATCATGTGAAAATATGACATGTTAGATGTAAAATACATTATCTTCACTTGATATTTAGGTAGACCAAATGCAAATCCAAAGTAACGTGCTAAATGTATGCCAGAATTGTAATTGATGAGTTTAGCCTCTCTGGGGCAGAATTGCATTTCTAACTGTGTTATTTCAGCATTTATTTGTAGAACAATATATTAACAATTACACTCTACCATTTTCTAGAAATAGGAATATAAGTTGTTCACTATTAATGACTTGTAAAAAACAAATTTACTTTTTTACTTCACAACAATAAGTGGAATATATGTATTAGAAACAGACACACAGCGTGTGTCATAACACATTTACTCTTGATCAGTTATCAATCAGCTTGACTCAAATCAGAAGACCCTCACACACACGAGAAGAGACGGATAGGAAAGATGTCCCTGTTCCATATCTGTCTAACATGTTTGTGCCTGGTTCTATTTATTTAAAAGCCTTTATCCAGGATTGTTCTGTATAACTGTAAAATACCACTTTTGTGTTTCAGTAAATCCCTAACAAGTAGATAATCTGGTGAATGAGGGCTACAATGGAAGCACAACGTCTTGTCTAGTCAGGTACTGCAGAGGTGATGCAGTACATCTTCACTTTCTTAAGTAGCTCCTCGAAATGATAGGATAATGTGTAGATGTTAAATGGAATGTGTACACTAGTCGAGCTTAATGGCATGCTAAAAAGAATAAGTGTGCACTCAAATAGTGTGTGTGTGTGTGTGTGTGTGTGTGTGTGTGTGTGTGTGTGTGTGTGTGTGTGTGTGTGTGTGTGTGTGTGTGTGTGTGTGTGTGTGTGTGTGTGTGTGTGTGTGTGTGTGTGTGTGTGTGTGTGTGTGTGTGTGTGTGTGTGTGTGTGTGTGTGTGTGTGTGTGTGTGTGTGTATACTACGTTTCAAAATGGTACATTTCTGACAGACATACATCCAAGCAAGTTGCCCATGCAGAATAGTGTAACATACATGCTAGTTATAATAATATAATAGTTACACATGTAGAATAGTGCTTTCTGGAATCAAGCTATCATAATTATTTTGCTCGTATACATTTTCATCAAACATTTTTTACGCTGGAAGCCACAATGGACAACAACAACAGAGGAAAAAGTTAATACTATTAATAATAATAACTTATAGTTGAGATTTGATGAATGATGGAAACTACACGTTTTAAACTACATGGCCTTGTATGGCCTCATGAACATACAAATAAACGTAACAGTGGAAGAATAAAGGCAGAAAATTAGCAAAACAGGAGTTCAATGAAGTGGCCTTTCAGATGCCAAGAGGGAAGTGTACCTGGCAGTTCAAAGGTCAACGGGCTACTGGCACTCTGGCTAAAGTGCTGTGTACACGTCATTCTGAGTGTTTACAGCTTTCAGGGCCTCAACCTTCAGGGCTGAGAGTACACACAGTCATCCACTTTAGTTTCCAGCGTCTGCCTGAGGCCTGGAGCCACCTTCACCTGCCCGTACTCCACCTCACTCTCCCTCTGTTCTTTCTGCCGTCCCTGATGCTGTAGCACAGAGATGTCTGCGTAGGTTACGTCCTCCGCTCCTGTGGTGTCTGGGGAGAGGAGAGCGGGACGAATGGAGAAGAGCAAATTAGGAAATGAGAGAACAGAACGCAAAACAAGTTATGAACAAAAATAATGACTCTAAAAGTGTTGAAGTATCACCTTCCAAACTGGCCTACAAACCTCTGGTAGGTGTTACATTCCATTCCATTACATTGTTTGACTAACATTAGTGCACAACATTTTACTTTACATTGTTAAAGATGCAGCAAAGTGCTGGGCATTTTGTACCTTTTGAGGTTTTCTGCTTTTTTGCGCAGTAGACTCCCAATGCTACTATCAGGAGCAGTGCAATTGCTGACAGAGAACCAGCTATTACAGGGACAAGTTTTGTGACAAAGAAAATTATGGCAGAGTGAACGTTAAACATATATACATACATAAAGAAAAACGAACAGGTAGACAGGCTATAATGGTTGTTATTAATGTCCCTTTAATGATTGATTACAGCTATTTATTTATCTATATGTTTATATCTATTGGCTAGTCTGCTTACCCTTTATATTGCCAGTGCCTGCTTCCACACTTCCTGCTGTCTTGATGCATAAGGTATTGTTGTCTTTATGTGCCCCATTAGATGTACAGTTTACATAGCCTATGACAGATAATGGTTATAGGTCTCTCTCTCACTCTCACCCTCTCACTCTCTCCCTCACGAAATATATACATAATTAGTGTTATTTTACACATATTAACGGTTAGCAGACTGACATCATTATCTTTACATCTCACTTACACAATGGTTTGCATTCATTTAATCTGCTTACCTGTTTTTTTGACATTACCTGGTTCCACAGTTGCTAACGTCTCGATGCACAAGGTATTGTTGTCTTTATGCATCCACTGTGATATATGTGTCCCATTAGATGTGCAGTTTACATATATGAAGCCTATGAGGGACAATGGTTATAAGTCATGTGATGAATCAAATAGTGTGTCCAAGCTCCGTTCATTCATTAATTTCCCTCATTGTATTTTTCACTCACCGTCACAGACAGACAAGGTTATGTTAGCTGCGGCGTTGCTCACGTTGTTGCTGACTGAGCATGTGAGCAGTCCCAGCAGGCCCAGCTCCACAGTGATGTCACTAGCGGTACTGGGTCCAGAGAGGAGATGCGTGTCGTTCAGTGGGTATCCGTCTAGACTCCAGCTGTAGTGGGGTCCATCCGCCCCGGCAGAGCAGGACACCGTCTGCTGTCCACGGGACGGACACTCCAGGGACAGGTGGGGAGAGGAGACCGGTGCTAAGGGAAACCAACTGAGGAGGTGAGTCAAACATTTTGACAGAACCAGAAACCTTCTGTTATTCTTTTGTAGAAACTTAACTTCATACAATTATAAGTATCCAAGTCTTTAACAGCCCACCCACCCTCCTCCCAGACTAGCACTTAATGTACCAGACATATTTTATGCCGACATACACAAATTGGGCAGTAGCAGTATAAACAGCATTTTCACCCTAAGCACTTCTAAAGTAAAGTCAAGTGAAGTAGTAAAGTACATTTCTAAGAAGTAGAGCTAACCCTCTTTATATCAACTGTTGACAGCATTAATAATATATGGGCTGAGGGACTATTTAAAGAGCATATTTAATAGGCCTTAAAAACATTCACAAAGTTCAGTATAGCATGTGACATTACAGATAATATTAACACAGAGCCTGAGAGCCAACAGTATTTCTATAAGAGCTATGAAGTCAGAGGTTAGTGTCTAAATAATCCTTTATGACCTTAATGAATCCTTAATGATGATAAGAGGGAAACAGCAGCTTGAACCAGCTGTTTCCCTCTTATCTGTAATCCTTTTTACCTATAATTAGACCAACTATCAAATTCTACTGAACTTTAGCTATAGTTACTCTGTATGTGGAATGTATGTCCTGAGCTTGCTATTGAAGGATGGAGTCAAGGGCCCTATGTCTCAGAGTGGTATGGTGATTTGGGAGCCGAGATATACCGCATGGAGACAAATCTTTATCTGAAGAAGAAGAGTGATTAAATTCGTTTCCGCCGAGTCGCTAATCCTACACTGTTTTTGAGCAATCGTGACCCGTTTTGCATCAACAGGCACCCGTCCCGTAACAGTGCTATAGCATCTGATTGTTGGTTTGACACTGTCTTTTTCATTCAGTGGTGTGACTGGCCCCAGATACAAGCGATTTTTCAGGAGATGAACAGAGTTTTCAAGCAGTACCAGCACACGCGTTCTTATGGAGAAATAGAAAACAGCTATTTGTACCGGTTTCTGATGAAGAGTTTGCAGAGGATCTCAGTAATGGCCTATTGTGTAGTGGGGCTACAGCGCTCACACAACTATTGAAAATTGTGAATATTTAGACAAGGCCCCAAACATTTATTATATTTTTTGTTTTTCTTGGTGTCTAAATGTCGATTTGTTATGTTAAACAGATCAGGACTGTGACGATCTACATTGTGGCAACCCGGCTCCAGAGCAGCGCCCCAGGCGGCTCAGGGGAGCGGTGGTAGGCGGAGTTTACCACCGCTCTCCAGAGGATCGCACACCGGAGCTCATTACCACTGATGGCAATCAGTGAAATGCGCGACACCTGCGACGGAGGAGCAGAAAACGCGGATATACGCGACACTCGGCGTGGCTTAAAAGACAGGAGATGGCGCAGCCGTAGGAGAGGTACAGCCAAATGAATGACTGCCGAGCGGGAGACGAAAACACCACTGATCCAGACCCACGACAGAGGGGATATCGAGAGCCTCACCCGAGGGTAAAACGTGTGGTCTGTTTTTTACCAGGAGTGTCCTGGAGTTCGGCCGTCCCCGACGGAGGACCAATAAGGAGGAATTCCCCGCAACTAATCGGAGGGTCCACGGGAAGCCCCGGCGGCTGTACCTGTCCATCCTCGGAGACGAGACGGAGAATATCGTCGCACATTAGAGAACAGTTATTTTATGGTAGGCACGGCCTAACCTGTTATTTTGTGTAAATAAATACGCCTTTTTTTTGGCTCAAACGGACCTCTACCTTGTGTTCACTGCGGGGAGATGACCATCTATACACAACATGCACAATATGCCGACGAGAACATGCACAGTGGAGATTTAGATGGTGTAAAAAAATAACGAATGGTCACAAGACTTTACCACCTATCTGGGGTGAAAGAATCGTACATATCTACAGAAGGGATTTGACAATAAGCTGGTGGTGGATACGCTGACGGTGGATGAGGGTTGAAACATAATGACACAGCGTCTAAACGCTGAATCCCTGGGTGTTTTGAGAGCCGCGACAGGTGTATGTGTGGAAGCCATCATCAACAAGAAGGTCCGGGCAGACTGTTGGGGATGCGCGTACAACAACCCAAACCAACGACAACATAGTTGTCTGCAAGGACCGTCATGGTATCATTATGAAGCCCATTATGACTATATATGTGCATTATTGTATAGAAAACCCTTCCAGATACTTTTAGAAAAGAAAAAGAAAACAGAAAAAAGGTCAATCAGTTGCCCCTGACAAAATTCTAGGTGTATCGGAATCAGTTCTATGCAATTTACTATCTAAAACATATGTTATGGATAAAATGACTAAAATAAGAGAAAAGCATGTCACCCCTGAACAGCACAGTAAAATATTTGACGCAACACTGATATACTGATATGGGGTCGTACATAGTAGGCTGAAAACTGTGATTTAAAATGGGTAGTTTAATTTCTTATGGTTATGACATGTCTACGCAGTCTGTATCTGATAGGCTTGCTGTTCTGATGTATAGTATGGCGGAAAATAGTACTGTTATTAAGCCTAGGGGAAATGATACTTTTATACTCAACACATGTATAAGGACTGGAATGACATGGTCAAAACATGCTCATATGACATGAAGCCTCTGGATTTAAAGCTATCTGAATTAATAAATTATTTCTCCGAAAGTATGTTTTAGTGTCGGTCATGTTATGTGTCTGTGCATTTGTATCTGATGTCTTAAAGTTGAATATGGATAAAGATGTGAATTGTCTTACTGCGGCTCGATTGGTAGCTTGTAAAATGGTACAGAAAAATAAAACAGCACGTAAGCAGTATCTTGACATTGTGGAGAATGGGGAGGTTTTCTTTTAATTAAACAAATGTAAACTCTGTTGAGTGTTAAGTTTTTCATCCTTAGACAATATGGATAGATTGCTGTCTAAAGCTTATTAGGATTCCGCCGGGCCTGGTGCTTATGGGGGTATTAATAAACTACGATCTATCCTTAAACAGAGCAAGGGTCAGATACCTCCTCTACAATATGTAAAGAAATGGTTATTGAAGCAAGACTCCTATAATCTGCATACACCATCTGCAATACATTTACGTAAAAACTGAGTATTGGATAGCGGTACAGATAAGCAGTTCTAGGCTGATCTAGTGAATATGACGGAGTATTCAACTAAAAATTATGGCGTGCGTTTTCTGTTGACGTGTATCGATGTTTTTTCAAAATACGCAGGGGTTCGCTGTTTACCATCCAAGAGTGCTAACGACGTCAGCAAAGCTTTTGGAGATGGTCTCAAAGAACGACGTATCCCC
This sequence comes from Lota lota, assembly GCA_026745465.1. NCBI lineage: Eukaryota > Metazoa > Chordata > Actinopteri > Gadiformes > Lotidae > Lota > Lota lota. The sequence continues at coordinate 895,730 of JACYXH010000429.1, read as the reverse complement.
AAGAAACTGCAGACTGACGCTGGAAAAGATCATTTCCAGCATAGTTGAGCGTTTCAATAGGACTCTAAAATCAAACGTGGAGATATTTACCGGCCGCTAACTCTAAACGATATGTGGATAAACTACAGGACATGGTTCATGCTTAAAACCACTAATACCATAGATCAATAAAAATGACCCCTGTCAGTGTAGTTAAAGATAATAAAGATATGGGTACTTAACAACCTCTACAAAACAAATCCCAAAACTAAAATAGTGTTCAGGTATGATGTAGGTGGATTTGAAAAGTCAAAGCTACATTTCGAAAGGCTATGAACAGACCTATACAGATTCATAATTTACAATATCAAAGAGACTTTCAAGACATCCTACAGTTTATGTTAAAAGACTATAAAGGTGATATTGTGCAAGGCATTTTTTATGAAAAAGAGCTGCAAAAAGTGATTGTGGCTAAAAACAAAAAATTGAAAATAGAAAAGATTATCTATAGGAAAAAGGTGGGGCTAAAGAATATGGTATTAGTCAAATGGTTGGGGTGGCCGGAGGTTTTCAATTCATGGATTTCTGAGGTAATAGTCCCCACATGAAGAGAAATAGGATGCAGTATAACCTGTAACACAGCTGTGACAGGACAATCAATTCTCTGAAGGAAGGTGCTGAGGGTTTTTATGTGACACTGGCAAGTAATGCATCTGCAGCAATCTATCCTCAAAATAGGATATGGAATTTTAAAACTGAATTAGCAAAAGCTATACAGACCAAGCAACCCTACGAAGTAGGGCTCATTGAAGTTCAGTAGCCATGCAGATGGAAAAGCTTCCCTGCTGCGGACGCCACGGTAACCATCAGGAATTATAAAACAGCCCTGAGGAAGGACATGCCACTAACTGTTGGTTTCTTTAACAACGTCGCAACGCTTTTAAAAGGAAATCAACAGGGTTGTTGTAGAATATGTTTCTTCTGGTACCCTGATACTCCAGCATAATGGTATTAGAAACCATGTATACAGTAACTAGGACTGCAAGCAGTCACACAAGGTATTCACAGCCCACGCACCCCATATCCCAGCGGCCGCACATTTGAGTGAATCACGGGTGTTGTCATTACTCCAAAAACACACACACATACTTGATAGGATAATGTTCGCTAATCAGCATATTTTAAATTTGCCATAACTCTGCCATTTTTTACAAAATAAATACTAATTCAATGACACATCTACACTGTGAATGCCTAATGATAAAATAAAATAAAAAGCTACACCAAAAATCAACAGCTGTTTCAAGTCACGTGTGCCATTCACCACATTCCCCACTTTTAAGACACACACCTACAATGAAGCTGTAACAACCTGTTGCATATTCACTGCAGTCTCTTGAGCAATCTATTTTTTGTTATTTTTTTGCATACCACTGAGAATTATCATAATTTCCTTAATCATGCTAGTATTTACACGCACAGCTTTAGCCACAAACACATCATTGACATGACGATGTTGCATTGTCTTTCCCTGTATATCAACAGTAGCACACAAAGCCTTTAGCATAGACAGGGCAGGGCCATTATCATATTGTTCTGACCGGTTTTCTTGGGCAGAATGTACAGCAGCGTTGTCGGTGTCGTTGATGGTTGACGGTGGTCCCTGGTCAGCCTGTACACCCAGGGTATCTGCATCTATGACACTTGGCGGGGGTCCAGGTGTAGATGTCTGGTCTGCTTCAAAATCGTTGTCACCCCAGAGTATGATTTCTTCATCCGTCCACAGTTCCTGTTGCGAGCTCAAAAGAGGTCCTCCGGGGTTGGTGCGGTTATTATCTGATTGAAATAAGGGATGAATATATTAGTGTGATATCTGACGGAATAGTGAATCGTTTTTACAGTAAAATGGCTTACCATGCTGTGCAGTAAGACGCTGAGGCACATCTTGTTGTTCTACCCACTTCTCATGTACCAATTCATGAACCGAGGGTTCACAAACTCCAACTGGGGTTCTGGCGACTAAAGCAATGATTTGCTGGATAGTTTTATCTGATAGCTGATCAGTTTCACGTCTTCTGGTGGCTCTCGGCGGGGGGTCAATAGCTGTTAAAACGACAGCACCAGGTTTTCTACCCCTTACAAGCAGGGGTATGGGTGGGGTATCTAAATAAAAATTAAAAAGGCATTATTACACCCCTTAGAGTTACAAAGTATAACACATCCATCCATCCATCTTATTAAAGATGAAACGTGTTTTTGCTAGCTTACCCCTGCTAGTCGACGCCCCCTCTTTGACTTTAAAGCTAGTCAACTCCTCAGCAGGTCGTTGATTATTCCTCATAGACCCTGAATCAAACAAACTACCACATATTGGGGAACCGGTTAGCCACACTGTATATGCATAAATAAAAACTAAGAAGTAGCAGAATATTCAGAGATGATAGAAACATACACGGACGGTACTCCACCTGTTGCTTCTTATTCTGCACCGCGCCGTTTCCGTCACCTAACAACGAACAACTTTATCAAACAAATATAAGACAGTTACACAAAGTCATTGACCTGATATGTCTAATGATATAACTACATTTTTTAGGATATACTCACAGATCAGCGGCATGTTGTCAGCTTGGTGTCTCGATGCTCCCGTCAAAAAACAAGTTTTGTATATCAGAATATTACATTCCACAAAGCACCAAGGTGGGCCGGAAGTTGGACTATATTTTGGACCGGAAACGGAAGTCACCGTAAGGTATCTACACAAGAAGTGCTTATATACTACTCATGGGAGAAGAATCAGAGTAATTCACTTTCGATTAAAGTGTCTGCTAAATGAGTGAACTAAAGGTTAAACCTTGATGTCTCTGTTTAATTGTCAAACTGATGCAATCTGTTTCATTCTTTGCTGGTTGAACTTTGCTTTTCAGTCTAGTTGTTAGGGTTTGCGTGATCAGAGGCAATCAAAAGTCATAAGGAGGAAGTCAGAGACAGCAGAGAAGCAAACATAGCTCAACTGTTTACCTCAAGCTCATTGGTTCCCATGAAATGGCCATGACTCTATTTGCAGAGGTGTAAGCACTTGAACCATTTAAGTGACAAATAACAAGAATGTTTCTCTTCTGTTTAAGGTCACAAAGGTATATTTTCCATGAGATTGTCTCTTTTCTTTTACATTTTGGAACATTTCTTGAAGAAAGTATGTTTTAGTCCTATGTTGTATATACATATATATATATATATATATATATATATATATATATATATATATAAGTCTATATAAGCCTATATAAGTCTTGTTATTTGTTCTTATGTTTCACTCAACTTTATTCTCCTTTTAAACTTAATCTGGATAAGAAGAAATTCAGTTGAGAAAATGTAGGCCTACCGGTATCATTGGTTATTTTCTTAAAATATCTCTTATAATTATATATATTCTTTTTTGCTCCAAATATAAAAACAATCATATGTGAGAACATAACATTAGATGTTAAATACATTATCTTCACTGTATGTTTAGTTAGACCAAATGCAAAGGCAAAGGAACTTGGTCAATTTTGACCAAAAATGTAGTTGCTGAGTTTAGCCTCTATGGAGAAGTATTGCATTCTAAATGTGGCACGTGAACTGTTTGTATATAAATCTATTAACAATTACACTCGATTATTTTCTAGAAATGTAAATATAAATTGTTTACTATAAAGATTTACTAAAAACTAAAGTCTACTTTTCTGTTGCAAAGTATCTCCTCGGTATGGTAAGATGCCAACTGGAATTTGTAACAGTAAAACAAGGGTAAAATCCCCTTAAAAGTGCCCTTAAATTGTTTGTGTGTGTGTGTGCTAGTGTGTGAGTGTGTGTGTGTTAGATGTCACACGTCATTCTGTGTGTTTACAGCTTCCAAGCACAAAATTAGAAAATTAGAAAACAACAAGGTTTATAAAGTTTGTGGTTAACAGTTCTCACAAAGAGCCGGACACTATGTACCTTGAGGTCTTGAGGATTTATTTTTCTTTAGTGCCCAGTAGACTACCAATGCTACTAGGAGCAGCACCACCACTGACAGAGAACGAGCGATTATAGAGATGAGCTCTGTCACTAAGAAAAGTATGGCACAACATTTCTGAATACATATTTATATTATATATGTATACATATATACATATATAGGTCTGCTAACCCTTTATATTGACACTGTCTGATTCCACGGTTTCTGCTGTCTCGATGCAGAAGGTATTGTTGTCTTTATGCACCCATTGTGATATATGTGTCCCATTAGATGTGCAGTTTACATTTATGAAGCCTATGAGAGAAAATGGTTATAGGTCATGTGATGAATCAACTGCTAGTGAATCCAAGTGCCTTTCATTCGTTTCTTTCATTGCATTTTCACTCACCGACACACACAGACAAGGTTATGTTAGCCGCGGCGTAGCTCACGTTGTTGCTGACCGAGCATGTGAGCAGTCCCAGCAGAACCAGCTCCAGAGTGATGTCACTAGCGGTACTGGGTCCAGAGAGGAGATGCATGTCGTTCAGCGGGTGACCATCTAGACTCCAGCTGTTATGGGGTCCGTCCCCCCCCCCCCCGGCAGAGCAGGACACCCTCTGCTGTCCATGGGACCGACACTCCCGGGACAGGTGGGGAGAGGACCGGTGCTAAGGGAAACCAACTGAGGAGGTGAGTCTTACAGATTGACAGAACCATAAACCTTATTTTCATATAGAAACTTAACTTCATACAATTATAATTAAAAGTATCCACCTCTTTAAGCCAGCCAGACTAACTAGTGTTTACTGTACTTGACTGTACTATGCTGACATACTCAAATTGGGTAGTAACAGTATAAACACCATTTTCACCCTAGTCACTTCTAAAGTTAAGTGAAGTAGCACAGTACATTTCTATAAGGTAGCGCAACACAGCCCCCTCTTTATATCACACGTATTAATAATATATGTGCTGAGGGACTGTTTACAGAGTACATAGAAAAAGCCTTAAAAAGATTCAGAAAGTACAGTATTGTTAAGGTACTGAACAAAGAACCCAAGTGCAGGACACACCAAGCGGAGATGGTAAAGGGGATAAAGGGATTTATTCGGAAGACACAGGCAAGGGCAAAGCAAAGCAAGATGGCAGAGGTTCGGCGGCAGGCAGGCAAACAGGCAGTCAGAGTAGGGGCGGCAGGCGAGTGGTCGGTCAGACGGAGGGTCGGCGACGAGTAGGCAGTCAGGGAGACGGGGCAGGTGGGCGGGCAAGGATCCGGGAATAACTGAACACAAAGAGAGGGCAGGTTAGGGACAGGCGAGGACAAGGAAGCAAGATTCAGATACGCGGAGACGAGGTAACTAACTCAATGAGTGTATACAACGAACTGGCGCCGGCTGCTGGGAGAACGGGGGAGAAATAGGGTGCGGTTATTATTGATTGGAGACAGGAGTGTAGACCAGGGGGCACGTGGGGAAATGGCAGCCGGCGCCACTAGGTGGTGGCAGAGGGTTGCGTGACAAGTATAGGATGTGACATTACCAATAATATTAACACGGAGCCTGAGAGCCCACAGTGTTTCTATAAGAGCTATGAAGTCAGAGGTTAATGTTAATACATTTAAATAGAGGAGACACCTTGAAGTAAGACACCGGGAACCGGAGGGTAGAATTGAAATAGGCGTGGTGACTACTTTAATTACACTTCGGGTCATCACAAATAGACTAGACAATAGGCATAGCACGGCGGTATTTCTAAACTATCAGCCCTGGACTTGGTTCTCTGAAACGAGCTCCGTCGAGAGGGAGGTCGCGATGAAAGAAGAAGCCCCGATCTCCCTGGATTGGTGCCTTTTATTCTCTCTTCGGGTGCTTGCAGGAGAGAGGAGGCCTCGGAGGGCGTATTCCCCTCCTGATTGGTTCCTGGGTTGTTGGGCCGACTTTGCCCATGTAACTCGTGCTCTCGGTTCCTCCAGGCACGAGACAGCAGTAGACTAATATTGTGACAGCAGCTGACTGATTCGGTAACAGCAGTTGACTAATCTTGGGTGTGGGTGTTGTAACATCCTTAGAACTTCCTGTTGGAATGTTCTGTTGAACCGGATGTACATAAGAAGGTTGCAGAATAAAGATGGCAGCGCCATATGACTAAATGAATAATTAGTCCAGTCGTATCTTTTATTTACAAAGATAACACAAAACATTACAGGTGTGTTGCATGAGTTACAGTTTAGACAACAACAACATGTGGGTTCCCTAACTTGCACGCACTTGCTTGAATTTTGGTAACAATATGTCAGGGTTTATTCCAACTGTCACTTTATCTATTGGGGGCTCGGACCCTGACTATACTTTTCTACGGACCATACCATGGGGAGTTACATTTTTTCTAACATTAGTGTCTAAATAATCCTTAATGATGGATGTTGAACCGGCTGTTTTCCTCTAATCTTTAATCCTGTTTACCAATGTTAGACCACGCATCAAATGTTACTGAAATATTGTTACTTATCTTGAATGGATAAACAACTATTTGTATTTGCTAGTTGAGTTCCCTTCTTATTACATACTTCCATTGAGTATGTACACTTCTCTGACCAGTTGATGTCCATTATAGTAAATACTCCAGTATTGCTATTAAACAAATATCAAGATTTTCCTGTTAGCCCAATATCGCTCCTTAATATCAGAACATTGTTTTTCCTCAGTACATAGGTATCGTCTTGTGAGGACTGAGCAGGCAGCTGGACCTCCACGGTTCCTCCGAGAGAGCCAAAGCACTGGGTTGTGATGTTTGGCTGTGTGGCGTTGCAGAAGGTCTTCACATCTGGAGGTTTTCAGAAGACAATAAAACAACACAGGAGATATATCTCACTCAGATTCACAGACCACCTCTCACTATTACTTTAAGAACTTGCTTATTTCTATCACTATATGAGGGATTTACATTTTTAATACAATATGTGCAATTTCAGAGAGGAACATTAGACTACTACATTTTGAATGTCATTAATGTTTGATTTGATTTACATAATTTCCGTATGATTGTCATGTAAATAAAAATACTCTACCCTAACCCTAATACTCTTGATAATATCTGGTGATGCAGTTGTGTTCTGCAACAACAAAGGTGAAGTCACATTGTGGGGAAATCACAAAAAAGGCATAGTAATGATTAATGATATTCAAAAGCAAAGGAACTCAATTTACCCAGAATTAACAAACTATGAAATTAATTTTGGCTTAACCCAACAAATGTTGAAAAACAACTACAAGATGCGTTACCACCCTATATTAATCACATGGGGGAAAATAAATCATTCTAAGTCACTTTAGATAAAAGTGTCTGCTCAATGAGTGAACTAAAAGTTAAAATTTGATGTCTGTTGTATGTTCAATGTGCTGCAATCTGTTTCATTCTTTGCTGGTGATCAAACGCAAACAAAAGCCATAAGAGGGAAGTCAGAGACAGCAGAGAAGCAAACATAGCTCAACTGTTTGCCACAAGCTTATTAGTTTCCATGAAATGGCCATGACTCTATTTGCAGAGGTGTAAGCACTTGAACCATTTAAGTGACAAATAAGGTGAATGTTTGTTCTCTTTTAGGTCACAAAAGTATATTCTGCATGAGATTGTCTCTTTAATTTTACATTTTGGAACATTTACTGGAGAAAGCATGTTTTAGTCCTATGTTGTAACATACGTTTTATTACATCACTATTATTAAAGTGATGGTTTGCACTGTCCCCTATTTAAAAGTAATGATTACTCATTTGTATGTATTCATTCTATTTTCGTTTACTTTTCAACTTAATCTGCATTAAAATAAATTTAGTTGAGAAAATGTAGGCCTACCATTCCCCAGTGTTTTCTTTATCAAAAAATAATATAGATACATATATGAAATGTATTCAAAATGTATAAAATATATGTGAAAATATGACATTAGATGCTACAATACATTATCTTCACCGGATATTTAGGTAGACCAAATGCAAAGACAAAGTAACTTGCTAAATTTTGACACAAATTGTAGTTGCTGAGTTTAGTTGCTATGTTGCAGTATTGGATTTCTTAATGTGTAAATTCACCCTCTTTGTGTAGCAATTAATAAAAAATGTCAATGCCATTTTCTAGAAATATGAATCTAAATTGTTAACTATAACAACATGTAAGAAACTAAAATCTACTTTTTTACTTCAAAAACAATAAGTGGAATATATTTATTAGAAACAGACACACAGCGTGTGACATAACACATTTACTATTGATCAGCTCCTCGAAATGAGAGGATAATGTGTAGATGTTAATTGGAATGTGTACACTAGCCAAGCTTAATGGCATGCTAAAAAGAATAAGGGTGCACTCAAATAGTGTGATTGTGTGTACGTCAATTTGCATTGTCGTAACCTTAAGTACATTTATAGAACACAAAAAATGAAATACTATCCGTTTCAAAAGTGTACATTTCATACAAGCAAGTTACACATGCAGAATAGTGTAACATACATGCTAGTTTTAATAATATAATAGTTAAACATGTAGAATAGTATAAAAGACATACTGATTATGTTATATTAGTTAAACATGCAGAATGGTGCTTTCAGGAATCAAGCCATCGCAATTATTTGCTCGTTTCAGTTTCTATCCAACATTTTATGCTGGAAGCCACTATGGACAACAGCAACAGAAGAAAAAATGTACAACTATTAATAAATACAATAATTGAGATTTGATGTATGATGGAAACTACACATTTTAAACTACATGCGAATGGCCTCATGAACATACATATAAACGTAACAGAATAATAAATGCTGAAAATTAGCAAAACAGGTCAACGGGCTACTGGCACTCTGGCTAAAGTGCTGTCTACACGTCATTCTGAGTGTTTACAGCTTTCCTCATCCTTCGGGGCTGAGAGTACACACAGTCATCCACTTTAGTTTCCAGCGTCTGCCTGAGGCCTGGAGCCACCTTGACCTGCCCGTACTCCACCTCCCTCTCCCTCTCCCTCTGTTCTCTCTGCTGTCCCTGCTGCTGTAGCACAGAGATGTCTGCGTAGGTTACCTCCTCCGCTTCTGTGGTGTCTGGGGAGAGGAGATCGGGACGAATGGAGAAGAAGAGCAAATGAGATAACAAAACACCAAACAGTTATAACCAAATATAATGACTAACAGTGTTGAAATATCACCTTCCAAAATGGCCTACGAACCTCTGGTAGGTGTTTACATTCCATTCCATTACATTGTTAGACTAACATTAGTGCACAACATTTTACATTACATTGTTAAGGATGCAGCAAAGTGCTGGGCATTTTGTACCTTTTGAGGACTTGCTCTTTTTTTTTGCACAGTAGATTCCCAATGCTACTATCAGGAGCAGTGCCATCGCTGACAGAGAACCAGCTATTATAGGGACGAGTCCTGTGACAGAAAATTATGGCAGAGTGAACAATAATATTTACATATATTTATGCATAAACATATCTACATACATATATAAAGACTAACGGGTAGAAAGACTATAACATCATTATCTTCAGCGGGTGTCTAGAGCGGGTGTCCGTCTAGACTCCAGCTGTAGTGGGGTCCGTCCCCCCCGGCAGAGCAGGACACCCTCTGATGTCCAGGGGACGGACAGACACGGGACAGGTGGGGAGAGGAGACCGGTGCTAAGGGAAACCAACTGAGGAGGTGAGTCTTACATTTTGACAGAACCAGAAAACTTCTGTTTTTCTCACATGTAAACTTAACTTTATAATTACAAGTATCCACCTCTTTAACAGCCCACCCACCCTCCTCCCAGAATAGCGCTTTAAGTACCAGACATATTGTATGCCGACATACAGAAATTGGGCAATAGCAGTATAAACAGTATTTTCACCCTAAGCACTTCTAAAATAAAGTCAAGTGAAGTAGTAAAGTGCATTTCTAAGTAGAGCTAACCCTCTTTATATCCACTGCTGACAGCATTAATAATATATGGGCTGAGGGACTATTTAAAGAGCATATTTAATAGGCCTTAAAAACATTCACAAAGTACAGGATAGCATGTGACATTACCGATAATATTAACACGGAGCCTGAGAGTCAACAGTGTTTCTATAAGAGCTATGAAGTCAGTTTACTGTCTAAATAATCCTTAATGACCTTAACGAATACTTAATGATGATAAGAGGGAAACAGCAGCTTGAACCAGCTGTTTCCCTCTTATCTGTAATCCTTTTTACCAATAATTAGACCAACTATCAAATACTGAAATATAGATATAGTTACTCACCTTGAATGGATAAAAACCAAGTTACATTTGCTATTTCAATTCCTCCTACATTATGTATTACCATTGAGTATGTACCATTGTCTGACCGTTTGACGTCCTTTATAGTAAATATTCCAGTACTGACAATAAATGAATATCGAGTGTCTGTTATGATCAGTGCAGTCTTTGCTATCAGAACATTGTTTTTCCTCAGTTCATAGGTATCGTCTTGTGAGGACTGAGCAGGCAGCTGGACCTCCACGGTTCCTCCGAGAGAGCCAAAGCACTGGGTTGTGATGTGAGGCTGTGTGGCGTTGCAGAAGGTCTTCACACCTGGAGGTTTTCAGAAGAGAATAAAACAACACAAGAGACATATTTCACTCAGATTCACAGACCACCTCTCACTATTACTATAAGAAATCACTTATGACTATTGTGCTGCTTTCAAAGTTAAAACTGCGCGCTCTGTGCGTCTTCCTAAATATCCCGCTGGCTCGGCTCTGCCGGTTGGCAGTCCAGGTAGGCGTGGCCAATTTGATCGGAGAAGAGTTTGTTGTCCGGAGTATTTTCAGGGGTGCACAGACAAACCGCGCAAAATACATGTTAAGTGTGTTTTTGATACGCTTTTACCTTGGATACTGTTTGTCTTTTTTTTTTTTATAAATAACAAAAGTGTACCAAGAGAAGAAACAAAACTAAAGTAAATACAAGAAAAGTCAACCCTTGTGTCTTTATTGGAGGACTTTTAAATGTTAGCTGGCTGTCTAGCTTCGTACAAGAGAACGCGCTGCAAGGGCAGTACAACTATTACTATAAAAGGGATTGACATACGTGCCATTGCAGAGATTAAGATTATACTAATATATGTTGAAACATGTAATATTTAATATACATTTTTATTTTAATTGCACAATGTCCCTATAATTTTCATATAAATGAAAATACCCTACCCTAACCCTAATACTCTTGATAATATCTGGTGATGCAGTTGTGTTCTGCAATAACAAATGTGAAGTCACATTGTGGGGAACTCACAAAGTACAAGGCAGAGTAATGATTAATGGTTTTCAAAAATAAATGGACTCTATTTACCCATAATTAACATACGATGAAACAAAAAATTGGTTTAACCCAACAAATATTGAAAAACAACTACTAATGTTTAAACCATAACTGACTAAATGATGTAAAGTACATTACTATTTGATTTAGTAATAATGCCATGATAATCTCACCGTCAGTCACACCAATTAGTAACACGAGCACAGCCCCCATGTTGAGCATTTCAACCTCAGTGTTGTCTCAGTGGAGTCCACAACTTGAGCCTATTCACAGGAACCTACAACCCAGCCTATATGAGACCCAAATGTCATCGCAAAAGTGGAAGTTGTGCAACCGCTGAGCAAACTAAATATTCACCACAACTACTAAAAGGGCCAATACCTTATTAGGATGAAGACGTTAAACAGTTCTGTTTTACTGGGCATTTAAGATCTAATAATTATTAATACAAAGAAATTAGGACTGTCTCTGTTGTATTTTCAATGTGATGCAATCTGTTTCATCCTATGCTGGTGGACCCTTACCCGTAAGTCTAGTTGTTAGGGTTTGAGTGATCAGGAACAATCTATGGCATAAGGGGGAAGTCAGAGACAACAGAGAAGCAAACATAGCTAAACTGTTTGCCTCAAGCTCATTGGTTCCCATGAAATGGCCATGACTATCTGCAGAGGTGTAAGCACTTGAACCATTGAAGTGAAAAATAATGTGAATGTTTCTCTTCTGTTTAAGGTCAATAAGGTATACTTTCCATGAGATTGTCTGTTCTTTTACACTTTGTAACATTTACTGGAGAAAGTATGTTTCAGTCACACGTTGTAACATAAATCTTGTTACAACATCATCACAATTATTAATGTGAGTTTTTGTATTGTCTCCTATTTAAAAGCAATAGTTATCAGTTACTCTGTTTCATTCTATTTTATTTTACTTTGAAACTTAATCTGGATAAGAAATTGGAGTTGAGAAAATGCAGGCCTACCAGTTGACATGATGGGTGCTGGCAGGGCAGCAGGACCAAAGAGGGATAGATCCAAATGCAGACTGGGACTCAGGAAATGTAACAACAGGGGTTTTAATAAAGAAACTAAACAACTCCTTCCGTGAACAGGCAGAAAAAAAAACACTACAATTCAGAAACCACAAGGGACATGACAAAAACAACAAACCGACAAGAGAAGAAAAGAAGTGAACAAGTATATATGTGGCAACACTGATGAGGGAATGAGGTGCAGGTGGGAAGGTTAACAAGGACGCACAGGTGAGGGGAATTAGGTGATTGGACAAGTTAAAGGACATCTGGTGGACAGGGGGAGAACAAACACTAAACAACAAACAGTCAGATCATGACACCAGTAGCCATTGCTTCTTTTCTCAAGATATATTTATATATTTATCAATATATTTTTACTCCAAATATATGAAATATCATACGTGAGAACGTGCTAAATTTTGACCCAAAATGTAGTTGCTGAGTTTAGCCTCTATGTGGCAGTATTGCATTCTAAATGTGGCACGTGATCTATTTGTATATCAATCTATTAACAATTACACTGGAGTATTTTCTAGAAATAGGAATTGTTGTAGCAAATTAAATAACTGGTGACTGGCTCGAATAAAAGCAAAGACAAATGGATAGTCATTTAATTTGCTACAACACTATATACACACAAAAAGAAACTGCAATTTTATGTCTGCACACTGGGTTAGCGGTGATGCATCTGAGTTAGATAAACAGTGTTTGATTATGCTACCATTGGGGTGTTACACCTGTGTGTTGGATACGTGATACGTGAAGTATTTTAAGTGGATTATCTGTACTTAATTGTTTAGCATCCAGTAAAATACATATCACTGAGTGTAGTATAGAAGCACTCCCTGTCTCAATATATCTAGATGACTTCTGCTCCCGGTCCATCATAAAGTCCAACTTCCGGCCCCCCTTGGTGCTTTGTGTGAATACAATATTCTGATATCTATTAATTTGGGGTGGGGGGGGGGGGGGGGGGGGTGTTCACCCCTCCTTCACCCAGCCCCCCTGGGAAGGGTCTGCCTGGGGCCTGGAGACACCTTGACCTGTCCGTACTCCACCTCACTCTCCCTCTGCTCTACCTGCTGTCCCTGAGACGTTAACGTACGGTCCATCATCATCTTCTGCGATGGCGGACAGCGGGATGTCTGCACAAGCACAAAATTTGAAAATTTGAAAACAACAAGGGCAATAAAGTTAGTGCTAACAGTTGTCACAAAGAGCCGGACACGTTGCACCTTGATGTCTTGAGGTTTTCTTTTTCTTTAGTGCCCAGTAGACTACCAATGCTACTAAGAGCAGCACCACCACTGACAGAGGACGAGCGATTATAGAGATGAGCTCTGTCACTAAGAAAAGTATGGCACAGAGAACAAACATTTATGAATACATATTTATACACTGCTCAAAAAAATAAAGGGAACACTTAAACAACACAATGTAACTCCAAGTCAATCACACTTCTGTGAAATCAAACCGTCCACTTAGGAAGCAACACTGATTGACAATAAATTTCACATGCTGTTGTGCAAATGGAATAGACAACAGGTGGAAATTATAGGCAATTAGCAAGACACCCCTAATAAAAGAGTGGTTCTGCAGGTGGTGACCACAGACCACTTCTCAGTTCCTATGCTTCCTGGCTGATGTTTTGGTCACTTTTGAATGCTGGCGGTGCTTTCACTCTAGTGGTAGCATGAGACGGAGTCTACAACCCACACAAGTGGCTCAGGTAGTGCAGCTCATCCAGGATGGCACATCAATGCGAGCTGTGGCAAGAAGGTTTGCTGTGTCTGTCAGTGTAGTGTCCAGAGCATGGAGGCGCTACCAGGAGACAGGCCAGTACATCAGGCGACGTGGAGGAGGCCGTAGGAGGGCAACAACCCAGCAGCAGGACCGCTACCTCCGCCTTTGTGCAAGGAGGAGCAGGAGGAGCACTGCCAGAGGCCTGCAAAATGACCTCCAGCAGGCCACAAATGTGCATGTGTCCGCTCAAACGGTCAGAAACAGACTCCATGAGGGTGGTATGAGGGCCCGACGTCCACAGGTGGGGGTTGTGCTTACAGCCCAACACCGTGCAGGACGTTTGGCATTTGCCAGAGAACACCAAGATTGGCAAATTCGCCACTGGTGCCCTGTGCTCTTCACAGATGAAAGCAGGTTCACACTGAGCACATGTGTGAGACGTGACAGAGTCTGGAGACGCAGTGGAGAACGTTCTGCTGCCTGCAACATCCTCCAGCATGACCGGTTTGGCGGTGGGTCAGTCATGGTGTGGGGTGGCATTTCTTTGGGGGGCCGCACAGCCCTCCATGTGTTTGCCAAAGGTAACCTGACTGCCATTAGGTACCGAGATGAGATCCTCAGACACCTTGTGAGACCACATGCTGGTGCGGTTGGCCCTGGGTTCCTCCTAATGCAAGACAATGCTAGACCTCATGTGGCTGGAGTGTGTCAGCAGTTCCTGCAAGAGGAAGGCATTGATGCTATGGACCGCCCGTTCCCCAGACCTGAATCCAATTGAGCACATCTGGGACATCATGTCTCGCTCCATCCACCAACGCCACGTTGCACCACAGACTGTCCAGGAGTTGGCGGATGCTTTAGTCCAGGTCTGAGAGGAGATCCCTCAGGAGACCATCTGCCACCTCATCAAGAGCATGCCCAGGCATTGTAGGGAGGTCATACAGGCACGTGGAGGCCACACACACTACTGAGCCTCATTTTGACTTGTTTTAAGGACATTACATCAAAGTTGGATCAGCCTGTAGTGTGGTTTTCCACTTTAATTTTGAGTGTGACTCCAAATCCAGACCTCCATGGGATTATAAATTTGATTTGCATTGATAATTTTTGTGATTTTGTTGTCAGCACATTCAACTATGTAAAGAAAAGTTTTTAATAAGATTATTTCATTCATTCAGATCTAGGATGTGTTATTTTAGTGTTCCCTTTATTTTTTTGAGCAGTGTATATATGTATATGGCAGTATTTATTGTATTAATAAATTAAGCAAATGCTGTATCTCTCTTTATTTGCTTATTTTATGTAATGTTATTGCAATACAAACTAAGTATTTAAAGTAGATTATCTGTACTTAACTTTTTAGCATCCAGTCAAATACATATCACTGAGAGTAGTATAGAAGCACTCCCTGTCTCAATATATCTCGATGACTTCTGCTTCCGGTCCAGCATATAGTCCAACTTCCGGCCCCCCTTGGTGCTTTGTGTGAATACAATATTCTGATATCTATTAATTTATTGTGATTTCTATTTATCACCAAAAAACGATGGTGGGGGGGATGCTCACACCCCCTCCCCGGGGGGTGAGAAAATGACATCAATAAGGGGTGTGTGTTTTAAAAGAAAAGGTTTAAAAGGGTGGGTGCGTGTGCCATCCTAGTATTACTTGTCATCTGTCCCGGGCATACACATTTTTCTCAACATGGATGTCACAACCGCAGACCTCCAGGACAGCGTAAAGCAGCCATCTCTAGGTATGTGGAGCTATCATACACCGCAATATAGCCATGGGTCTAAGGAGGGGGAGATGGCATTGCCTAATGCTCCAATCAAAATAACAAAGGACTCTTCAACTGGAGAAGATCGATGCACAGAAGCTTAAATTGAGCATAAAGGCGATGAAGGCTATGAGTACGTAATTTCATTCAAGGACGGTTATGTCGGATTAAAAGCAAAAGACTGTGCTGGGGATCAGCGTATGTTTACCTGTGATTGGCTACGTTTCCGTGAGAATGTATGTCCTGAGCTTGCTATTGAAGGATGGAGTCAAGGGCCCTATGTCTCAGAGTAGTATGGTGATTTGGGAGCCGAGACATACCGCATGGAGACAAATCTTTATCTGAAGAAGAAGAGTGATTAAATTAGTTTCCGCAGAGTCGCTAATCCTACACAGTTTTTGAGGAATCGTGACCCGTTTTGTATCAACAGGCACCCGTCCCGTAACAGTGCTATAGCATCTGATTGTTGGTTTGACACTGTCTTTTTTATTCAGTGGTGTGACTGGCCCCAGATACAAGTGATTTTACAAGAGCACACGCGTTCTTACGGAGAAATAGAAAAACAGCTATTTGTACCGGTTTCTGATGAAGAGTTTGCAGAGGATCTCAGTAATGGTCTATTGTGTAGTGGGGCTACAGCGCTCACACAACTATAGAAAATGGTGAATATTTAGAAAAGGCCCCAAAAATGTGTTATATTCTTTTTCGTTTTTCTTGGTGTCTAAATGTCTATTTGTTATGTTGTACAGATCAGGACTGTGACGATCTACATTGTGGCAACCCGGCTCCAGAGCAGCGCCCCAGGCGGCTCAGGGGAGCGGTGGGTAGACAGAGTTTACCACCGCTCTCCAGAGGATCGCACACCGGAGCTCATTACCACTGATGGCAATCAGCGAAATGCGCGACACCTGCGACGGAGGAGGAGAAAACACGGATATACGCGACACTCGGCGTGGCTTAAAAGAGAGAAGATGGCTCAGCAGTAGGAGAGGTACAGCCAAATGAATGACCGCCGAGCGGGAGACGAAAACACCACTGATCCAGACCCATGACAGAGGGGATATCGAGAGCCTCACCCGAGGGTAAAACGTGTGGTCTGTTTTTTACCAGGAGTGTCCTGGAGTTTGGCCGTCCCCGACGGAGGACCAATAAGGAGGACTACCCCGCAACTAATCGGAGGGTCCACTGGAACCCCCGACGGCTGTACCTGTCCATCCTCGGAGACGAGACGGAGAATATCGTCGCACATTATAGAATAGTTATTTTATGGTAGGCACGGCCTAACCTGTTATTTTTTGTGTAAATAAATACGCCTTTTTTTGGCTTAAACGGACCTCTACCTTGTGTTCACTGGGGGGAGACGACCATCTATACAAGCCGGGTTTTTGAGAGGACGGCCCGACGAGAGAGCTGGCTGGAGGAGCAGTGGGCCCACATACTGGCCCCCTTCCTCACTGGACCTGCCCAGCAGGCGAGTCAGGACCTAACCCCGGATCGTGCGAGTCAGTACCCCGCGCTGAAACAGGCAATCTTAGCCTACTATGGACATAACCTCGCCGCCCGAGCCCAGCGATTTCATGACTGGCGGTTTGATCCCAGGGGCACAGTGAGGACCCAGATCTCGCAACACGCAAGGCTCATTAAGAGGTGGCTCACTGTAGGGGACGGACCCGGCTTACTGGACCGGGTCCTAATCGACAATACAATCCGCGAGCTCCTGCCGGACACCCGGAGAACTCTCGCCATCAACCACCCCGACACCGTAGATGAGCTAGTCCGCCAGCTGGAGAACTGGCAGGTCGCCCAACAGCTAAGCTCTAGTGCTAGACCCAAAGTCCGACCCGCCGAACCCCGGAGAGACAGGCGTGGACCAGACCCACCGCAACGCCCTCTGACGCCGAGACCACCGGGCCCCTCCCCGGAGCCCCGAGAAGACTGGCGCTGTTTTAGCTGCAGCCAGACGGGCCATCTCGCCCGCCAATGTCCAGGGACCAGCGACGTCTCCATGCCTTCGGCCTTTGCCGACGACGGCCGCCAGAGGCGATGTCTCCTCACCACCTGTTGGGCTCAGCGGGATCCCGACGGCCCGAACCTCCCCGCACGGGTGGGAAATAAGGACACGCAGGCCCTCATTGACACTGGGAGCGTCGTGACCCTCCTGCGACCCGACCTAGCTGATGGTAGGCCGGGCGAGCCGATCGAGGTCGCCTGTGTGCACGGCGAAACACGCACTTACCCCACCTGCCACGTGGTGATACGGACCACCCGAGGAGTATTCACCGTTCGGGCCGGGGTCGTGCCTAACCTCCCAGCCCCCCTACTCATAGGGAGGGACTGCCCCATATTCCAACAGCTCTGGAACCCAGAGTCTGGTCTTAGGCCGTCCCGACCCTGGCCGAAGCAACGCGGCCGTTCTGTCCGACCTGCCTACGGGGCTCCAGGGGCTCAGACCTCCCCGCGGGAGTCATCCGGAGAGGACGACGGCGTCAGGAGGGATGTCCCCACACCGCCGGGAACACCTGTCCGCCTGACTGAGGCCCCCCACCACGCAGACTCCGCAGACACTCCCTCAGACACCCCGGACACCGTGACCGCCCCGGAACAGCCCGCCCCACCCGGGACGACTGAGAGCTCTCCACTCACCGAGTTCTCAGACTTTCCCCCGACTGGGGGCGGGTCGGACCGGCCTGGGCAGTTCGCCACTGCCCAGCTACAGGATGACGCCCTGAAGCACGCCTGGAGCCACGTCCTCGCCCATGACGGACAAGCACGCGAGTCAGTGAGTAACTTGCCGCACCCCCATTTCAGCACCAGGGCGGGCCTACTTTATCGGGTAGTAGAGAGGGGGGGAGCCGTGATCGAGCAGTTGGTGGTACCACGGCCCTATGTAAGCAAAGTCCTGTATATGGCCCATTCCCATGTACTAGGGGCCCACCTGGGCATGGATAAGACTAGGGACAGAATCCTAGACAGGTTTTACTGGCCCGGGATCAAGAGCGATGTCAACCAGTATTGTCAGGCATGCCCAGTGTGCCAGCGCACCACCCCTCGATCATCAGTACGAAACCCTCTGATCCCGATGCCCATTATTGAAGTGCCGTTCGACCGGCTGGCGCTAGACATTGTGGAGCCCCTCCCCAAGACCAGCCGGGGACATAGGTACATTCTCGTCATGGTAGATTATGCTACCCGTTACCCCGAAGCCCTGCCTCTCCGCTCCGCCACCGCTAAAGCAGTGGCTAGGGAGCTAATGCTGCTGTTTAGCCGAGTGGGGATCGCCAGGGAGATATTGACAGACCAGGGGACCTGTTTTATGTCCCGTGTACTAAAAGAGCTTCTCAGCCTCCTCCAGGTCAAACAGCTGAGAACCTCGGTGTACCACCCCCAGACGGACGGGCTCGTCGAGAGGTTCAACAAATCCTCAAACAGATGCTCAAGAAGGCCATGGAGACTGATGGGAAGAACTGGGACCAGCTCCTTCCCCATGTCCTCTTCGCAGTCCGAGGGGTACCTCAAGCCTTCACAGGGTTCTCCCCCTTTGAGCTCCTGTACGGCCGGAGACCCAGAGGACTCCTTGACCTCGCCAGGGACGCTTGGGAGAGCCAACCCTCCCCACACCGCACTCTGGTCGACCACACTGAGCAGGTGCGAGATCGCATGGCGCAGGTCTGGCCCATCGTCCGGGGACACCTTCAACAGGCACAGGAGGCCCAGGTCTAACCTGGTCTATAACCGCGGGGCCCAGCTGCGCATCTTCCGACCCGGTGAGTTCGTCCTCGTGCTCATACCGACCGCAGAGTGCATGTTCCTGGCCAAGTGGCAGGGGCCGTATGAGGTGGTCGACCGGGTGGGTGAGGTGAACTACCGGGTACGGCAGCCAGGCAAGCGCAAACCGACCCAAATGTATCATGTCAATCTGTTGAAGCAGTAGCGCGTGGTGACAACCCCACCGATTCCGGTCCCCCTGGTCCTGGCCACCCGGCGCAGCATACCCGAGGTCCTGAGGGGGGATGACCTCAGCCCCGCCCAGAAGCAGGACCTAGACGAAGTCGTCCTACAACACCTGGACGTCTTCTCAGAGGTGCCCGGGAGAACCACGGCCGCGCAGCATGACATAAAGACGGCGCCCAGCGTCAGGGTCCGCATCCCCGCCTACCGGGTCCCAGAAGCCCGCGGGATCGCCATCCGAGAGGAGGTGGCGAAGATGCTCCAGCTCCGGGTAAATGAGCAATCGCACAGCGCCTGGTCTAGCCCCGTGGTCCTGGTCCCCAAACCCGACAGTACCTATCGGTTTTGTAATGACTTTAGGAGGCTAAACGAGGTCTCAAGAGTTCGACGCCTACCCCATGCCCCGAGTCAATGAGCTGATAGAACGACTTGGCCCCGCCCGCTACCTCACCACCCTGGACCTCACCAAGGGGTATTGGCAAGTACCCCTCGCCAGGGATGATCGGGAGAAGACTGCGTTTGCTACACCAGGGGGCCTATATCAGTACACAGTCCTCCCCTTTGGCCCCTTTCCAACGCATGATGGACCGTATCCTGCGTCCCCACCAGTCCTACGTGGCAGCATACCTGGATGATATCATCATCCACAGCACCAGCTGGGACGTACATGTAAGACACCTGCGGGCTGTCCTGGGGGAATTACGGAAGGCCGGCCTCACCGCCAACCCAGCCAAGTGCCGCCTTGGCTTAGAAGAGGCCTCCTACCTTGGCTACAGAGTGGGACGCGGGAACGTCCGACCCCAGGAGTCTAAGGTCGCGGCCATCGCCAACTGGCCCCGCCCCACCACCAAGAAACAGGTGAAGTCTTTCCTAGGCCTGGTAGGCTACTACCAGAGGTTTATCCCCGGTTTCGCCACCCTGGCCAGCCCCCTACACGATTTGACGCGGAAGGATCTGCCGGATCGTATAACCTGGTCAGAGGCAGCTGAGGTAGCGTTCAGTCTCCTCCGGCGAGCCCTCTGCTCCGAGCCCCTACTAATAACCCCTGATTTTACTCTGCCCTAGATAGTGCACACAGACGCGTCAGAGGTCGGTCTTGGAGCGGTACTGTCCCAGGTCCAGGCTGGAGAGGAGCACCCAAGAGAGGAATTACTCCACTGTCGAGAAGGAGGCCCTAGCCATCAAGTGGGCCCTCGACAAGCTCAGGTACTACCTCCTGGGCCGGGAGTTCACTCTCGTCACCGACCTAGCACCCCTCAAGTGGATGGCCACGGCCAAAGACACCAACGCCAGGGTGACGAGGTGGTTCCTGGCCCTCCAGGACTAACGGTTCCAGGTGGACCACCGACCGGGCCAAGAACACGCCAACGGTGACGCCTTGTCCTGCCTTGATGCCTGCCTCTGGGCGGTCAGGGGCAGCCCGAGCCTTCATTCAGGGGTGGAGGAGTGTGGCAACCCGGCTCCAGAGCAGCGCCCCAGGCGGCTCAGGGGAGCGGTGGGTAGACGGAGTTTACCACCGCTGTCCGGAGGATCGCACACCGGAGCTCATTACCACTGCGCGACACCTGCGAAGGAGGAGGAGAAAGCGCGGATATACGCGACACTCGGCGTGGCTTAAAAGAGAGGAGATGGCTCAGCAGTAGGAGAGGTACAGCAAAATGAATGACCGCCGAGCAGGAGACGAAAACACCACTGATCCAGACCCACGACAGAGGGGATATCGAGAGCCTCACCCGAGGGTAAAACGTGTGGTCTGTTTTTTTACCAGGAGTGTCCTGGAGTTCGGCCGTCCCTGACGGAGGACCAATAAGGAGGACTACCCCGCAACTAATCGGAGGGTCCACAGGAACCCCCGGCGGCTGTTTCTGTCCATCCTCGGAGACGAGACGAAGAATATCGTTGCACATTATAGAATAGTTATTTTATGGTAGGCACGGCCTAACCTGTTATTTTTTGTGTAAATAAATACGCCTTTTTTTGGCTTAAACTGACCTCTAACTTGTGTTCACTGCGGGGAGATGACCATCTATACAAGCCGGGTTGCCACAACATGCACAATATGGCGACGAGAACATGCACAGTGGAGATTTAGATGGTGTAAAAATAACGAATGGGTCACAAGACTTTGCCACCTATCTGGGGGGAAAGGATCTTACATATCTACAGAAGGGATTTGACAATAAGCTGGTGGTGGATACGCTGACGGTGGATGAGGGTTGGAACATAATGACACAGTGTCCAAACCCTGAATCCCTAGGTGTTTTGAGAGCCGTGACATGTGTATGTGTGGAAGCCATCATCAACAAGAAGGTCCGGGCAGACTGTTGGGGATGCGGGTACAACCAAACCAACGACGACATAGTTGTCTGCAAGGACCGTCATGGTATCATTATGAAGCCCATTATGACTATATATGTGCATTATTATATAGAAAACCCTTCCAGATACTTTTAGAAACGATAGAAATAATGGTCTATCAGTTGCCCCTGACAAAATTCTAGGTGTATCGGAATCTGTTCTATGCAATTTACTATCTGAAACATATGTTATGGATAAAATGACTAAAATAAGAGAAAAGCATGTCACCCCTGAACAGCAGAGTAAAATATTTGACGCAACACTTGTTATGTGACCCTCTCCGTTTCCGTCAAACTCCGCCATCTAGTGGCAACCAGCCTCACTTCACCATGTGCTTCTTTGTTTACCTCTCGTCAATTAACCACGTGCACTTCGCTCCCCACTCCTGCCTGCAATCACTAATCACCCGCCTCAGTATTTAAGCACTGGCTCCCCACAGAGCCAGTGCTAGTTCGTAGTGTTTGTACCTCCCACGGTAACTTCGTCCTCGCCACTTCTTGCTTCGGGTCCTACTCCCGTTCTTGTTCCCGTTACGGGTTCCGCTCCCGTTTCTGTTCCTCGTTCCCGTTCCTGTTCCTCGTTCCCGCTTCTCGTTCCTGTTCCTCGTTCCTGCCTGCCTGCCTTCCTTGTTTCCTGAACCTCGCCTGCTCGACCACCCGCCTGCCTACGTCCTTCTGCCTGCCTACCTTCCTGGTTGCTGAACCTCGCCTGCCCGACCATCCGCCTGCCTACGTCCATCTGCCTGCCTGACTCCCCCGTCTGCCTACCGCCTACTGGACTACTCGCCTGCCTTGCCCTTGCCTGTACCTTTGGACAATAAATCCCTTTTTGTACCCGCACCCTGTTGGTTTCCTTGTCTTGCGTTTGGGTCCTATTCACGTAATCGTAACAGTACGAACTAGCCAAGATGGACCCAGCAGACAGGAATCACGCTACATGGAGGCGGGAGATGTCGGTTATCCTCGAGGGGATTGAGCGCAACCTCCGCTCGTCCTCGATTTCCCTCTCGGCGCCAGCCCCGGCAGCAACCGCAGCACCATTTAGTTCTCTCCAAGAGCATAACAAGTGCATCCAGGGGCTTTTGGCGGCTTACTTCGAGCGCGTCCGCCGCCCGCCCTTGGCTTCCCTCTCTCTCTTTCCCGCTTCTCCGCCGCCTTCTGCACCTCGGTTTTTTTCCCTCCCGGCGCCAACCCCCGCTGCAACTGCAGTCTCGTGGCCACCAACACCCGCTGCAGCCGCAGTCTCGTTGCCACCAGCTCCGCTGCAACTGCGGTCACCTGTTCCCAAGCCCCAGCGATCTACTGGCCGCAAGCACCGGCTACCAGTTCAGCTGGACTCCCCCGGGAAAAGGCCCAAGCCCCAGTTGCCTCCTAGCCTCAAGCCTCAGCAACAATTTCCTCCTGGCCCTGAGCCCCAGCGCCAGTTGTCTCCTAGTCTCAAGCCCCAGCAACAGCTGCCTCCTGGCCCTGAGCCCCAGCGCCAGCAGCAGTTGCCTCCTAGCCCCAAGCCCCAGCTGTATCCTGGCCCTGAGTTCCAGCGCCAGCAGCAGCTTCCTCCTGGCCCTGAGCTCCAGCGCCAGTTGTCTCCAAGTCTCAAGCCCCAGCAACAGCTGCCTCCTGGCCCTGAGCCCCAGCGCCAGCAGCAGTTGTCTCCTAGCCCCAAGCCCCAGCTGTATCCTGGCCCTGAGCTCCAGCGCCAGCAGCAGCTTCCTCCTGGCCCTGAGCTCCAGCGCCAGTTGTCTCCAAGTCTCAAGCCCCAGCAACAGCTGCTTCCTGGCCCTGAGCCCCAGCGCCAGCAGCAGTTGTCTCCTAGCCCCAAGCCCCAGCTGTATCCTGGCCCTGAGCTCCAGCGCCAGTTGTCTCCAAGTCTCAAGCCCCAGCAACAGCTGCCTCCTGGCCCTGAGCCCCAGCGCCAGCAGCAGTTGTCTCCTAGCCCCAAGCCCCAGCTGTATCCTGGCCCTGAGCTCCAGCGCCAGCAGCAGCTTCCTCCTGGCCCTGAGCTCCAGCGCCAGTTGTCTCCAAGTCTCAAGCCCCAGCAACAGCTGCTTCCTGGCCCTGAGCCCCAGCGCCAGCAGCAGTTGTCTCCTAGCCCCAAGCCCCAGCTGTATCCTGGCCCTGAGCTCCAGCGCCAGCAGCAGCTTCCTCCTGGCCCTGAGCCCCAGCGCCAGTTGTCTCCTAGTCTCAAGCCCCAGCAACAGCTGCCTCCTGGCCCTGAGCCCCAGCGCCAGCAGCAGTTGCCTCCTAGCCCCAAGCCCCAGCTGTATCCTGGCCCTGAGCTCCAGCGCCAGAAGCAGCTTCCTCCTGGCCCTGAGCTCCAGCGCCAGTTGTCTCCTAGTCCCAAGCCCCAGCTGTATCCTGGCCCTGAGCTCCAGCGCCAGCAGCAGCCTCCTCCTGGCCCTGAGCTCCAGCGCCAGTTGTCTCCTTGTCCCAAGCCCCAGCTGTGTCCTGGCCCTGAGCTCCAGTGCCAGTTGTCTCCTTGTCCCGAGTCCAAGTCCCAGTTGTCTCCTTGTCCCGAGTCCAAGTCCCGGTTGTCTCCAAGTCCCGAGTCCAAGTCCCAGTTGTCTCCAAGTCCCGAGTCCAAGCCCCGGTTGTCTCCTGGTCCCGAGTCCAAGCCCCGGTTGTCTCCTGGTCCCGAGTCCAAGCCCCGGTTGTCTCCTGATCCCGAGTCCAAGCCCCGGTTGTCTCCTGGTCCCGAGTCCAAGCCCCGGTTGTCTCCTGGTCCCGAGTCCAAGCCCCGGTTGTCTCCTGGTCCCGAGTCCAAGCCCCGGTTGTCTCCTGGTCCCGAGTCCAAGCCCCGGTTGTCTCCTGGTCCCGAGTCCAAGCCCCGGTTGTCTCCTGGTCCCGAGTCCAAGTCCCGGTTGTCTCCAGGTCCCGAGTCCAAGCCCCAGTTGTCTCCTGGTCCCGACTCCAAGCCCCAGCGAACTCCTGGCCGCAAGCGCCGGCTACCAGTTCAGCTGGACTCCCCCGGGAAAAGGCCCAAGCTCCAGCGGCCTCCTGGCCCTGAGCCTCAGCAACAGTTGCCTCCTGGCCCCGAGCTCCAGCGCCAGCAGCAGTTGCCTCCTGGTCCCAAGCCCCAGTTGTCTCCAGTTCCTGTGTTCCGGTCCCAGCAACAGTTGCCTCTTGGCCCTGAGCTCCAGCGCCAGCAGCAGTTGTCTCCTGGTCCCAAGCCCCAGTTGTCTCCAGTTCCTGAGTTCCAGTCCCAGCAACAGTTGCATCCTGGCCCTGAGCTCCAGCGCCAGCAGCAGTTGCCTTTTAGTCCCAAGCCCCAGTGTCCTCCTAGTCTCAAGCCCCAGCCTCTTCCTGAGTCCCAGCAGCAGTTGCCTCCTGGCCCTGAGCCCCAGCAGCAGTTGCCTCCCGACCCTGAGCCCAAGCCCCAGTCCCTTAGTCTGCTGTCTCCCCCGGCTCCGCTACTTCCCCGGGTGATTGACAGCATCCCGGCGTACTCGGTCAGACGCCTACTGGATGTGCGTCGTCGCGGCCGACAAGACCAGTCTCCGGTAGGCTGGGAGGGCTACGGACCTGGGGAGCAAGCCTGTTTATTTTTATTTATTTTTTTGGAGTCGCTCCCTGGACCCCTCCCTAACCTGCGATTCCCACCGCAGCACCCTCCCTTGTTGTGCGTCCGCCTGGAGGCGTCCGTTGAGGGGGGGGTACTGTTATGTGACCCTCTCCGTTTCCGTCAAACTCCGCCATCTAGTGGCAACCAGCCTCACTTCACCATGTGCTTCTTTGTTTACCTCTCGTCAATTAACCACGTGCACTTCGCTCCCCACTCCTGCCGGCAATCACTAATCACCCGCCTCAGTATTTAAGCACTGGCTCCCCACAGAGCCAGTGCTAGTTCGTAGTGTTTGTACCTCCCACGGTAACTTCGTCCTCGCCACTTCTTGCTTCGAGTCCTACTCCCGTTCTTGTTCCCGTTACGGGTTCCGCTCCCGTTTCTGTTCCTCGTTCCCGTTCCTGTTCCTCGTTCCCGCTTCTCGTTCCTGTTCCTCGTTCCTGCCTGCCTGCCTTCCTTGTTTCCTGAACCTCGCCTGCTCGACCACCCGCCTGCCTACGTCCTTCTGCCTGCCTACCTTCCTGGTTGCTGAACCTCGCCTGCCCGACCACCCGCCTGCCTACGTCCATCTGCCTGCCTGACTCCCCCGTCTGCCTACCGCCTACTGGACTACTCGCCTGCCTTGCCCTTGCCTGTACCTTTGGACAATAAATCCCTTTTTGTACCCGCACCCTGTTGGTTTCCTTGTCTTGCGTTTGGGTCCTATTCACGTAATCGTAACAACACTGATATGGGGTCGTACATAGTAGGCTGAAAACTGTGATTTAAAATGGGTAGTTTAATTTCTTATGGTTATGACATGTCTACGCAGTCTGTATCCGATAGGCTTGCTGTTCTGATGTATAGTATGGCGGAAAATAGTACTGTTATTAAGCCTAGGGGAAATGATACTTTTATACTCAACACATGTATAAGGATTGGAATAGCATGGTCAAAACATGCTCATATGACATGAAGCCTCTGGATTTAAAGCTATCTGAATTATTAAATTATTTCTCCGAAAGTATGTTTTAGTGTCGGTCATGTTATGTGTCTGTGCATTTGTATCTGATGTCTTAAAGTTGAATATGGATAAAGATGTGAATTGTCTTACTGCGGCTCGATTGGTAGCTTGTAAAATGGTACAGAAAAATAAAACAGCACGTAAGCAGTATCTTGACATTGTGGAGAATGGGGAGGTTTTCTTTTAATTAAACAAATGTAAACTCTGTTGAGTGTTCAGTTTTTCATCCTTAGACAATATGGATAGACTGTTGTCTAAAGCTTATTAGGATTCCGCCGGGCCTGGTGCTTATGGGGGTATTAATAAACTACGATCTGCCCTTAAACAGAGCAAGGGTCGATACCTCCTCTACAATATGTAAAGAAATGGTTATTGAAGCAAGACTCCTATAATCTGCATACACCATCTGCGATACATTAGTAGTATATAAGAGTTCCCCTTTAGAGCAAAAACCACACCCCCCTACATCCGGTCAGATAAAGCGGAAGTAACACCTAGACTCATCCGGAAGTGTGACAGCATCCTGTCTGCCCCCAGTGTTGACCGGTGTTGACCTGTCTGACCAGTGTTAACCATGTTGACCAAACGGAAGTTGTATTCCTGCTCAGTAAACATCCGCTTTGTTAAAAAAGCAGGAGGGCCCGGAAGTGGCTGTGGTGCCTGTGATGCCTGAGGCGCCTGTGATGCCTGAGGCGCCGGAAGTGAGTCTGAGGCTCCGGCAAGTCTGAGGGGGAAAGGGTGGGGGTCTGAGGCGCCGGAAGTGAGTCTGAGGCTCCGGCGAGTCTGAGGGGAAAGGGTGGGGGTCTGAGGTGCCATGGGTGGTGGGGGTTAGGGTGAAACATTTGCTATCTTCAAAGGGGGGGCATGAGGTGTGGAAGGCCTGCGGGGGGAAAGGGGGGGAAAGGGTGGGGGTCAAGGGTGGAGAGGTGGTTAGGGTGAACTTTGTGAGTGTGTGTGTGTGTGTGTGTGTGTATTGGGCGTCTGAGGGGTCTGAGGTGCCAGGGGTGGTGGGGGTTAGGGTGAACTTTGTGAGTGTGTGTGTGTGTGTGTGTGTGTATTGGGCGTCTGAGGGGTCTGAGGTGCCAGTGGGTCTGTGGTGCCAGGGGTGGAGGGGGTTAGGGTGAACTTTGTGTGTGTGTGTGTATGTGTGTGTGTGTGTGTGTGTGTGTATGTGGGTGTGGGTGTGTGTGGGTGTGTGTGTGTGTGGGTGCGTGATTGTTTATGATATAATTTTACAGCATGCTATTGATGCTATACGAGGGTTAAAAAGGGGGGATGGGTCTCTCATCCACACCCCATGGATGGCATATGACGCGTAAAACAAATAATAAAACTAAATAAAATTAAAAAAATATATATATGCTAAACAGGCACACAAAAAAAAAGAACTGGGGGTTTTCAAACATAGGGTCTTGTTATCTACACACATTGAAATCAAACGATTGTTTTAGAACCAATGAACAAGGGTTATAGATAGGGAGGCGTTACGCAAGGACATGCCGTGTAGACGAGAGCAGGCCGACAGCTCTTTATAAGACACGTGTTTTTGAACGGAACAGAGATCTAAAACTACCAACATGCCGCTGATCTACTGTGAGTATATCCTAAAACATAGTCATATTATTATGCATATCAGGCCAATGACTTTGTGTAACTGTCTTATATTTGTTTGATAAAGTTGTCCATTGTTAGGTGACGAAGAGGCTACGGGTGGCGCTAAGAGGTATCCAGAGGATCACCGCGCATGTATGTAGTAATCATCTCCGTATATTCTACTATTCATTATCGTTTATACATGCATATACAATGTGACTAGTTGGATACCTGTTATGTGGTAGGTTTGTTTGATACGCCGTATGTGAGGAAGAATCAACGATCTGATGCCGAGTTGGCTAACTTTAAAATCAATGAGGGGGCGTCTACTAGCCGTGGTAAGCTAACAAAACATGTTTTATGTTTAATAAATGATAACTGATGTTATACGATGCTATAGCTATATATGGTTGTTCTAATGTGTTTTTCTTTCTGTCTTATGCTCTTTTTTCATGTAGCTAAACAGTCCAGACCCCGGTATGTAAGAGGTATAAAAGCAGGGACAGCTGTTTTAACAAATACATCACCACCACCGATAGCTTTCAGAAGCCGGGGATACGGACAGCTAACAGATGACACGATCCGACAGATCATTGCTCTAGTCGACAGAAAATCCGTTGGAGCTTGCGAACCCTCGGTTCATGAAGTGGTACATGAGAAGCCGGTAGACCATCAAGATGTGTCTCATTGTCTGACTGCAGCTCAGGGTAAGCCATTTCACTGTAAACCTATTCGCTATTCCGCTAGATAACACACTAATATATATATATTCATCCCTTGTTTCAATCAGATAACGATTACACAGGCCATGGTGGAACTCATCTGAACTCACAGCCCGAACTGTGGACGGACGAAGAAATCAAATTCTGGGATGCCAACGAGTTTGGAGCGGACCAGCCCCCGTGGACGGACGAAGATAGCAGATTCTGCGGTGACGAATTTGGAGCAGGCCGGACATCTGCACCTACAGCGCCCCCTAGCGTCATAAATGCAGTTACCCCGGATGGACAGGCTGACCAGGGACCCCGATAACCCCCAACGACCCAGCGCCCCCTATCGTCATAACTGCAGTTACCCCGGATGGACAGGCTCACCAGGGTCCGTCGATAACCCACAACAACACCTCTGTTGTGCATTCTGTCCAAGAAGCTACACGGCCTCAAGAAAACAGGTCAGAGCAATGCGACTCGGACCATGCTAGGCTGAAGTGTTTATATGACATACAGGGAAAGACTCTGAATGATTTACTTGCTACTGTTGACATCCTGGTAAAGACGGTGAATGGTTTACGTGCTACTGTTGATATACAGGCAAAGATGATGCATCATCGTTATAGCAAGGGTGTGTTTGTGGCTAAAACTGTGCGTGACCATAACGCCGCTATTGAGGGTATGATGGTAATCATCCAAGGCATGCAGAAAAACATTGCAAAAAACACACTGCTTAAGAGACTCATGTGAATAGGCATCAGGTCTGATACAGATGCATTTTGAAATACGTTGCTGTGGATTAAAAATATCTGTTTTTTACTTTTGGTACAGCGTTTTTTCTTTTTGTATGGCTTTTTTATTAAATAGTTTTTTAAATATTATTATTGGTGTTGTTTACTTTTTTATTTTTGGGGGGTTGGCTGTGTCGGTATGCGTTACATATAGACGGTTTATTATATAATAATATATATATATATATTATAAACAACTAAAAATACACAATGAGCCCCAGAAAAAGAAAATTCAAATCTGTAGACGGCAACCCCGAGAAGAGATGTAAACGCAGTGTACCTGAGTCTAGTGATGTTTTTGAGAATGGAACCTTTATGGATGCGTGTCTTGAGGAGATGCTGCGTAGTTTTGATTGCGATCCCCAACAGGATCATAGGCTTTGCGGCCATGATTCGGTACTCCCATCCGAACAGCTATATGCGTCTGTTTTTAAAAGGATAGAGGGGTATATGCGTGGGGCTCAAGAGTCTATAGCCAAAACTGACCAGAGAAGCCGTCAGATAGAGCGTATGGATGGTCCAGCGTATGCCGACAGCTGTGCTAACGGAGATAGTGTCGGCTGTGCTAACGGTGATAGTGTCGACGATGGTACTGAGGTGGTGGTGGCCACGAGGTGTGTAGAGCAAGATCCAAAACAGGTTGGATGTAGGTCTGATGATGATGATGGGCATGCTATGTCTGATGTAAATGAGGAGGTATTTATACAGACTGGTGGTGTTCTCTCCGATGATGGGTCTAGAGATGAGACACGTACACGGTCATTCCCCTACTTTAATGGTTTTGAGGTTAGACAGTCTGTAGATCTAAGAAGCATCCCTCTGGAAAATTTAGAAGAAGTGCCTAATTTTATCAGAGAGCGGTTGACAGATGTAATAACACAGTGCACTCAGAGTACTGATAGTGGAAGCGTTTTAAACGTTACCCTGCGGGGTCCGTCACTGGCCAGTGATGTACATGCTGTACTCACGGTTGGGGACGATTACGATGCTGATTTGTTTTTAGAACAGATAGCCCAGGTCATACAGAGTAATGACGCAAGTTTGACAGACGATGCCTTAGAGTTTGTTATCACGTGTGCTCATAATAAAAGAGGGGGCACCCGTCTCAAGCTAAAATCCATACCCTATGACGAAATCATACGCAAGAAAAAACTAAGTCTCCACACACCCAACAACACACACAACAATCTGTGTTTCTCACTATGTTTAGCACATTTTCATGCTGATGAGCTGACGGCTAAAGTGGGGTCAGCGTCTGAACAGGCTAAAGTGGCATATGCCCTAGAATTACACACGGCCCTAGGTTATGACCCCGGTCATCAGGTTGGTTTTTCTGATGTATCCAATTTTGAGAAGCATATAGATGCAAAGATATTGGTATTTCATCACAATGCTACTTTCAAGAAGCTAGAATTGTTTCAGACCCATCCTGAACAGCACCCAAAAACAATCTGGCTGTACCTACATGACAACCACTACCATCTCATAGAAAACAAGAGTGCTTTCTTCGGTTCACAACATGTGTGTGAATATTGTTACAAAACATGTCAGTCAGTTCAAATGCACAAATGTTCACTGTACTGTAATGTCTGCTTGACAGTATGTAACGGGCAAGGAGGCAGTACGATAAAGTGTAAGGATTGTTGTCGTATTTGTCGTTCAAAGCACTGTTATGACACTCACAAACAAAAGTCAGCAGCATACGGCATAGTACCCTGTAACCATGCCAAGTATTGCGACAAGTGTTGTAGACAGTATCTTGTAGCCCGTAGTAAGACTACTGATGATGGCCCTGCCCATCGGTGTTGTACAGAAAAGTGCAAACATTGTGGTGAAGGTCTAATCAGTGATACAGACCATGAGTGCTACATTCAGCCTCTTGCTTCTGAAACCCCAAAAAGTAATTACATTTTTTATGATTTTGAGACGCGCTATCATGAGGGTAGACACGAAGCACACTTTGTGTCAGCTATGTCGTTTGATGGCCAGAAGTGGTATGCTAGTGGTGCAGATTGTGTTGCAAAGTTTGTCAAGCGCTATAGAGCAAAACGATACAAATGTCATACGTTCATAGCACACAATGCATCTGGATTTGACAGCTACATCATGCTGGATTATTTCACCAAACAGGGTATTACGCCCTTACTGACCATGCGCGGCAGTAGAGTTATCCTAATGATTGATAAGACATACCAGCAGAGGTGGATCGACTCGTTTAGCTTTCTCCCCATGAGTCTGGCTAAAACGCCGTCTGCTCTTGGTTTTGATGACGTGGTAAAAGGCTATTTTCCACATAAATTCAAAACCAGGGAGCATGAGTTCTACATAGGTTCTTACCCTGATGCCTCGTATTATGGTTTTGACTCAATGACTTCTGATGATAAGGTTAAATTCGTCACATGGTACAGAACCGTAAGTCACCGTACCTTCAACTTCCAGAAGGAGTTGCGTCGTTACGGGGTCAACGACGTGGTGATTCTGCGCAAAGCATGTGGAATCTACCAAGAGAGTTTCATGGCATGTGCAGAAGTTGATCCTTTTGCATACACCACTCTGGCATCAGCGTGTATGGCCGTATACAAGACATCGTTTTTACCAAAGAACACATTGGCATTGACATACGATGGCGTCTATGTGAAACAGCACAAGACGTACTCTAATGTATCCATACAGTGGCTAGAATATCTGTCCCATATCCATAAACTGGAGATTCATCATGCTCTCAATCAGGGTGAAGTTCAATATGGACCCTTCTTCCTAGATGGATATGCACCAATCACACACACCGCCTATGAGTTTGCAGGATGTTTCTATCACGGCTGTGAACAATGTTACCAATCGACTCATGTTAACCCTGTCACAAAGATCACCTATGGTGAGATGAGAAGGCAATTTACGTTCAAAGTCTCTGCCCTCAAAAGAGATCATGACTTAAGTGTTGTTGTCATCTGGGAATGCGAGTGGGATAGACAGAAAAAAGATGATGCTGAGCTGCAGACATTTTTGTCGACTCTGAAGATCCAGAGTAGGATCG
This sequence comes from Lota lota, assembly GCA_026745465.1. Lineage (NCBI taxonomy): Eukaryota > Metazoa > Chordata > Actinopteri > Gadiformes > Lotidae > Lota > Lota lota. The sequence continues at coordinate 862,898 of JACYXH010000429.1, read as the reverse complement.
ATCCTCATGATTCTCTCTATGGTGGGCGCACAAACGCCATCAAGTTGTACCACAAGATTGAGCCTGGTGAGGAAATACGTTACTATGACTTCACATCGCTCTACCCTACTGTGCTGGCCCGCTGTCCTTATCCTGTAGGGCATCCTGAAATCATCTTTAGAGATTTTGAGTCCATTGACAAATATTTTGGTGTTGTTAAATGTACTGTGCTGCCCCCTAGAGGTCTATACCACCCTGTTCTACCATACAGATGCAACAGGAAGTTGATGTTCCCCCTCTGTCGCACATGTACAGATAATCTAAACCAGACTAGCGAATGCCATCACAGCTGTGATGAGAGGGCATTGACTGGCACGTGGGTGTCTATCGAGCTGCAGAAGGCCGTTGAAAAGGGGTATCTGATAACACAGATGCACGAGGTGTGGCATTACCCTAAACAGTCGGATGATTTGTTTAAAGGCTATGTCAAAGCGTTTCTAAAGTGTAAGCAGGAGGCTTCAGGATACCCCAGCACAGTGGACACTGAGGCGAAACGTCAGTTGTATGTGGCAAACTACTATGCCAAGGAAGGCATTCAGTTAGATCCGGGCAACATGAACGTAAACAAAGCCATGCGTAGTTGTAACAAGCTAATTCTGAACAGCTTGTGGGGTCACTTTTCGTTGCGCACAGATCTACCGACATGTGAGTTAATTTCTGAGCCTGAAAGGTTTACCCAGCTAATGTTCAGCGACAGCTACCATGTCAGTCACTTTTGCTTCATCTCTGATGACATCGCTATGGTGCAGTGGAAACACAAAGATGCACGACTCTCTAGGGCTCGAGATGTTAACGTGGTTGTGGGGGCTGTGACTACAGCCCACGCTAGGCTTATGCTATACGATCTTCTAGAAAAACTGCAAGAGCGTGTCCTTTACTGCGACACAGACAGTATCATTTTTGTTTCTGGCAGGGGTGAAGCGGTGCCTCCTACAGGCCCATACCTGGGGGACTTGACAGATGAGCTTAACGATGGGGAAGTGTTTGACACTGAGCAGGAAGATTACATCACAGAGTATGTTTCTACAGGTCCTAAATGCTATGCCTACCACACACACCAGAACAAGACGGCCATCAAATGCAAGGGTGTTACTTTAAATGCTAAAAATGCTGAAGTTGTCACCCAACAGACACTCACAAGTTTAGTACATGGTTTTGTGACACATCAGCCTATGGACAGAGAGATTATCACCAAAGCAGAGGGATAAGAAGAGGCTCCAGCTTAAAAACGCCACAGTGATTAAACGCCTTCGTGTGGTTTACAACAAGCGCAGGGTCTATGCTGATTATACCACCCATCCTTATGGCTACTAGACAGACGACGGGCGAGGGTCAAACGTTTGACCCCCGGCTTCAGCATCCATTCAGCATGGTAGTATCAGGCCCCTCAAACAGTGGCAAGACCTACTTTGTCAAAACCGTAATTGAAAACGCAGATCGGATATTTTCAGAAAAGATTGACCGTATAGTCTACATTTATTCATGCTGGCAACCTATGTATGACGAATTGCTAAAAATAAGGGTCATTAACTTTGTGGAGGGGATCCCAGCATCTCTATGCGATGATACACTCTTGCCTCCTCATACTAGAAATCTTCTCATTATTGATGACTTGATGAATGATGCTAGCAATAATTTAGAGGTTCAACATGTTTTTACCAAATATGTACACCATCGTAACCTCAGCTGTATGTATCTGGTACAGAATTTATTCATGCAAGGTAAAGCTAGTAGAACAATAAGTTTAAACACAAATTACATGGTATTGTTTAAAAACCCACGTGACAAATATCAGATTTTGTTAATAGCCAGGCAGATGTTTCCTTGTAAGACAAAGTATTTTGTGGAGTCCTTTAACGATGCTACTTGTTTACCTTATGGCTATTTGCTAGTTGACTTTAAAGCCAAGACCCCTGACCACATGAGGCTTAGAACAGCTATTTTATCGGACCAACAAGTTGTCTACACCCAGCCGTTAAAGTGATTAGCTATAAACAATGTCGTCACGCATAACCAGAAACAGTGACCGTCTGAAGCTGTTATATAAAGCACCACCAGCTCTACGGAAAGTTATTCTACGTACAGCCAACGATGATTTTATCAAAGCCCTGTGTGAAATAGCATTGAACATTTTACAAGGACGGATACCGTTGTCCCCCCGTATGCACAAAAAAAGGACATCAGGCTGCTGGCTAGTAAGAAGGTGTTGATTTCTAAAAAGAAAAGACTTATTAATCAGACGGGGGGTTTTTGTTGCCATTGTTGGGTGCTGCAATACCCTTGATTACCAGCCTTTTCTCAAGAGGTGGTTAACCAGGGGGGTGGAAAAAAAACCTCTCTTATGATTATGGAGCATACTCAGAAGATGTATCTAGTTCCTCAGCATCAACTAGACGCCTTAAAGCATACCAGCCATCGCGATTCTGTTAGACAAACTGCTGAAAATGAATTGGATAAAGCTATGGAGATGGTGTTGAACATACCGGATGATGACCTGCATGAAAAAGCCAAAAGGTAGGGGGCTGTTCTACAGCGTTATCTATCAATGGTAAAACAAGGGGAACAGGAGAAAGGGGGTTTGACTCTATCACTGTCTGAGGAGGTGGGAGGGGATCATGCTGGCCATGCAGAGATCCGTGGTGACGGAGATGGTGCTGATCAAATGTTTGATGACGTGTTGAAACATATTCCTCCAAAAAGCAAGAGAAACGCTGTGTATATATTGGAATCCTTGAAGAAGTCTAAAGATGTATCATGGACCGACAGGGGTGAAATTGTAATAAAAGGAGAGACTATAAAGGGGTCTCACATGTATGATTTGTTAAAGAATGTTACGGCCCCCGACACTATTTCAGACTCTGCCAGACCCCATGGATGGAATGCTTTTTTGAAATCTTTAGCCTCTATAAATGTACCAACAGCCTCTATACCTAGTAAACGACTAAGACAGATTATTAGCCTGTATAAGAACAACCCTGTATTGGATAGTGTTGATGCATCAGAATCAGGGATGTCTATCCTAGGTAGTAGGTATGGCACTACACCTGATATAAGGAGTGCTGAACAATCAAAGTCTGTATCAAAAAAAAGAAGAAAGAGGAGTATACTTAAGGAAACGGGGCCCTCCTTTAGCTCCCCTAAGATGCGTATGAGTGATTGGCTGCATTTTTGATTTAATGTTTTTATTTTTGGTTTTTATATTGTTATGTGTTTTTTTATTAATATTTATTATTATGTCATGGGCTGTATATTAAGGTGTTTTTTATTACTATTATTGTTATTATTATGTCATTGGATGTAATGTGTTTCATGCTTGAATAAAATCAAATAACCACAATATTTGCCTGTCTACCTTGTCTTTTTATTTTCAAAATACATGCTACATATTACACACTGCTACACGACTGGACACACTTAAAATGATGTTCATTACAAACATTAGATTGTATCCGATTAACAAAGTCATATACCATTTTATCATTACGGGGTAGATTATCGTCATGCAGTCTCAAAAACGTCTGGTAGGATACATCTCTTTGCATGTTAAACAAGAAAAATACACAATGTTGTCCACATGCTGTACTTAGATGATCCTGAACCTGTTGTGTAGAATAAATTACATCACTACAGTTATGTTTAAGAAATAGGTGTATGGCTTCAGGAAACTCCGAGTATGTAGGTGGGTTTCCGTAGGAGTCAAAAAAGTATCCCTGTCTTTGGGCTGTAATGTATATAGCCAACCAATGGGCACCATCTAAATTTGACGGTTCGGTATTAACCACCACCATAGCCGGTAACTGATGAACGGCTCTAGGCAGGTGGTTGCTCGCCACGACACCCAGAAAAGAAGCCTTGTGGGCAATCTTCAGACCAACAGCTGTTAGCTCGATAGTATTCATTACAACCGTTTTTAGTAATAGTCCAGTAACACCTGACGTCTGTTCGATATTTCTATAATAGAATCATAGACTGCGTAACAAATTAAATTGACGGTTATAGGCAGAGCTCTGCTGAATCGTACTTCAAGCCTTACGTTGCCTGTTCTGACAAGCGACACGTGTTGTCCACATCCTTCATCTGGTTCAAGGTTGAAACAAAACAACGCATAACCATCCCCAAATTCTTTGCGATTAATGGCTATGTCCCTATCCTTCAGCTGACGGCCTGTGGCCTGAATAAGCTGGAAATATTCTCTGGTATACAATTCGTTTCTAAAGTCAGGTTGAAAAGGTTTAGCTGGAAATGATTGTCCATCACAGTAAAGAGCTAAGAAATCTGTATCGAAATGCTGAAATCTGAAGGGATTCCTATTATAACTGCCTGTGAATGCTTCGTTTTCTATAAAGCCTATAATAATCATCTTCGGAATCTGCCCTAGAAACAGATTGTCCTGATTGCATATTCTAGTGCCAGCAGGGATGGATACATTCTTAAGACATACCCTATCAACGGGGTACTTCCCGTTAGCTTGTGTCAACGCTTTGGCGTGAGCCAACTTGACGCCTGGCGCTATAGAAACCTTTTTAATAAAGACACTGGCAGACACTATAGAGACTCTGTGTTCCAGATTACCAGCGGCCATGAGACAGAAATCGTTTTTTGCTCTAATGAATCTCATGCGGAGATCAACGCCGTTAATCAATAGTTTCTCCTGGAAAAACATATCTGCGTGTATAGGAGCTATCAGGTCAACTACACGGCTAGCTGTCGTATAGGCAGCCCTATTTGTTAATCCAGCATTCTCTCCTGTTGGGGTACGGGCATCCATGTGACCGCTTGTGTCTTTGCTGAATAGTCCACATCCAAATTGGGTATCCAGTGTACCGTTCCCATAGTTTAGCAAGCATTCTATAATACCCCGATAAGAATAGGTATTTGACGACTGGGTAATAAGCCTATCACCCAGCGTAATATCCACTTGTGAGAATAGTGTGCATCCGGGGTAGTTGATCAGACCCACCTCGGCCAGCAGGGCCAAGTCTGATCCATCAGGATTAGTGATCTTGACCCTGAGATGCAAATATGTGTTGTTTAGATCCATATAGTCTTCGCTGCTGGCTGATACAAAGAACTCTATGGGACCGCTATCTGTTATCGCTGATAGTGGTGGTATTTCAACATAGGTACATTTATCTATCGACGTCTGTGTTAACGGTAGAGTGAAAAGATCCAGTTCACTCTTGACGCATTCTTCTGACATTCGGTGGAGTAGAGCCATTGGTATTCAGTACGGATTATTCGGTCTAAAGAAATATATCGTTAGCACCTCCTCTGAAGTGACGATTTGTCGCCTTCTTGCTTCTCTTGGGTTTTGCCCTTTTTCTACCAACGACCCCTGTTTTATTCTGTTTTCGGCGTCTTTTAGGTGCACGGGACCGCCCCCCGTTCGTAGGTGGGTATTTAGTAGGCCTATCGTATTTAGTAGGCCTATCGAAAGAAGCAACCATGCCTGACCCCTGCTGTTGCTGCGCAGATGACGCATTTGCTATATTTGACATCACGTCTCCTATAATGTTTCTGGCGGCTGCTTTCAAATGTGGTTTGGCTATGCTCACGCCCTTTCTGAACAAAGGCATAGCCATTCTGAAGAGGCTGCGGAACATTCCACCGATTCCGGCTCCATACTGTGTGCTGCTGCCCGTATAGCCAGGCAAACCGCTCCCTGCCTGGTTTACGTAATATTGGACGTATTTTTCCTCATCGTAAGGCGGTCTATAGCCCATCTTCCAAAAGTGTGCTAGTATCGCTGTTGTTTTAAGGGTCTAAAATGCAGTTTGATGATCACTTTACCGTAAATGAATGGAATATTTAGATTCTGGTCAGACTTTAGATCAATTTCAATGTCTCCAACAGTATCTCGGGACATATGAACGTAATGCGGCCGGTCGTATATCCGAATGCTGTGTTTCTTGCTTGTGTCGGTGATATTAATACACCTTAGCAGCGGTACGTAACTGTCTCCTACAAGTTGATGATCCACAATGTCACTATAGATAAACATATTATAGCAGCCTCCGTGGATGTCGGCAGGATAGGGAGTGTGTGTCACACGTGGCTTTTCAGCAGGGGACATACCAGCACCGTCTTTGAAACCCAGGATAGTGGCCAGTTTTCCTGTAAAGGCGATACCCATGAACTCATCGCCTTCGATGTATACATGGTTTCTAACACCATTATGATGGAGTATCAAGGTACCAGAAGAAACCTTTTCTGCAACAGATGTGTTGATTTCCTTTAAAAGAGTTGCAATGCTGTTGTAGAAGCCAACAGTTAGTGGCACGTCCTTCCTCTGTTTTGTTTTATAATTCACGATGGTTGCTACGGAGTCTGAAGCAGGGAAGCTTTTCCATCTGCATAGGTACTGAACTTCAATCAGCCCTACCTCGTAGGGTTGTTTGGTCTGTATAGCTTTTGCTAGTTTAGTTTTAAAATTCCATATCCTATTTTGAGGATAGATCGCTGCAGATGCATTACTTGCCAGGGTCACATAAAAACCCCCATCAGCCTCCTTCAGAGAGTGCATTATCCTGTCACAGCTGTGTCACAGGCTATACTGACACCTATTTCTCTTCACGTGGGGACTATAACCTTCTCAGAAATCCATGAATTGAAAACCTCCGGCCAACCCAACCATTTGACTAATACCATATTCTTTCGCCCCACCTTTTTTCTATTGATAATCTTTTCTATTTTAAATTCTTTAGTTTTTGCCACAATCACTTTTTGCATCTCTTTTTCATAAAAAGTGCCTTGCACAGTATCACCGCCATAGTCTTTTAACTTATAAACCGGAGGATCTCTTGAAAGTCTCTCTGATATTGTAAAATATTCGTCTGTATATGTCTGTTTGTAGCCTTTTCCAAATGTCGCTTTGACTTTTGAAATTCGAACCGTATCGCCTACATCATACCTGAACACTATCTTAGTTTCTGGATTTGTTTTGTAGAGGTTGTTAAATACACGTATCTCATTATCTTTAACGACGCTGACAGGGGTCATTTTGATCGATCTATGGTATGAGTGGTTATAAGCATGAACCATGTCCTGTAGTTTATCCACATATCGTTTGGAGTTAGCGGCCGTTAAATATCTCCACATGTTTGTTTTTAGAGTCCTGTTGAAACGCTCGACTATACAGGCCTTAGTCTCGTTAGATGTAGAGAAATGTTTAATGTTATGCCTCTCTAGCAACCACTGAAACATTTTGTTGTAAAATTATTTTCCAGCGTCAGTCTGCAGTTTCTCGGGGACACGGCCTTCTTTGAGAATATCTCCAAAAGCTTTGCTGACGTCATTAGCACTCTTGGATGGTAAACAACGCACCCACGCATATTTTGAAAACACGTCGATACATGTCAACAGAAAACGCACACCATCGTTTTCGGCTGAATACTCCGTCATATCCACTAGATCAGCCTGGAACTGTTTATCTATACCGCTAACCAATACTCTGTTTCTACGGAAATGTATCGCAGATGGGGTATGCAGAGTATAGGTGTCTTGTTTCAATAACCATTTCTTGATATAGTCTAGAGGAGGTATCTGACCCTTGCTATTTTTAAGGGCCGCTCGTAGTTTATTAATACCCCCATAAGCACCAGGCCCTGCGGGGTCGTAATAAGCTTTAGACAACAGTCTATCCATATCGTCTAAGATTGACAGACTGAACACCAAACATCGTTTACATCTTTTTATTTAAAAACAACTCCCACTCTCCACAATGTCGAGATACTGTTTACATGCTGTTTTGTTTTTCTGTACCATTTTACAAGCTATCAATCGAGCCTCAGTAAGACAATTCATATGTGTATCCGTGTTCAACTTGAAGACATCAGATACAAATGCACACACACATATAACATGGCCGACACTAAAACGCATACTATCGGAGAAATAGTTTAGTAATACAGACAGATTTAAATCCATAGGCATCATGTCATGCGAGCATGTTTTGACCATATCAGGCCAATCCTTATACAAATGTTTGATATATATATTATGATTGATAAAAGTAGCATAGCCCCTAGGCTTAACAGCATCACTATTGACAGCCATACTATACATCAGAACAGCAAGCCTATCGGCTACAGAATGAAACAACAGGTCATAACCATAAGAAATTAAATTACCCTTTTTTTTTTTTATCAATGGCAACACCCTAACAATGTACGGCACCATGCACGGGTTGCAGCAGATATTTTACTCTGATGCTCCGGGGTGATATTCTTTTCTCTTATTTCATTTATTTTATCCATAACATATGTTTCAGATAGTAAATCGCATAGAACAGACTTCGATACACCAATCATTTTGTCAGAGGGAACTGATAGACCGGTTGTATTTTTTAAAACAGTTACTAAAAGTATCTGGAATGGTTTTCTATACAACACAGCACATATATCATCATAATGGGCTTCGTAATGATACCATGACGGTCCTTGCAGACAACTATGGCGTCGCTGACTCGGGTTGTTGTACGCACATCCCCAACAGTCGGCCCGGACCTTCTTGTTGATGATGGCTTCCACACATACACACGTCGTAGCTCTCAAAACGCCCAGGGATTCAGGGTTTAGACGCGGGGTCGTCAGGTTCCAAGACTCGTCCAACATCAGCGTATCCACCTCCAACTTGTTACCCAGGCCATCCTGTAGATATATAAGATTCATTCGCCCCAGCTGGTTGGCAAAGTCTTGTAGCCATTTGCTAGTTGTAACCCCGTCTAAATCTTCACCTTGCATGTTCTCGTCTCCATATTGTGAATGTAGATCATCATTGTCCTGATCTGTATAACATAACAAATTTACATTTAGACACCAAAAAAAAAATCAATAAATAGAACGCGTTTGGGGCTTTTTCTATATATTCACCATGTTCTACAGCTGCGTGAACAATATAGCCTCACTACACAATAGATCATCACTGAGATCCGCTGCATAGTCTTCATCAGAAACCGGTACAAATAGCTCTTTTTTAATTTCTCCGTAAGAACATTCGCGCAGGTACTGCTTGACAACTCTGTCAATCTCCTGAAAAAGCGTTTGTATCTGGGGCCAGTCACCCCACTGAATGAAAAACAGTGTCAAACCAACAATCAGATGCTATAGCACTGTTACGGGTCGGGTGCCTGTCAATGCAAAACGGGTCCCGATTGCTCAGAAACAGGATAGGATTAGCGCAACGACGGAAAAATATAAAATCACTCTTCTTCTTCATAAAAAGATTTGTCTCCAAGCGGTAAATCTCGGCTCCCAAATCCCCATACCACTGGGAGACATAGGGGCCTTGACTCCTTCCTTCAATATCCAGCTCAGGACAAACATTCTCACGGAAATGTAGCCAATCAAGGGTAGACATGCGTAGATCACCATCACAGTCTTTTGCTTTTAACACAACATAGCCATCCTTGAATGAAATTACGTACGCAAAGCCTTCATCGCCATAATACACTGTTGAAGCTTCTGTGCGTCGATCTTCTCCGATTTTAGAATTCTTCATTCTCTTGATTGGAGCATTAGGCACTGGCATAGCACCCTCCATAGCCCCTTGGTTATATTGTGGTGTATGACCCATCCACATACCTAGAGATGGCTGCATCACGCTGTCCTGGAGCTCTGCTGTTGCGGTGTCCATGATGAGAAAAGATGTGTATAGCCGCAAAGGATGACTGTTTTTAAATGCAATACTAGCCTAGCAGACACACACCCACTTTTAAAAATGCACCCCCACTCCGGATGTCACACACACACACACACACACACACACACACACACACACACACACACACACACACACACACACACAAAGTTCACCCTAACCCCTTGACCCCCACCCTTTCCCCTCAGGCCTTCCACACCTCATGCTCTTTGAAGAAAAGCAAAATGTTTCACACCTAACACCCACCACCCATGGCACCTTAGACCCCCACCCTTTCCCCTCAGACCCACCGGCGCCTCAGACCCACCGGCGCCTCAGACCCACCGGCGCCTCAGACTCACCGGCGCCTCAGGCCCTCTTCCGGCACCACAGGCACTTCCGGCTCTCCTGCTTTTTTTTTGACAAAGCGGTTGTATACTTTATTGAGCAGGAATACACTTCCGTTTGGTCAGACTGGTCGTTTGGTCAGCCCTGGTCAGACAGGATGTGGATTCACTTCCGGTTGAGTATAGGTGTTACTTTATCTGACCGGAAGTTGATTCTTTTCATTTGGGTCTAAAGGGGGTCTCATATATACTACTTACGCCGCCCCACAACCACTTGGCTGAAGGGAGGGGCAAGGTAGCGTGACAATTATACACATGGAGCACAAGGCAAAGCTTTGTAAAGATATACTGCCGTTTAGTCAAACAGACTTTACATCCTTCCATAATCTATATATAAAATATATATTTATATTATGAGGGAAAAACTATGCAAGTCGGTCGTTCTGTTGCCTGGTGATGCTGCTGTCAGCGGCATCGAAGAGGCGGGGTCTTGCTGCGGTGGGTGCGAAATTGGGAATCTAATCCACGGCGTCAGGTCCACATAACTCGTTTCTGACTGTCATGAGACAGGCAGAGGAGAGCAGGTTATGTTGTTTACATCTGCAGTGCTCTGTGAGGCACAGACATGCGATCTGTCCCAGAGCGGCGAGCTGTTTATGGGGACGGTTGGAAACTTTACATTTATGGCTTTACGTTCAGACGCCATGAGTGCTGCTAGGGGGTGACTGCAAGCGAGGTATCCCACTCGCCTGTATGGTGGTCCACCCCTCCACCCTGCTAAGACAGTGAAAAAACTGTGGGAAAAAAAACCTTCAGGGAACCGTGCAACTAGATCAGCGAACGGCGTGGCTCCGCCGGGGGGTGGCCATGAAGTGCTCCGCGCCCAGGCAACGAAGCACGTAGCGTGCTCGTCACCTGGTGGAAGCGCCGCCAGTCGTGAGGAGCAGAGAAGCCGTGAAGGGCCGTTCCTCTGCGGGTCCGTCACGCCGCCGCTGGATTTCTTCATATTTGGTCGAAGTAGTAGACTGGTAGATGACTGGTTCAAGCAATTGCTGAATGATGATAAGAGGGAAACAGCAGCTTGAACCAGCTGTTTCCCTCTTATCTGTAATCCTTTTTATTAATAATTAGACCAACTATCAAATTCTACTGAAATATAGATATAGTTACTCACCTTGAATGGATAAATAATTGAATGGATAATTGTGTATGTACCATTGTCTGACCGGTTGACATCCTTTATAGTAAATATTCCCATACTGACATTAAATGAATATTGCCTGTCTGTTATGATCACTGCAGGCATTGCTATGTGAACATTGTTTTTCTTCAGTACATAGGGATTGTTTTGTGGCCAAAGCACTGGGTTGTGATGTGTGGCTGTGTGGCGTTGCAGAAGGTCTTCACACCTGGAGGTTTTCAGAAGAGAATAAAACACAGGAGATATATCTCACTCAGATTCACAGATCGCCTCTCACTATTACTATAATAACTCTCATTACTATTACTATAAGAGGGACTGACATTTTGAATACAATATGTGCCACTGCAGAGGAATATTATACTAATAAATGTTGAAACATGTATTTTGTTATTACATTCTTATTTGATTTACATAATTTCCCTATAATTTTCATTAAAATAAAAATACCCTACTCTAACCCTAATAGTCTTGATTGTAACGTGACCCTCTCCCGTTCCATCCGCTGCCACCATCTAGTGGCACCCAGCCTCACTACACCATGTGCTTTTGTTTACTTCCCGTCAATTAACCACCACGTGCACTCCCTCTGTCCACACACTCCTACCGGCAATCAGCCAATCACTCACCACAGTATTTTAGTTCGTCAGTTTACCTCACCCTCGTAGGTATCCTCGTTCCCGCCTTTTGGATTCTGTTTTCTCCCCGCTCCCGCTCCCGTTCCTATTCCCATTACGGGTTCCGTTCCTGTTCCTGTTTCGGGTTCCACTCCCGATGTTTCTGTCTGTTCTGTATAAGTCACAAAGGTATATTTTCCATGAGTCTGTCTCTTTTCTTTTTCATTTTGAAACATTTACTGGATAAAGCATGTTTCAGTCATGAAGTAACATAAGACTTGTTACTACATCATCACAATTATTAAAGGGAGGCTTTGTACTGTCACCAGTGCTTTTTTTCTGAAAAAATAAATATATATATGTATTTTTATTCAAGATATATAAAATATCATGTGAAAAATTAAATGATAGATGTTGAATACATTATCTTCAATGGATATTTAGGTAGACCAAATGCAAAGACAAATTAAATTGCTCAATTATTACACAAATTGTAGTTGCTGAGTGAATGTGTAATTTCTGCCTCTATTTATATATAAATGTGTTAACAATTACACTATGCCATTTTATAGCAATAGGAATCTGAATGGTTAACCATAACGACTTGTAAAAAACTAAAATCTACTTTCTTACTTCAAAAACAATAAGTGGAATATATTTATTAGAAACAGAAACACAGCGTGTGACATAACACATTTACTTTTGATCAGCTCCTCGAAATGATATGATAATGTGAATTAATTGGAATGTGTACACTAGTCAAGCTTAATGGCATGCTAAAAAGAATAAGGGTGCACTCAAATAATGTGATTGTGTGTACGTCAATTTGCATTGTCGTAACCTTAAGTACATTTATAGAACACAACAAATGAAATACTGTTTCAAAAGTGTGCATTTCATACATCCAAGCAAGTTACACATGCAGAACAGTGTAACATACATGCTAGTTTTAATAATATAATAGTTACACATGTAGAATAGTATAAAATACATACTGGTTATAATGTTATATTAGTTACACAAGCAGAATAGTATAATATACATACTAGTTACACATGCAGAATGGTGCTTTCAGGAATCAAGCTGTCACAATTATTTGCTAGTTTCAGTTTCTATCCAACATGTTATGCTGGAAGCCACTATGGACAACAGCAACAAAGGAAACAAATTTAAAACTATTAATAATAAATACAATAATTGAGATGTGATGTATGATGGAAACTACACTTTTTAAACTACATGTGAATGGCCTCATGAACATACATTTAAACGTAACAGAAGAATAAACGCTGAAAATTAGCAAAACAGGAGTTCAATGAATTGGCCTTTCAGATGCCAAGAAGGAAGTGTCCCTGGCAATTGAAAGGTCAACGGGCTACTGGCACTCTGGCTAAAGTGCTGTGTACACGTCATTCTGAGTGTCATCCACATTAGTTTCCAGCGTCTGCCTGAGGCCTGGAGCCACCTTGACCTGCCCGTACACCACCTCACTCTCCCTCTGCCGTCCCTGCTGCTGTAGCACAGGGATGTCTGCGTAGGTTATGTCCTCCGCTTCTGTGGTGTTTGGGGAGAGGAGATCGGGATGAATGGAGAAGAGCAAATGAGGAAATTAGATAACGAAACGCCAAACAGTTATAACCAAAAATAATGACTAACAGTGTTGAAATATCACCTTCCAAAATGGCCTACAAAGGTGTTACATTACATTGTTTGACTCTAACATTAGTGCACAACATTTTACTTTACATTGTTAAGGATGCAGCAAAGTGCTGGGCATTTTGTACCTTTTGAGATTGTCTGCTTTTTTGCACAGTAGACTCCCAATGCTACTATCAGGAGCAGTGCCATCACTGACAGAGAACCAGCTATTATAGGGACGAGTCCTGTGACAAAGAAAATGATGGCAGAGTGACAAATAATATTTACATATATTTATGAATAAACATATATACATACATATATAAAGACTAACGGGTACAAAAACTATATTACATGATTATCTTCATAATGTCTCATTAATGATGGTTGTTATTCATTTCCGATTGATTAGCTATTTATATATATGTTTATATCTATCGGCTAGTCTGCTTACACTTTATTTTGACAGTGCCTGGTTCCACACTCGCTGTTGTCTTGATGCATAAGGTATTGTTGCCTTTATGTGCCCCATTAGATGTGCAGTTTACATAGCCTATGACAGACAATGGTTATAGGTCATGTGGTGAATCAACTAGAGTGTCCAAGCTCCTTTCATTCTTTTCTCTCGTATTTTTCTCTCACAGACGAAAATTTATTGATACATATATACATACATATAAAGTAACGTGTAAGCAGACTGACATTATCTTCACATGTCATTAACATAATGGTTGACTCTCTCTCTATAGATATCTTTATATCCATATAGAAATATTTATATATCCATAATTAGTGTTATTTTATATATATATATATGAACAGTTAGCAGACTGATATCATTATCTTTACGTCTCATTTACATAATGGTTTGTGTTAATTTAATCTGTTTACCTGTTTTAGTGACACTGCCTGGTTCCACAGTTGCTGCTGTCTCGATGCATAAGGTATTGTTTTCTTTATGCACCCACTGTGATATATGTGTCCCATTAGATGTGCAGTCTACATATATGAAGCCTATGAGGGACAATGGTAATAGGTCATGTGATGAATCAACTGCTAGTGAATCAAAGTGCCTTTCATTCATTTCTTTCATTGCATTTTCACTCACCGTCACAAACAGACAAGGTTATGTTAGCCGCGGCGTTGCTCACGTTGTTGCTGACCGAGCATGTGAGCAGTCCCAGCAGGCCCAGCTCCAGAGTGATGTCACTAGCGGTACTGGGTCCAGAGAGGAAATGCGTGTCGTTCAGCGGGTGTCCGTCTAGACTCCAGCTGTAGTGGGGTCCGTCCCCCCCGGCAGAGCAGGACACCCTCTGCTGTCCACGGGACAGACAGACACGGGACAGGTGGGGAGAGGAGACCGGTGCTAAGGGAAACCAACTGAGGAGGTGAAAAAAAAAAAATGGACTCAATTTACCCAGAATTAACGGACAATGAAACAAACATTTTGGTTTAACCCAACAAATGTTTAAACCATGACTGACTAAATTATATAAAATATTAAGATTTAATTCAGTAATAATGCCATGAGAATCTCACCGTCAGTCACACCAATTAGTAACACGAGCACAGCCCCCATGTTGAGCATTTCAGCCTCAATGTTGTCTCAGTGGAGTCCAAGACCTGAACCTATTCACAGGAACCTACAACCCAGCCTATATGAGACCCAGATGTCATCGCAAAAGTGGAAGTTGTACAACCGCTGAGCAAACTTAATATTCACCACAACTGTACTAAAAGGGCCAATACATCATTACAATGAAGATGTTAAACAGTACTGTTTTACGGGGCATCTTCTAAGATGCAATAATTATTCATACAAAGAAATCAATTGTGAAATAATATTACAATTCTCCCAAAAAATTAAGTAAGTCAGTCTAGTTGTTAGTGTTTAAGTGATAAGAGGCAATCAAAAGCCACCAGAGGGAAGTCAGAGAGAGCAGAGAAGCAAACATAGCTCAAATGTTTGCCTCAAGCTCATTAGTTCCCATGAAATGGCCATGACTATCTGCAGAGGTGTAAGCACTTGAACCATTTAAGTGACATAACGTGAATGTTTCTCTTCTGTTTAACGTCAAAAAGGTATACTTTCCATTAGATTGTCTGTTCTTTTACATTTTGTAACATTTACTGGAGAAAGTATGTTTTAGTCATATGTTGTAACATAAGTCTTGTTACAACATCATCACAATTATTAATGTGAGTTTTTGGATTGTCTCCTATTTAAAACAATAGTTTTATCATTTTATTTTGAAACTTAATCTGGATAACAAATTGGAGTTGAGAAAATGCAGGCCTACCAGTTGTCATGATGGGGTGCTGGCGGGGCAGCAGGATCAAAGAGGGATAGATCCAAATGCAGACTGGGACTCAGGAAATGTAACAAGGTTTTTAATAAAGAAACTAAATACCTCTGTTTTGTGAACAGGCAGAACAAACACTACAATTCGGAAACCACAAGTAACAAGGGACATGACAAAAACAACAAAACAACAAGGGAACAAAAGAAGTGAACAAGTATATATGTGGCAACACTGATGAGGGAATGAGGTGCAGGTGGGAAGGTTAACCAAGGATGCACAGATGAGGTGAATTAAGTGATTGGACAAGTTAAAGGACATCTGGTGGACAGGGGGAGAACAAACACTAAACAACAAATGGACAAAGTCAGATGATGACAACAGTAGCCATTGCTTCTTTTCTCAAAATATATTTATATATATATATTTGTTTTACTCCAAATATATGAAATATCATATGTGAGAACGTGCTAAATTGTGACCCAAAATGTAGTTGCTGAGTTTAGCCTCTATGTGACAGTATTGCATTCTAAATGTGGCAGGTGATCTATTTGTATATCAATCTATTAACAATTACACTGGAGCATTTTCTAGAAATAGGAATTGTTGTAGCAAATTAAATAGCTGCTGACTGGCTCGAATAAAAGCTAAGACAAATGGATAGTCATTTAATTTGCTACAACACTATATACACACTAAAAGACACTGTACTTTTATGTCTGCACACTGGGTTAGCAGTGATGCATCTGAGTTAGATAAACAGTATTTGATTGTGCTGCCATTGTGGTGTTACGCCTGTGTGTAACTGTCCTTTGGTAATATTACAAATGCACCTTTACTGTAAAGGTGTTCTAAGCTTAAACTACGGTTCATATATATGTATATGGCAGCATTTATTGTATCAATAAATTAAACAAATGCTGTATCTCTTTATTTATTTTATTTAATGTTATTGCAATGCAAACTAAGTATTTTAAGTGGATTATCTGTACTTAAATTTTTAGCATCCAGTCAAATACATAATCACTGAGAGTAGTATAGAAGCACTCCCTGTCTCAATATATCTCGATGACTTCCGCTTCCGGTCCATCATAAAATCCAACTTCCAGCCCCCTTTGGTGCTTTGTGTGAATACAATATTCTGATATCTATTAATTTGGGGGGGGGGGGTGTTCACCCCTCCTTCACCCAGACCCCCGGGAAGGGTCTGCCTGAGGCCTGGAGACACCTTGACCTGTCCGTCCTCCCCCTCACTCTCCCTCTGCTCTGCCGGCTGTCCCTGAGACGTTAACGTACAGTCCATCATCATCTTCTGCGATGGAGGACAGCGGGATGTCTGTACAAGCACAAAATTTGAAAATTAGAAAACAACAAGGGCAATAAAGTTTGTGTTTAACAGTTGTCACAAAGAGCCGGACACGTTGTACCTTGATGTCTTGAGCTTCTCTTTTTCTTTAGTGCCCAGTAGACTACCAATGCTACTAGGAGCAGCACCACCACTGACAGAGAACCAGCGATTATAGAGATGAGCTCTGTCACTAAGAAAAGTATGGCACAGAGGACAAACATTTATGAATACATATTTATATTATATATGTATATATTTAAATATATAGGTCTGCTTACACTTTATATTGACACTGTCTGGTTCCACAGTTGCTGCTGTCTCGATGCATAAGGTGTTGTTGTCTTTATGCACCCACTGTGATATATGTGTCCCATTAGATGTGCAGTCTACATATATGAAGCCTATGAGGGATAATGGTTATAGGTCATGTGATGAATCAAATAGTGTGTCCAAGCTCCGTTCATTCATTCATTTCCCTCATTGTATTTTTTACTCACCGTCACAAACAGACAAGGTTATGTTAGCCGCGGCGTCGCTCACGTTGTTGCTGACCGAGCATGTGAGCAGCCCCAGCAGGTCCAGCTCCAGAGTGATGTCACTAGTGGTACTGGGTCCAGAGAGGAGATGCGTGTCGTTCAGCGGGTGTCCGTCTAGACTCCAGCTGTAGTGGGGTCCGTCCCCCCCGGCAGAGCAGGACACCCTCTGCTGTCCACGGGACAGACAGACACGGGACAGGTGGGGAGAGGAGACCGGTGCTAAGGGAAACCAACTGAGGAGGTGAGTCTTACAGTTTGACAGAACCAGAAACCATCTGTATTTCTCATATATAAACTTAACTTCATACAATTATAATCATAAGTATCCTCCTCCCAGAGTAGCGCTTTAAGTACCAGACATATTTTATGCAGACATGCACAAATTGGGCAGTAGCAGTATAAACAGCATTTTCACCCTAAGCACTTCTAAAGTAAAGTCAAGTGAAGTAGTAAAGTACATTTCTAAGAAGTAGAGCTAACCCTCTTTATATCAACTGTTGACAGTATTACTAATATATGGGCTGAGGGACTATTTAAAGAGTATATTGAATAGGCCTTAAAAACATTCACAAAGTACAGTGTAGCATGTGACATTACCGATAATATTAACACAGAGCCTGAGAGCCAACAGTGTTTCTATAAGAGCTATGAAGTCTGAGGTTAATGAATCCTTAATGATGATAAGAGGGAAACAGCAGCTTGAACCAGCTGTTTCCCTCTTATCTGTAATCCTTTTACCAATAATTAGACCAACTGTAACTGCCTCTGTCACTTTAGTTTATTTCATGTATTTGCACTTTTTATCATTTAATTTCTTCTGAATTGTACGTTTACAGCAAGACGGAACTAATTATTGGTTCCACCCGAGTGTTGTCGCCCGAGCGCCTTTTAGCGACGCACCGAAAAACTTTACTGCAAAAAGCGAATTATTTTTCCACTGTTATCGTGTTTAACTGCATACTTACAAAGAAAGTATACAGAAGAAGATAAAGGACATTTAAAGGACGTTTAGCACTTCTGTGTGATAAGCAGCAATGAGGTTTGTTGACTAGTTATTTTGCTATGAGGGTGTTTGTGTTTACGTGCGTCATTTTTTGGTGTAAAATATACATAAAGTGTCTAGCTGTATGAGCTTGATTATAACGCCAGATGTGTGAGACACGCATATGGCATTATTTTGTTAATGTATTTTTTTTTCTTTAAACCAGTTCTCACGGGTTGACCAGCATTAAAGCCATGTATTCAAATCAAGACCTCTTGCCTCATGCCTGTCACTGGAGGAGCTACACCAACTATCAAATTCTACTGAAATATAGATATAGTTACTCACCTTGAATGGATAAAAAACACATTGTTTTTGCTATTGCCATTCCTTCACCACTAGTATGCATTTCCATTGAGTATGTACCATTGTCTGACCGGTTGACGTCCTTTATAGTAAATATTCCAGTACTGACATTAAATGAATATCGAGTGTCTGTTATGATCACTGCAGTCTTTGCTATCTGAACATTGTTTTTCTTCAGTACATAGGTATCGTTTTGTGAAGACAGAGCAGGCAGCTGGACCTCCACGGTTCCTCCGAGAGAGCCAAAGCACTGGGTTGTGATGTGTGGCTGTGTGGCGTTGCAGAAGGTCTTCACACCTGGAGGATTTCAGAAGAGAATAAAACACAGGAGATATATCTCACTCAGATTCACAGACCACCTCTCACTATTACTTTAAGAAATCTCTTACTATTGTGCTGCTTTCAAAGTTAAAACTGCGCGCTCTGTGCGTGTTCCTAAATCTCCCGCTGGCTCGGCTCTGCCGGCTGGTAGTCCAGGTGGGCGTGGTCAATTTGATCAGAGAATAATTTGCTGTCCGGAGTATTTTCAGGGGTGCACAGACAAACGGCGCTAAATACATTTTCAGTGTGATTTTGATACGCTTTTGCCTTGGATACTATTTGTCTTTTTATAAATAACAAAAGTGTACTAAGAGAAGAAACAAGACTAAAGTAAACACAAGAAAACTCAAGCCTTGTGTCTTTATTGGAGGACTTTTAAATGTTAGCTGGCTGTCTAGCTTCGTACAAGAGAACGTGCTGCAAGGGCAGTACAACTAGTACTATAAGAGAGATTGACATTTTAAATACAATACGTGCCATTGCAGAGATGAAGATTATACTAATAAATGTTTAATGTTGAAACATGTAATATTTTTTATTTGTATAATTTCCCTATAATTTTCATATAAATAAAAATACCCTACCCTAACCCTAATGCTCTTGATAATATCTGGTGATGCAGGTGTGTTCTGCAATAACAAATGTAAAGTCACATTGTGGGGAAGTCACAAAGTACAAGGCAGAGTAATGATTAATGGTATTCAAAAACAAATGGACTCAATTTACCCAGAATTAACGTACGCTGAAACAAAGATTTGGTTTAACCAAACAAATGTTGAAAAACAACTGCTAATGTTTAAACCATAACTGACTAAATTGTGTAAAATACATTACGATTTAATTCAGTAATGATGCCATGAGAATCTCACCATCAGTCACACCAATTAGTAACACGAGCACAGCCCCCATGTTGAGCATTTCAACCTCAGTGTTGTCTCAGTGGAGTCCACAAGGAGCCTATTCACAGGAACCTACAACCCAGCCTATATGAAACCCAAATGTCATCGCAAAAGGGGAAGTCGTGCAACCGCTGAGCAAACTTAATATTCACCACAACTGTACTAAAAGGACCAATACCTTATTAGGATGAAGACGTTAAACAGTACTGTTTTACTTGGCATCTTTTAAGATGCAATAATCATTAATACAAAGAAATTAGGAAATAGCTTATAAATTAATATTACAATTCTCCCAATAAATATGAATGATTTTGTCAAATGTTTTCTTGTTTCATTTTAAGGTGGTCTCAGTAATGAGGTGAATGGTGGGGAAAATGCTCAATTGGAGTCTACATTGACAAAACCTTGGGCAAGACAGTGTGGAGGTCAGGGTGTAGGAATCCCAGCCCAAAGGTTCAGGGTTCAAACACAACTGCAAGATGCCTCACCACCTTACTTATTAATGACTTGGGAAAAATAATCAGACTAAGTCACTTAAGATGAAAGTGTCTGCTTAATGAGCGAACTAAAGGTTAAACATTGACGTCTCTGTTGTATTGTCAATGTGATGCAATCTGTTTCATTCTATGCTGGTGGACCCTTACTTGTAAGTCTAGTTTTTAGGGTTTGCGTGATCAGGAAAAATTGAAGTCAGAAGGGGGAAGTCAGAGACAACAAAGAAGCAAACATAGCTAAACTGTTTGCCTCAAACTCATTGGTTCCCATGAAATGGCCATGACTCTGTCTGCAGAGGTGTAAGTACTTGAACCATTTAAGTGACAAATAACTTGAATATTTCTCTTGTTTCAGTCACAAAAGTATATTTTCCATGAATTGTCTTTTCTTTTTCATTTTGTAACATTAAGAGGAGAAATGATGTTTTAGTCATGATGTTGTAACATAAGACTTGTTACAACATCATCACAATTATTAAAGGGAGGCTTTGTACTATCCCCTATTTAAAAGCAGTAGTTATTCATTGTTATGTATTCATTTTATTTTTTATTTTACTTTGAAAATTAATCTGGATGAGAAGAAATTGAGTTGAGAGATTTTCGGCCACCAGTCAACAGTGCTTGTCTCTCAACATTTATTTATATATTTACTCCAAAAATATTAAATATCATGTGAAAATATGACATTTTAGATGTAAAATACATTATCTTCACTTGATATTTAGGAAGACCAAATGCAAAGCCAAAGTAACGTGCTAAATGTATGCCAGAATTGTAATTGATGAGTTTAGCCTCTCTGGGGCAGAATTGCATTTCTAACTGTGTTATTTCAGCATTTATTTGTAGAACAATATATTAACATTTACACTCTACCATTTTCTAGAAATAGGAATATAAGTTGTTCACTATTAATGACTTGTAAAAAACAAATTTACTTTTTTACTTCAAAACAATAAGTGGAATATATGTATTAGAAACAGACACAGCGTGTGTCATAACACATTTACTCTTGATCAGTTATCAATCAGCTTGACTCAAATCAGAAGACCCTCACACACACGAGAAGAGACGGATAGGAAAGATGTCCCTGTTCCATATCTGTCTAACATGTTTGTGCCTGGTTCTATTTATTTAAAAGCCTTTATCCAGGATTGTTCTGTATAACTGTAAAATACCACTTTTGAGTTTCAGTAAATCCCTAACAAGTAGATAATCTGGTGAATGAGGGCTACAATGGAAGCACAACGTCTTGTCTAGTCAGGTACTGCAGAGGTGATACAGTACATCTTCACTTTCTTAAGTAGCTCCTCGAAATGATAGGATAATGTGTAGATGTTAAATGGAATGTGTACACTAGTCGAGCTTAATGGCATGCTAAAAAGAATAAGTGTGCACTCAAATAGTGTGTGTGTGTGTGTGTGTGTGTGTGTGCGTGTGTTTGTGTGTGTGTATACTACGTTTCAAAATGGTACATTTCATACAGACATACATCCAAGCAAGTTGCCCATGCAGAATAGTGTAACATACATGCTAGTTATAATAATATAATAGTTATACATGTAGAATAGTGCTTTCTGGAATCAAGCTATCATAATTATTTTGCTCGTATACATTTTCATCAAACATTTTTTACGCTGGAAGCCACAATGGACAACAACAACAGAGGAAAAAGTTAATACTATTAATAATAATAACTTATAGTTTAGATTTGATGAATGATGGAAACTACACGTTTTAAACTACATGGCCTTGTATGGCCTCATGAACATACAAATAAACGTAACAGTGGAAGAATAAAGGCAGAAAATTAGCAAAACAGGAGTTCAATGAAGTGGCCTTTCAGATGCCAAGAGGGAAGTGTACCTGGCAGTTCAAAGGTCAACGGGCTACTGGCACTCTGGCTAAAGTGCTGTGTACACGTCATTCTGGGTGTTTACAGCTTTCAGGTCCTCATCCTTCAGGGCTGAGAGTACACACAGTCATCCACTTTAGTTTCCAGCGTCTGCCTGAGGCCTGGAGCCACCTTGACCTGCCCGTACTCCACCTCACTCTCCCTCTGCTCTCTCTGCCGTCCCTGCTGCTGTAGCAGAGAGATGTCTGCGTAGGTTACGTCCTCCGCTTCTGTGGTGTCTGGGGAGAGGAGAGCGGGACGAATGGAGAAGAGCAAATTAGGAAATGAGAGAACAGAACGCAAAACAACAGTTGTGAACATAAATAATGACTCTAAAAGTGTTGAAGTATCACCTTCCAAATTGGCCTACAAACTTCTGGTAGGTGTTACATTCCATTCCGTTACATTGTTTGACTAACATTATTGCACAACATTTTATTTGACATTGTTGAGGATGCAGCAAAGGGCTGGGCATTTTGTACATTTTGAGGGTTTCTGCTTTTTTGCACAGTAGACTCCCAATGCTACTATCAGGAGCAGTGCAATTGCTGACAGAGAACCAGCTATTACAGGGACGAGTTTTGTGACAAAGAAAATTATGGCAGAGTGAAACAATAAACATATATACATACATAAAGAAAAACGACAGGCTATAATGGTTGTTCTTAATTTCCCTTTAATGATTGATTACAGCTATTTATTTATATATATGTTTATATCTATTGGGTAGTCTGCTTACCCTTTATATTTCCAGTGCCTGCTTCCACACTTGCTGCTGTCTTGATGCATAAGGTATTGTTGTCTTTATGTGCCCCATTAGATGTACAGTTTACATAGCCTATGACAGACAATGGTTATAGGTCTCTCTCTCACCCTCTCACTCTCTCCCTCACTCACTCACTCTCTCCCTCACGAAATATATACATAATTAGTGTTATTTTACATATATTGACGGTTAGCAGACTGACTAGACTGACGCACTGGTTTGCGTTAATTTAATCTGCTTACCCGTTTTATTGACATTGTCTGGTTCCACAGTTGCTGCTGTCTCGATGCAGATGGTATTGTTGTCTTTATGCACCCACTGTGATATATGTGTCCCATTAGATGTGCAGTTTACATATATGAAGCCTATGACAGACAATGGTTATAAGTCATGTGATGAATCAACTGCTAGTGAATCCAAGTGCCTTTCATTAATTTCTTTCATTGTATTTTTCACTCACTGTAACAGACAGACAAGGTTATGTTAGCCGCGGCGTAGCTCACGTTGTTGCTGACCGAGCATGTGAGCAGTCCCAGCAGGCCCAGCTCCAGAGTGATGTCACTAGTGGTACTGGGTCCAGAGAGGAGATGCGTGTCGTTCAGCGGGTGCCCGTCTAGACTCCAGCTGTAGTGGGGTCCCCCCCCCCGGCAGAGCAGGACACCCTCTGCTGTCCACGGGACAGACAGACACGGGACAGGTGGGGAGAGGAGACCGGTGCTAAGGGAAACCAGCCGAGGAGGTGAGTCTTACAGTTTGACAGAACCAGAAACCTTCTGTTATTCTTTTATAGAAACTTAACTTCATAAAATTATAAGTATCCACGTCTTTAACAGCCCACCCACCCTCCTCCAGACTAGTGCTTGCGTAAAGTTCCAGACACATTTTATGCCGACATGCACAAATTGGGCAGTAGCAGTGTAAACAGCATTTTCACCCTAAGCACTTCTAAAGTAAAGTCAAGTGAAGTAGTAAAGTACATTTCTAAGAAATAGAGCTAACCCTCTTTATATCAACTGTTGACAGCATTAATAATATATGGGCTGAGGGACTATTTAAAGAGCATATTTAATAGGCCTTAAAAACATTCACAAAGTACAGGATAGTATGTGACATTACAGATAATATTAACACAGAGCCTGAGAGCCAACAGAGTTTCTATAAGAGCTATGAAGTCAGAGGTTAGTGTCTAAATAATCCTTAATGACCTTAATGCATCCTTAATGATGATAAGAGGGAAACAGCAGCTTGAACCAGCTGTTTCCCTCTTATCTGTAATCCTTTTTACCAATAATTAGACCAACTATCAAATTCTACTGAAATTTAGATATAGTTACTCTGTATGTGGAATGTATGTCCTGAGCTTGCTATTGAAGGATGGAGTCAAGCAGAGGATCTCAGTAATGGTCTATTGTGTAGTGGGGCTACAGCACTCACACAACTATAGAAAATTGTGAATATTTAGACAAGGCCCCAAACATTTATTATATTTTTTGTTTTTCTTGGTGTCTAAATGTCGATTTGTTATGTTATACAGATCAGGACTGTGACGATCTACATTGTGGCAACCCGGCTCCAGAGCAGCGGCTCAGGGGAGCGGTGGGTAGATGGAGTTTACCACCGCTCTCCGGAGGATCGCACACCGGAGCTCATTACCACTGATGGCACTCAGCGAAATGCGCGACACCTGCGACGGAGGAGGAGAAAACACGGATATACGCGACACTCGGCGTGGCTTAAAAGAGAGGAGATGGCTCAGCCGTAGGAGAGGTACAGCCAAATGAATGACCGCCGAGTGGGAGACGAAAACACCACTGATCCAGACCCACGACAGAGGGGATATCGAGAGCCTCACCCGAGGGTAAAACGTGTGGTCTGTTTTTTACCAGGAGTGTCCTGGAATTCGGCCGTCCCCGACGGAGGACCAATAAGGAGGAATACCCCGCAACTAATCGCAGGGTCCACGGGAACCCCCGGCGGCTGTACCTGTCCATCCTCGGAGACGAGACGGAGAATACCATCGCACATTATAGAATAGTTATTTTATGGTAGGCACGGCCTAACCTGTTATTTTTTGTGTAAATAAATACGCCATTTTCTGGCTTAAACGGACCTCTACCTTGTGTTCACTGCGGGTAGATGACCATCTATACAAGCCGGGTTGCCACAACATGCACAATATGCCGACGAGAACATGCACAGTGGAGATTTAGATGGTGTAAAGAATAACGAATGGTCACAAGACTTTGCCACCTATCTGGGGGGAAAGGATCTTACATATCTACAGAAGGGATTTGACAATAAGCTGGTGGTGGATACGCTGACGGTGGATGAGGGTTGGAACATAATGACACAGTGTCTAAACTCTGAATCCCTGGGTGTTTTGAGAGCCGCGACATGTGTATGTGTGGAAGCCATCATCACCAAGAAGGTCCGGGCAGACTGTTGGGGATGCGCGTACAACAACCGTCATGGTATCATTATGAAGCCCATTATGACTATATATGTGCATTATTGTATAGAAAACCCTTCCAGATACTTTTAGAAACGATTTTAAAAAAATGGTCTATCAGTTGCCCCTGACAAAATTCTAGGTGTATCGGAATCTGTTCTATGCAATTTACTATCTGAAACATATGTTATGGATAAAATGACTAAAATAAGAGAAAAGCATGTCACCCCTGAACAGCAGAGTAAAATATTTGACGCAACACTGATATGGGGTCGTACATAGTAGGCTGAAAACTGTGATTTAAAATGGGTAATTTAATTTCTTATGGTTATGACATGTCTACGCAGTCTGTATCCGATAGGCTTGCTGTTCTGATGTATAGTATGGCGGAAAATAGTACTGTTATTAAGCCTAGGGGATATTATACTTTTATATTTAACACATGTATAAGGATTGGAATGACATGGTCAAAACATGCTCATATGACATGAAACCTCTGGATTTAAAGCTATCTGAATTAATAAATGATTTCTCCGAAAGTATGTTTTAGTGTCGGCCATGTTATGTGTCTATGTGCATTTGTATCTGATGTCTTTAAGTTGAATATGGATAAAGATGTGAATTGTCTTACTGCGGCTCGATTGGTAGCTTGTAAAATGGTACAGAAAAATAAAACAGCATGTAAGCAGTATCTTGACATTGTGGAGAAAGTTTTTTTTTTTAATAAAAAATATGTAAACTCTGTTGAGTGTTCAGTTGTTCATCCTTAGACGATTTGGATAGACTGCTGTCTAAATCTTATTAGGATTCCGCCGGGCCTGGTTCTTATGGGGGTATTAATAAACTACGATCTGCCCTTAAACAGAGCAAGGGTCAGATACCTCCTCTACAATATGTCAAGAAATAGTTATTGAAGCAAGACTCCTATAATCTGCATACACCATCTGCGATACATTTACGTAGAAATTGAGTATTGGTTAGCGGTATAGATAAGCAGCTCTAGGCTGATCTAGTGGATATGACGGAGTATTCAACCAAAAATGATGGGAGTGCGTTTTCTGTTGACGTGTATCAATGTGTTTTCAAAATACGCAGGGGTTCGCTGTTTACCATCCAAGAGTGCTAACGATGTCAGCAAAGCTTTTGGAGATAGTCTCAAAGAAGGACGTATCCCAGAGAAACTGCAGACTGACGCTGGAAAATAGCATTTCCAGCATAGTCGAGCGTTTCAATAGGACAATAGGATCAAACGTGGAGATATTTAACGGCCGCTAACTCCAAACGATATGTGGATAAACTACAGGACATGGTTCATGCTTAAAACCACTCATACCATAGATCAATAAAAATGACCCCTGTTAGTGTAGTTAAAGATAATAAGATAAGGGTATTTAAACAACCTCTACAAAACAAATCCCGAAACTAAGATAGTGTTCAGGTATGATGTAGGTGAATTTGAAAAGTCAAAGCTACATTTCGAAAAGGCTATGAACAGACCTATACAGATTCATATTTTACAATATCAAAGAGACTTTCAAGACATCCTACAGTTTATACGTTAAATGACTATAAAGGTGATACTGTGCAAGACACCTTTTATGAAAAAGAGCTGCAAAAAGTGATTGTGGCTAAAAACAAAGAATTGAAAATAGAAAAGATTATCTATAGGAAAAAGGTGGGGCTAAAGAATAAGGTGTTAGTCAAATGGTTGGGGTTGCCGGAGGTTTTCAATTCATGGATTTCTGAGGTTATAGTCCCCACATGAAAAGAAATAGGATGCAGTATAACCTGTAACACAGCTGTGACAGGACAATGAATTCTCTGAAGGAAGGTGCTGAGGGTTTTTATGTGACACTGGCAAGTAACGCATCTGCAGCAATCTATCCTCAAAATAGGATATGGAATTTTAAAACTGAATTAGCAAAAGCTATACAGACCAAGCAACCCTACGAAGTAGGGCTGATTGAAGTTCAGTAGCCATGCAGATGGAAAGGCTTCCCTGCTGCGGACGCCACGGTAACCATCAGGAATTATAAAACAGCCCAGAGGAAGGACATGCCACTAACTGTGGGTTTCTTTAACAACGTCGCAACGCTTTTAAAGGAAATCAACACGGCTGTTGTAGAATGTTTCTTCTGGTACCCTGATACTCCAGCATAATGTAATTAGAAACCATGTATACAGTAACTAGGACTGCAAGCAGTCACACAAGGTATTCACAGCCAACGCACCGCATATCCCAGCGGCCGCCCTTTTTGAGCGAATCACGGGTGTTGTCATTACTCCAAAAACACACACACATACTTGATAGGATAATGTTCACTAATCAGCATATTTTGAATTTGCCATAACTGCCATTTTTTACACAATCAATACAAATTCAATGACACATCTACACTGTGAATACCTAATGATAAAATAAAATAAACACTACACCAAAAATCAACAGCTGTTTCAAGTCACATGTGCCATTCACCACATTCCCCACTTTTAAGACACACACCTACAATGAAGATGTAGCAACCTGTTGCATATTCACCGCAGTCTCTTGAGCAATCTATTTTTTGTTATGTTTTTTTGCATACCACTGAGAATTATCATAATTTTCTTAATCATGCTAGTATTTACATGCACAGCTTTAGCCACAAACACATCCTTGACATGACGATGTTGCATTGTCTTTCCCTGTATATCAACAGTAGCACATAAAGCCTTCAGCATAGACAGGACAGGGCCATTATCATATTGTTCTGACCGGTTTTCTTGGGCAGAATGTACAGCAGCGTTGTCGGTGTCGTTGATGGTTGACGGTGGTCCCTGGTCAGCCTGTACACCCGGGGTATCTGCATCTATGACGCTTGGCGGGGGTCCAGGTGTAGATGTCTGATCTGCTTCAAAATCGTTGTCACCCCAGAGTATGATTTCTTCGTCCGTCCACAGTTCCTGTTGCGAGCTCAAAAAGAGGTCCTCCAGGGTTGGTGCGGTTATTATCTGATTGAAATAAGGGATGAATATATTAGTGTGATATCTGACGGAATAGTGAATCGTTTTTACAGTAAAATGGCTTACCATGCTGTGCAGTCAGATGCTGTTTGACATCTTGTTGTTCTACCCGCTTCTCATGTACCAATTCATGAACCGAGGGTTCACAAACTCCAACTGAGGTTCTGGCGACTAAAGCAATGATTTGCTGGATAGTTTTATCTGATAGCTGATCAGTTTCACGTCTCCTGGTGGCTCTCGGTGGGGGGTCAATAGCTGTTAAAACGACAGCACCAGGTTTTCTACCCCTTACAAGCAGGGGTATGGGTGGGGTATCTAAATAAAAATAAAAATGGCATTATTACACCCCTTATAGTTACAAAGTATAACACATCCATCCATCCATCTTATTAAAGATAAAATGTGTTTTTGCTAGCTTACTCCTGCTAGTGGACGCCCCCTCTTTGACTTTAAAGCTAGTCAACTCCTCAGCAGGTCGTTGATTATTCCTCATAGACCCTGAATCAAACAAACCTACCACATATTGGGGAACCGGTTGGCCACATTGTATATGCATATATAAAAAATAATAAGTAGCAGAATATTCAGAGATGATAGATACATACACGGACGGTACTCCGCCTGTTGCTTCTTATTCAGCACCGCGCCGTTTCCGTCACCTAACAACGAACAACTTTATCAAACAAATATAAGACAGTTACACAAAGTCATTGACCTGATATGTCTAATGATATAACTACATTTTTATATGCATAACTACAGGGGTGAACACCCCCCCCAAAAACGATATCAGAATATTACATTCCACAAAGCACCAAGGTGGGCCGGAATTTGGACTATATGTTGGACCGGAAACGGAAGTCACCGTGATGTATCAACACAAGAAGTGCTTATATACTACTCATGTGAGAAGAATCAGAGTAATTCACTTTAGATTAAAGTGTCTGCTAAATGAGTGAACTAAAGGTTAAACCTTGATGTCTCTGTTCAATTGTCAAACTGATGCAATCTGTTTCATTCTTTGCTGGTTGAACTTTGCTCCTCAGTCCAGTTGTTAGGGTTTGCGTGATCAGAGGCAATCAAAAGTCATAAGAGGGAAGTCAGAGACAGCAGAGAAGCAAACATAGCTCAACTGTTTACCTCAAGCTCATTGGTTCCCATGAAATGGCCATGACTCTATTTGCAGAGGTGTAAGCACTTGAACCATTTAAGTGACAAATAACAAGAATGTTTCTCTTCTGTTTAAGGTCACAAAGGTATATTTTCCATGAGATTGTCTCTTTTCTTTTACATTTTGGAACATTTCCTGAAGAAAGTATGTTTTAGTCCTATGTTGTATATATATATATAAGTGTATATATAAGCCTATATAAGTCTTGTTACTTCTTCTTATGTTTCACTCTACTTTATTTTACTTTTAAACTTAATCTGGATAAGAAGAAATTCAGTTGAGAAAATGTAGACCTACCAGTATCATTGGTTCTTTTCTTAAAATATCTCTATATATTTATATATATATTTTTGCTCCAAATATAAAAACAACCATATGTGAGAACATAACATTAGATGTTAAATACATTATCTTCACTGTATGTTTAGTTAGACCAAATGCAAAGGCAAAGGAACTTGGTAAATTTTGACCAAAAATGTAGTTGCTGAGTTTAGCCTCTATGGAGAAGTATTGGATTCTAAATGTGGCACGTGAACTGTTTGTATATAAGTCTATTAACAATTACACTCGATTATTTTCTAGAAATGTAAATATAAATTGTTTACTATAAAGACTTACTAAAAACTTAAGTCTACTTTTCTGTTGCAAAGTATCTCCTCGGTATGGTAAGATGCCAACTGGAATTTGTAACAGTAAAACAAGGGTAAAATGCCCTTAAAAGTGCCCTTAAATTGTTTGTGTGTGTGCGTGTGTGTGCTAGTGTGTGAGTGTGTGTGTGTATTTACAGCTTTCAGGCACAAAATTAGAAAATTATAAAACAACAAGGTTTATAAAGTTTGTGTTTAACAGTTCTCACAAAGAGCCTGACACTATGTACCTTGAGGTCTTGAGGATTTATTTTTCTTTAGTGCCCAGTAGGCTCCTAATGCTACTAGGAGCAGCACCAACACTGACAGAGGACGAGCGATTATAGATATAAGCTCTGTCACTAAGAAACGTATGGCACAACATTTCTGAATACATATTTATATTATATATGTATACATATATAAATATATAGGTCTGCTAACCCTTTATATTGACACTGTCTGATTCCACGGTTGCTGCTGTCTCGATGCAGAAGTTATTGTTGTCTTTATGCACCCACTGTGATATATGTGTCCCATTAGATGTGCAGTTTACATTTATGAAGCCTATGAGAGAAAATGGTTATAGGTCATGTGATGAATCAACTGCTAGTGAATCCAAGTGCCATTCATTCATTTCTTTCATTGCATTTTCACTCACCGACACACACAGACAAGGTTATGTTAGCCGCGGCGTTGCTCACGTTGTTGCTGACCGAGCATGTGAGCAGTCCCAGCAGAACCAGCTCCAGAGTGATGTCACTAGCGGTACTGGGTCCAGAGAGGAGATGTGTGTCGTTCAGCGGGTGACAGTCTACACTCCAGCTGTAGTGGGGTCCGTCCCCCTCTCGGCAGAGCAGGAAACCCTCTGCTGTCCATGGGACCAACACTCCCGGGACAGGTGGAGAGAGGAGACCGGTGCTAAGGGAAACCAACTGAGGAGGTGAGTCTTACAGTTTGACAGAACCATAAACCTTCTGTTATTTTCATATAGAAACTTAACTTCATACAATTATAATTAAAAGTATCCACCTCTTTAAGCCAGCCAGACTAACTACTGTTTACTGTACTTGACTGTACTCTGCTGACATACACAAATTGGGTAGTAACAGTATAAACAGCATTTTCACCCTAATCACTTCTAAAGTTAAGTGAAGTAGTACAGCACATTTCTATAAGGTAGCGCAACACAGCCCCCTCTTTATATCACATGTATTAATAATATATGTGCTGAGGGACTGTTTACAGAGTACATAGAAAAAGCCTTAAAAAGATTCAGAAAGTACAGTATTGTTAAGGTACTGAACAAAGAACCCAAGCGCAGGACACACCAAGCGGAGATGGTAAAGGGGATAAAGGGATTTATTCGGAAGACACAGGCAAGGGCAAAGCAAAGCAAGATGGCAGAGGTTCGGCGGCAGGCAGGCAAACAGAGTGGGGAGCGGCAGGCGAGTGGTCGGTCAGGCGGAGGTTCGGCGACGAGTAGGCAGTCAGGGAGACGGGGCAGGTGGGCGGGCAAGGATCCGGGAATAACTGAACACAAAGAGAGGGCAGGTTAGGGACAGGCGAGGACAAGGAAGCAAGATTCAGATACGCGGGAACGAGGTAACTAACTCAATGAGTGTATACAACGAACTGGCGCCGGCTGCTGGGAGAACGGGGGAGAAATAGGGTGCGGTGATTATTGATTGGAGACAGGAGTGTAGACCAGAGGGCACGTGGGGAAATGGCAAATGGCGCCACCAGGTGGTGGCAGAGGGTGGCGTGACAAGTATAGCATGTGACATTACCAATAATATTAACACGGAGCCTGAGAGCCCACAGTGTTTCTATAAGAGCTATGAAGTCAGAGGCTAATGTTAATACATTTAAATAGAGGAGACACCTTGAAGTAAGACACCAGGAACCGGAGGGTAGAATTGAAATAGGCGTGGTGACTACTTTAATTACACTTCGGGTCATCACAAATAGACTAGACAATGGGCATAACACGGCGGTATTTCTAAACTATCAGCGCTGGGCTTGGTTCTCTGAAACGAGCTCAGTCAAGAGGGAGGTCGCGATGAAAGAAGAAGCCCCGATCTCCGTGGATTGGTGCCTTTTAGTCTCTCATCTGGTGCTTGCAGGAGAGAGGAGGCCTCGGAGGGCGTATTCCCCTCCCGATTGGTTCCTGGGTTGTTGGGCCGACTTTGCCCATGTAACTCGTGCTCTCGGTTCCTCCAGGCATGAGACAGCAGTAGACTAATATTGTGACAGCAGCTGACTGATTCGGTAACAGCAGTTGACTAATCTTGGGTGTGGGTGTTGTAACATCCTTAGAACTTCCTGTTGGAATGTTCTGTTGAACCGGATGTACATAAGAAGGTTGCAGAATAAAGATGGCAGCGCCATATGACTAAATGAATAATTAGTCCAGTCGTATCTTTTATTTACAAAGATAACACAAAACATTACAGGTGTGCTGCATGAGTTACAGTTTAGACAACAACATGTGGGTTCCCTAACTTGCACGCACTTGCTTGAATTTTGGTAACAATATGTCAGGGTTTATTCCAACTGTCACTTTATCTATTGGGGGCTCGGACCCTGACTATACTTTTCTACGGACCATACCATGGGGAGTTACATTTTTTCTAACATTAGTGTCTAAATAATCCTTAATGATGGATGTTGAACCGGCTGTTTTCCTCTAATCTTTAATCCTGTTTACCAATGTTAGACCACGCATCAAATGTTACTGAAATATTGTTACTTATCTTGAATGGATAAACAACTATTTGTATTTGCTAGTTGAGTTCCCTTCTTATTACATACTTCCATTGAGTATGTACACTTCTCTGACCAGTTGATGTCCATTATAGTAAATACTCCAGTATTGCTATTAAACAAATATCAAGATTTTCCTGTTAGCCCAATATCGCTCCTTAATATCAGAACATTGTTTTTCCTCAGTACATAGGTATCGTCTTGTGAGGACTGAGCAGGCAGCTGGACCTCCACGGTTCCTCCGAGAGAGCCAAAGCACTGGGTTGTGATGTTTGGCTGTGTGGCGTTGCAGAAGGTCTTCACATCTGGAGGTTTTCAGAAGACAATAAAACAACACAGGAGATATATCTCACTCAGATTCACAGACCACCTCTCACTATTACTTTAAGAACTTGCTTATTTCTATCACTATATGAGGGATTTAAATTTTTAATACAATATGTGCAATTTCAGAGAGGAACATTAGACTACTACATTTTGAATGTCATTAATGTTTGATTTGATTTACATAATTTCCGTATGATTGTCATGTAAATAAAAATACCCTACCCTAACCCTAATACTCTTGATAATATCTGGTGATGCAGTTGTGTTCTGCAACAACAAAGGTGAAGTCACATTGTGGGGAAATCACAAAAAAGGCATAGTAATGATTAATGATATTCAAAAGCAAAGGAACTCAATTTACCCAGAATTAACAAACTATGAAATTAATTTTGGCTTAACCCAACAAATGTTGAAAAACAACTACAAGATGCGTTACCACCCTATATTAATCACATGGGGGAAAATAAATCATTCTAAGTCACTTTAGATAAAAGTGTCTGCTCAATGAGTGAACTAAAAGTTAAAATTTGATGTCTGTTGTATGTTCAATGTGCTGCAATCTGTTTCATTCTTTGCTGGTTGTAAGAGCCAAATAAGCATTAGTGTTAATAATTTAATTTAGAATTCATAATAAATGTATTTGTTTAAATGCATGATTTAGTAATGTTTAGCCAGTCAGATAGCACCACGTCATAGTGTAATTGATTGGACGTTGTTAGTGCGAAGTTGGAAGAAGTGGAAGCAACACAGTTTTTTGACCGTGCTTACCATGTATACGTTTAAGTTTGTGTTTTAATAAGTAAACATTTAAAAAGAAAACGTTTGGTCTGCTCGTGTTCGAATGCTGGTTGCATATAGACTAACTTCAAAACGGTGGCAAAGAAGAATTAGAAGAAACGAGGTACGTGCCACAATATAAGTCAAAAAACTAGCTAAACGAAGCTACGTGGGAGTAGCTACCTGGACTGTACTTCGAGTGACGCTGCGCGCTGAAGGCAGTAAAGGACAAGAATTAACGAAAGAAGTTGTTTTGCACGGAAAACGGGTGATCTCCCAAGCATGGAGATCATAAGTAGTCAGTTTGGAAGACAACGAAAGTAGGTCAACTCCTCCCTGCGAACTGTATGACGATAGCAAGCTCTGATTCAGTCAATGCGTAGTTATAGCGATCTTTACGAAGTTGTTTTGCACTCGGTTTATTAAGACGAGTACATTTGAAGAAAGTGCACGAAACGTTTGCATACAACTAGAGCATTAACTGCAATTTGTACGATGACTGAAGAAGATGAACATAGATGTATCGAGGATACAATGGAACAGGGAAGGCCACATAAACTGACAGAGATGGCATTAGAGGAGAGATTGCAGAGGTTCATTGCACTGAGGAGACGAACATTAGGAACTCTGACAAGCAAAAGAAAAGAGTTGGAGACAAAGATGAGTGATGCTCAAAATTTACAAAATGTGAGAAATATGATGGAAAATGATTTTGCAACGTCACTTAAGGAATTTATCCGTCTGAACAACGAGGTTGCAAATCTTTTGACTGAAGATGAAAAAACACTTGATGACGAGAACTGGTTCGAACCTAAAATGGCAACAATTAGAGATTTTATGAAAACGACTAAAAAGTGGATTGCAACTAAGCCTGAACCCATACTGCCAGTGGAAAATGTACTGCAAGTAGAAAATATTGTGTCTGATTATCTGCAAGAAACTGTTAAGCCAAATGACAGCGTTTCACAGATAGGGGGCAGCAATGTTGCACATGCTAACCCATGTGGATCACAAGTAAGTCGCACATCAGCTGCGTCACGAGTATCGTCAACAAGAGCAATACAAGAAGCAGAATATGCAGCCCTGCTTGAACGTGCTGCAGCGCTTAAGAAAATGCAACAGCTTGAGCTTGAAGCAGCTAGAATCAAAGCTGAAAAGGAAGAATTAGAGATGGAAACTGCGTTAGCTGAGAGCAAAGCAAAATTAAGGGTGCTTAAAGAATACGAAAGATCTGAAGATGGTTTGAGTAGCTATGAGAGAGCACAAAAGCCACGAGGTGGGCACGTGAAAGAAAGAACTAGCATTATGTACCCACAACAAACTAATACGAACATTCATGTTCAAACGCAGCACTCCCTAATACAACAGCCTCAAACAGTTTCCAATTATGTGCTTAATGCTCAAGCTAACAGAGGTGATGACATACTAGCTGTTATGCAAAAACAGAATGTAATCACTGAGCTACTTGTAAAACAACAGCAGCTATCTCATCTACCAAAAAAAAGACATTCCTGTGTTCAAGGGTGATGCGCTACAATACAAATCTTTCATGAGGGCGTTTGAGTACGCAATAGAGCAGAAAACTAGCAATGATCAAGATAAATTGTACTTCTTGGAACAATTTACGTCCGGTGAACCTCAAGAGCTTGTTCGCAGCTGTGCTCACATGACACCTAACAAAGGCTACTGTGAGGCTAAGCGACTACTTCATAAACACTATGGGGATGAATTACGGATTGCCAGTGCGTACATCGACAAAGCACTCAAATGGCCTCAAGTGAAGTCTGATGATGGGAAAGCATTGAGCGCCTACTCAATGTTTTTGATTGGATGTCGCAATACTATGGAAGACATCGAATTCTTAGAGGAGATGGACAACCCGACCAACCTACGGACAGTGGTGTCTAAGCTACCATACAAAATGAAGGAACGTTGGCGTGCTGAAGCTTATGACATTAAAGAGCGAAGAGGAAGGAGAGCAAAGTTTGCTGATTTGGTGAACTACATAGACCGCCAAGCTAGAATAGCGATGGATCCCCTCTTTGGTAATATTTTAGACAGTCGCCCAGCCCCAAGTGGAAATACTGACCAAAAAGAAAAGCACCATGGAAGGAAAGAGGTCCGTGGAAGCAGTTTCGCGACCAATGTTTCCATCGAAACTAAAGGGACTCCGGAAGCGCATGTTAAGCCAGCGAACTCAAGTACAACTGAGTGCCTTTGAGAAGCCGTGTTTGTACTGCCAGAAATCTCACACCCTTGCTTCATGCAGCAAAATCAAAGCCCAACCACATAAGGAGCGTTTGGATTTCTTAAAGCAAAAGGGTTTATGTTTTGGATGCTTAGTTCCGGGTCATCTTAGCAAATTCTGCAAAAGAAGAATTGAGTGTAAAGAATGTGCTTTAAAACATCCAGACATTCTGCACATAATAAAAGAGGAAGGTTCTGTCTCACTTGAAAGGAAAGACGGTCGCCATGGAAGTGAAGTATCATGTGCTCAAGTTTCTATTTTGCAAGAGTCCTGTAACCTCACGGGGGCCGGAGAAGCGGAATGTGTGCTGTCAATAGTACCGGTGAAGATCAAGTCGAAAAAGAGTAATAAGTGCGTTGAAACATACGCCTTTTTGGACCCGGGAACCACAGCAACGTTCTGCACAGAAGACCTGCAAAAGAAATTGAACATTAAAGGGAAACCGACACGAATACTTCTTAGCACCATGGGTCAAGACAAGCCTGGAGAACAGAAGCTCATGAACAGTTTCATCATATCAGACCTGGAAGTGTGCGGGCTGGAAGACACCAAGTTCATAATGCTACCTAAGGTGTTCACTCATAGCAACATACCAGTTCAGACAGAGAACATACCTAAACAGTCAGATATCCAGAAGTGGCCTTATCTCAATGAAGTACGCTTGCCAGAGATAGAAGCGGACGTAGGCTTGCTTATTGGAGCTAACTGTTCAAGAGCAATGGAGCCATGGCACGTTATTAATGCTGAGGATGGAGGCCCTTATGCCGTGAAGACTGCCATCGGCTGGGTTGTGAATGGGCCTGTAAGAAAGGATCTGGATGATGCAATCAATGAAACGCCTACGTTTGCAGTAAACAGAATCTCTGTGATGGAGATTGAGAAGCTGTTGGTCCAGCAGCATATCACAGATTTTCCAGAGCGTAACTACTACGATGATCGAGAGGAGATGTCTCATGAAGACAAACGGCCTGTGCGAAGGAAAGAAAGCTTTCACAATGATCCGGAAGTCAAGAATGGAGCCACAGTCAACATGATCAAAGTTAAAGAAAACATGGAACCACTTGACAAATTGATTAACTATTACTCGGACTGGCATAAACTAAAAAGATCAGTGGCTTGGATTTTAAAGGTGAAGGAAAATCTGTGGAAACTGAAAGAGAAAAGAAAGGAAATATCAAAAATGATCAGGCAAACTGAAAAGGACCCTGAAAAGGAAAGATCAAAATTGGAACAACATATGAAGAACTTCAAAACGACAGCAATGAAATCACTTACCTTGGACGATTTGGCTGCCGCAGAATCGGAATTAATCCAATTCAGTCAAAGACAACAGTTCGGAAAAGAAATCAAAATACTGGAGAAAGGTAAACAGCTCAGTCGCAGCAGTCAGCTGTTCAAATTGGATCCTACTCTTCAAGATGGCACGTTAAGGGTTGGCGGAAGACTCAACAAGTCTGCCATGCCAGAAAATGCTAAACATCCAGCAATTCTTTCAAAGCACGGCAAAGTTGCTGCACTGCTTTTGAGAGACATACACCAAAGAACAGGACATTGTGGACGCAGTTATGTCTTGGCACAACTGAGATGCAAGTACTGGATCCCCCAAGCCAATTCTGCAATTCGAAAGATAATCAACAAATGTACTGTGTGCCGCAGGATTAATGGAAAGGTTGGTGAGCAAAAAATGGCAAACCTGCCTGAAGATAGGCTCTTGCCAGATAAACCTCCCTTCACGAATACCGGCGTTGATTTCTTTGGGCCCTTTGATGTAAAGCGGGGCCGGGGTACAGTCAAAAGGAGAGGTCAAGTCACCATCATGCGGTCTGACAACGGCACAAATTTTGTGGCCGCTGAAAGAGAGCTGAGGGAAGTCATTCAACAGTTGGATAATGACAAGATTGAAAAGGCCTTGCAACCAAAGGGCATCAAGTGGATATTCAACAGCCCAGCCGCTTCGCACCAAGGCGGAGTTTAGGAAAGACAAATTCGGACTGTAAGAAGAATTCTTAACTCCCTTTTGAAAGAGCAAGCGGTGAACGATGATTGTCTTCTGACAATAATGTGCGAGGTTGAAAGCATCATCAACGGCAGGCCGCTTACAACTGTTTCAGATGATGTGAATGACGTTGAACCTTTAAAACCCAACCACTTATTGCTGTTGAAATCTCAGCCCAACATGCCTCCAGGGATTTTCGGCAAAGACGACATGTATACACGAAAGAGATGGAAGCAAGTCCAGTATCTCGTTGATTTATTTTGGACTAGATGGACGCGTGAATACCTTCCACTCCTTCAGGAGCGCCAGAAATGGTTGAAGCCAAGAAGAAACTTCATGACCGGAGATGTTGTGTTAATTGTGGACAGTTCCTCCCCACGGAACTCCTGGCTCATGGGAAAAGTAGTGGACACGTTGCCGGACTCTAATGGAACGGTGCGAAGAGTGAAGATAAAGACCAAGACCAACACTCTGGAAAGGCCTGTAAACAAACTGTGCTTGTTGGAAGAGGCGACGTCAGACGAGTGAAGAGAGAAGAAAATAGTTGATAATTAATGGACATTTAGAAATTGTTTGGCTCTCAATGTTTGAGTTTGTAATTGTTTAGTCCTCCTGCCTAACCAATTAGGGGCCGGTTAATGTAAGAGCCAAATAAGCATTAGTGTTAATAATTTAATTTAGAATTCATAATAAATGTATTTGTTTAAATGCATGATTTAATAATGTTTAGCCAGTCAGATAGCACCACTTCATAGTGTAATTGATTGGACGTTGTTAGTGCGAAGTTGGAAGAAGTGGAAGCAACACAGTTTTTTGACCGTGCTTACCATGTATACGTTTAAGTTTGTGTTTTAATAAGTAAACATTTAAAAAGAAAACGTTTGGTCTGCTCGTGTTCGAATGCTGGTTGCATATAGACTAACTTCAAAACGGTGGCAAAGAAGAATTAGAAGAAACGAGGTACGTGCCACAATACTGGTGATCAAACGCAAACAAAAGCCATAAGAGGGAAGTCAGAGACAGCAGAGAAGCAAACATAGCTCAACTGTTTGCCACAAGCTTATTAATTTCCATGAAATGGCCATGACTCTATTTGCAGAGGTGTAAGCACTTGAACCATTTAAGTGACAAATAAGGTGAATGTTTGTTCTCTTTTAGGTCACAAAAGTATATTCTGCATGAGATTGTCTCTTTAATTTTACATTTTGGAACATTTACTGGAGAAAGCATGTTTTAGTCCTATGT
The DNA here is from genome assembly GCA_026745465.1 of Lota lota. Taxonomy (NCBI): domain Eukaryota; kingdom Metazoa; phylum Chordata; class Actinopteri; order Gadiformes; family Lotidae; genus Lota; species Lota lota. The sequence goes on along the minus strand of JACYXH010000429.1, from coordinate 822,909 downwards.
TGTAACATACGTTTTATTACATCACTATTATTAAAGTGATGGTTTGCACTGTCCCCTATTTAAAAGTAATGATTACTCATTTGTATGTATTCATTCTATTTTCGTTTACTTTTCAACTTAATCTGCATTAAAATAAATTCAGTTGAGAAAATGTAGGCCTACCAGTCCCCAGTGTTTTCTTTATCAAAAAATAATATATATATATATAAAATGTATTCAAAATGTATAAAATATATGTGAAAATATGACATTAGATGCTACAATACATTATCTGCACCGGATATTTAGGTAGACCAAATGCAAAGACAAAGTAACTTGCTAAATTTTGACACAAATTGTAGTTGCTGAGTTTAGTTGCTATGTTGCAGTATTGGATTTCTTAACGTGTAAATTCACCCTCTATTTGTATAGCAATTAATAAAAAATGTCAATGCCATTTTCTAGAAATATGAATCTAAATTGTTAACTATAACATGTAAGAAACTAAAATCTACTTTTTTACTTCAAAAACAATAAGTGGAATATATTTATTAGAAACAGACACACAGCGTGTGACATAACACATTTACTATTGATCAGCTCCTCGAAATGAGAGGATAATGTGTAGATGTTAATTGGAATGTGTACACTAGCCAAGCTTAATGGCATGCTAAAAAGAATAAGGGTGCACTCAAATAGTGTGATTGTGTGTACGTCAATTTGCATTGTCGTAACCTTAAGTACATTTATAGAACACAAAAAATGAAATACTATCCGTTTCAAAAGTGTTTTTCATACAAGCAAGTTACACATGCAGAATAGTGTAACATACATGCTAGTTTTAATAATATAATAGTTAAACATGTAGAATAGTATAAAAGACATACTGATTATGTTATATTAGTTAAACATGCAGAATGGTGCTTTCAGGAATCAAGCCATCGCAATTATTTGCTCGTTTCAGTTTCTATCCAACATTTTATGCTGGAAGCCACTATGGACAACAGCAACAGAAGAAAAAATGTACAACTATTAATAAATACAATAATTGAGATTTGATGTATGATGGAAACTACACATTTTAAACTACATGCGAATGGCCTCATGAACATACATATAAACGTAACAGAATAATAAATGCTGAAAATTAGCAAAACAGGTCAACGGGCTACTGGCACTCTGGCTAAAGTGCAGTCTACACGTCATTCTGAGTGTTTACAGCTTTCCTCATCCTTCGGGGCTGAGAGTACACAGTCATCCACTTTAGTTTCCAGCGTCTGCCTGAGGCCTGGAGCCACCTTGACCTGCCCGTACTCCACCTCCCTCTCCCTCTGTTCTCTCTGCTGTCCCTGCTGCTGTAGCACAGAGATGTCTGCGTAGGTTACCTCCTCCGCTTCTGTGGTGTCTGGGGAGTGGAGATCGGGACGAATGGAGAAGAAGAGCAAATGAGATAACAAAACACCAAACAGTTATAACCAAATATAATGACTAACAGTGTTGAAATATCACCTTCCAAAATGGCCTACGAACCTCTGGTAGGTGTTTACATTCCATTCCATTACATTGTTAGACTAACATTAGTGCACAACATTTTACATTACATTGTTAAGGATGCAGCAAAGTGCTGGGCATTTTGTACCTTTTGAGGACTTGCTCTTTTTTTTTTGCACAGTAGATTCCCAATGCTACTATCAGGAGCAGTGCCATCGCTGACAGAGAACCAGCTATTATAGGGACGAGTCCTGTGACAGAAAATTATGGCAGAGTGAACAATAATATTTACATATATTTATGCATAAACATATCTACATACATATATAAAGACTAACGGGTAGAAAGACTAACATCATTATCTTCAGCGGGTGTCTAGAGCGGGTGTCCGTCTAGACTCCAGCTGTAGTGGGGTCCGTCCCCCCCGGCAGAGCAGGACACCCTCTGATGTCCAGGGGAAGGACAGACACGGGACAGGTGGGGAGAGGAGACCGGTGCTAAGGGAAACCAACTGAGGAGGTGAGTCTTACATTTTGACAGAACCAGAAAACTTCTGTTTTTCTCACATGTAAACTTAACTTTATAATTACAAGTATCCACCTCTTTAACAGCCCACCCACCCTCCTCCCAGAATAGCGCTGTAAGTACCAGACATTGTATGCCGACATACAGAAATTGGGCAGTAGCAGTATAAACAGTATTTTCACCCTAAGCACTTCTAAAATAAAGTCAAGTGAAGTAGTAAAGTGCATTTCTAAGTAGAGCTAACCCTCTTTATATCCACTGCTGACAGCATTAATAATATATGGGCTGAGGGACTATTTAAAGAGCATACTTAATAGGCCTTAAAAACATTCACAAAGTACAGGATAGCATGTGACATTACCGATAATATTACCATGGAGCCTGAGAGTCAACAGTGTTTCTATAAGAGCTATGAAGTCAGTTTACTGTCTAAATAATCCTTAACGAATCCTTAATGATGATAAGAGGGAAACAGCAGCTTGAACCAGCTGTTTCCCTCTTATCTGTAATCCTTTTTACCAATAATTAGACCAACTATCAAATACTGAAATATAGATATAGTTACTCACCTTGAATGGATAAAAACCACGTTACATTTGCTATTTCAATTCCTCCTACATTATGTATTACCATTGAGTATGTACCATTGTCTGACCGTTTGACGTCCTTTATAGTAAATATTCCAGTACTGACAATAAATGAATATCGAGTGTCTGTTATGATCAGTGCAGTCTTTGCTATCAGAACATTGTTTTTCCTCAGTTCATAGGTATCGTCTTGTGAGGACTGAGCAGGCAGCTGGACCTCCACGGTTCCTCCGAGAGAGCCAAAGCACTGGGTTGTGATGTGTGGCTGTGTGGCGTTGCAGAAGGTCTTCACACCTGGAGGTTTTCAGAAGAGAATAAAACAACACAGGAGATATATTTCACTCAGATTCACAGACCACCTCTCACTTTTACTATAAGAAATCACTTATGACTATTGTGCTGCTTTCAAAGTTAAAACTGCGCGCTCTGTGCGTCTTCCTAAATACCCCGCTGGCTCGGCTCGGCCGGTTGGCAGTCCAGGTGGGCGTGGCCAATTTGATCGGAGAAGAGTTTGTTGTCCGGAGTATTTTCAGGGGTGCACAGACAAACCGCGCAAAATACATGTTAAGTGTGTTTTTGATACGCTTTTACCTTGGATACTGTTTGTCTTTTTTTTTTATAAATAACAAAAGTGTACCAAGAGAAGAAACAAAACTAAAGTAAATACAAGAAAAGTCAACCCTTGTGTCTTTATTGGAGGACTTTTAAATGTTAGCTGGCTGTCTAGCTTCGTACAAGAGAACGCGCTGCAAGGGCAGTACAACTATTACTATAAAAGGGATTGACATACGTGCCATTGCAGAGATTAAGATTATACTAATAGATGTTGAAACATGTAATATTTAATATACATTTTATTTTAATTGCATAATGTCCCTATAATTTTCATATAAATGAAAATACCCTACCCTAACCCTAATACTCTTGATAATATCTGGTGATGCAGTTGTGTTCTGCAATAACAAATGTGAAGTCACATTGTGGGGAACTCACAAAGTACAAGGCAGAGTAATGATTAATGGTTTTCAAAAATAAATGGACTCTATTTACCCATTATTAACATACGATGAAACAAAAATTTGGTTTAACCCAACAAATATTGAAAAACAACTACAAATGTTTAAACCATAACTGACTAAATGATGTAAAGTACATTACTATTTGATTTAGTAATAATGCCATGATAATCTCACCGTCAGTCACACCAATTAGTAACACGAGCACAGCCCCCATGTTGAGCATTTCAACCTCAGTGTTGTCTCAGTGGAGTCCACAACTTGAGCCTATTCACAGGAACCTACAACCCAGCCTATATGAGACCCAAATGTCATCGCAAAAGTGGAAGTTGTGCAACCGCTGAGCAAACTAAATATTCACCACAACTACTAAAAGGGCCAATACCTTATTAGGATGAAGACGTTAAACAGTTCTGTTTTACTGGGCATTTAAGATCTAATAATTATTAATACAAAGAAATTAGGAAATAGATTATAAATTCATATTACAATTCTCCCAATAAATATGAATGATTTTGTGAAATGTTTTCTTGTCTCATTTTAAGGTGGTCTCAGTAATGAGGTGAATGGTAGGGAAAATGCTCAATTGAAGTCTACATTGACAAAAACTTGGGCAAGACAGTGTGGAGGTCAGGGTGTTGGACTCCCAGCCCAAAGGTTCAGGGTTCAAACACCACTGCAAGATGCCTTACCACCTGTCTCTGTTGTATTTTCAATGTGATGCAATCTGTTTCATCCTATGCTGGTGGACCCTTACCCGTAAGTCTAGTTGTTAGGGTTTGAGTGATCAGGAACAATCTAAGTCATAAGGGGGAAGTCAGAGACAACAGAGAAGAAAACATAGCTAAACTGTTTGCCTCAAGCTCATTGGTTCCCATGAAATGGCCATGACTATCTGCAGAGGTGTAAGCACTTAAACCATTGAAGTGAAAAATAATGTGAATGTTTCTCTTCTGTTTAAGGTCAATAAGGTATACTTTCCATGAGATTGTCTGTTCTTTTACACTTTGTAACATTTACTGGAGAAAGTATGTTTCAGTCACACGTTGTAACATAAGTCTTGTTACAACATCATCACAATTATTAATGTGAGTTTTTGTATTGTCTCCTATTTAAAAGCAATAGTTATCAGTTACTCTGTTTCATTCTATTTAATTTTATTTTACTTTGAAGCTTAATCTGGATAAGAAATTGGAGTTGAGAAAATGCAGGCCTACCAGTTGACATGATGGGGTACTGGCGGGGCAGCAGGACCAAAGAGGGATAGATCCAAATGCAGACTGGGACTCAGGAAATGTAACAACAGGGGTTTTAATAAAGAAACTAAATAACTCTGTTCTGTGAACAGGCAGAAAAAAAACCACTACAATTCAGAAACCACAAGGGACATGACAAAAACAACAAACCGACAAGAGAAGAAAAGAAGTGAACAAGTATATATGTGGCAACACTGATGAGGGAATGAGGTGCAGGTGGGAAGGTTAACAAGGACGCACAGGTGAGGGGAATTAGGTGATTGGACAAGTTAAAGGACATCTGGTGGACAGGGGGAGAACACACACTAAACAACAAACAGTCAGATCATGACACCAGTAGCCATTGCTTCTTTTCTCAAGATATATTTATATATTTATCAATATATTTTTACTCCAAATATATGAAATATCATACGTGAGAACGTGCTAAATTTTGACCCAAAATGTAGTTGCTGAGTTTAGCCTCTATGTGGCAGTATTGCATTCTAAATGTGGCACGTGATCTATTTGTATATCAATCTATTAACAATTACACTGGAGTATTTTCTAGAAATAGGAATTGTTGTAGCAAATTAAATAACTGGTGACTGGCTCGAATAAAAGCAAAGACAAATGGATAGTCATTTAATTTGCTACAACACTATATACACACAAAAAGAAACTGCAATTTTATGTCTGCACACTGGGTTAGCGGTGATGCATCTGAGTTAGATAAACAGTGTTTGATTATGCTACCATTGGGGTGTTACACCTGTGTGTTGGATACGTGATACGTGAAGTATTTTAAGTGGATTATCTGTACTTAATTGTTTAGCATCCAGTAAAATACATATCACTGAGTGTAGTATAGAAGCACTCCCTGTCTCAATATATCTAGATGACTTCTGCTCCCGGTCCATCATAAAGTCCAACTTCCGGCCCCCCTTGGTGCTTTGTGTGAATACAATATTCTGATATCTATTAATTTGGGGTGGGGTGGGGGGGGGGGGGGGGGTTCACCCCTCCTTCACCCAGCCCCCCTGGGAAGGGTCTGCCTGGGGCCTGGAGACACCTTGACCTGTCCGTACTCCACCTCACTCTCCCTCTGCTCTACCTGCTGTCCCTGAGACGTTAACGTACGGTCCATCATCATCTTCTGCGATGGCGGACAGCGGGATGTCTGCACAAGCACAAAATTAGAAAATTTGAAAACAACAAGGGCAATAAAGTTAGTGTTAACAGTTGTCACAAAGAGCCGGACACGTTGCACCTTGATGTCTTGAGGTTTTCTTTTTCTTTAGTGCCCAGTAGACTACCAATGCTACTAGGAGCAGCACCACCACTGACAGAGGACGAGCGATTATAGAGATGAGCCCTGTCACTAAGAAAAGTATGGCACAGAGAACAAACATTTATGAATACATATTTATACACTGCTCAAAAAAATAAAGGGAACACTTAAACAACACAATGTAACTCCAAGTCAATCACACTTCTGTGAAATCAAACCGTCCACTTAGGAAGCAACACTGATTGACAATACATTTCAAATGCTGTTGTGCAAATGGAATAGACAACAGGTGGAAATTATAGGCAATTAGCAAGACACCCCTAATAAAGGAGTGGTTCTGCAGGTGGTGACCACAGACCACTTCTCAGTTCCTATGCTTCCTGGCTGATGTTTTGGTCACTTTTGAATGCTGGCGGTGCTTTCACTCTAGTGGTAGCATGAGACGGAGTCTACAACCCACACAAGTGGCTCAGGTAGTGCAGCTCATCCAGGATGGCACATCAATGCGAGCTGTGGCAAGAAGGTTTGCTGTGTCTGTCAGTGTAGTGTCCAGAGCATGGAGGCGCTACCAGGAGACAGGCCAGTACATCAGGCGACGTGGAGGAGGCCGTAGGAGGGCAACAACCCAGCAGCAGGACCGCTACCTCCGCCTTTGTGCAAGGAGGAGCAGGAGGAGCACTGCCAGAGGCCTGCAAAATGACCTCCAGCAGGCCACAAATGTGCATGTGTCCGCTCAAATGGTCAGAAACAGACTCCATGAGGGTGGTATGAGGGCCCGACGTCCACAGGTGAGGGTTGTGCTTACAGCCCAACACCGTGCAGGACGTTTGGCATTTGCCAGAGAACACCAAGATTGGCAAATTTGCCACTGGTGCCCTGTGCTCTTCACAGATGAAAGCAGGTTCACACTGAGCACATGTGTGAGACGTGACAGAGTCTGGAGACGCAGTGGAGAACGTTCTGCTGCCTGCAACATCCTCCAGCATGACCGGTTTGGCGGTGGGTCAGTCATGGTGTGGGGTGGCATTTCTTTGGGGGGCCGCACAGCCCTCCATGTGTTCGCCAAAGGTAGCCTGACTGCCATTAGGTACCGAGATGAGATCCTCAGACACCTTGTGAGACCACATGCTGGTGCGGTTGGCCCTGGGTTCCTCCTAATGCAAGACAATGCTAGACCTCATGTGGCTGGAGTGTGTCAGCAGTTCCTGCAAGAGGAAGGCATTGATGCTATGGACCGCCCGTTCCCCAGACCTGAATCCAATTGAGCACATCTGGGACATCATGTCTCGCTCCATCCACCAACGCCACGTTGCACCACAGACTGTCCAGGAGTTGGCGGATGCTTTAGTCCAGGTCTGAGAGGAGATCCCTCAGGAGACCATCTGCCACCTCATCAGGAGCATGCCCAGGCATTGTAGGGGGGTCATACAGGCACGTGGAGGCCACACACACTACTGAGCCTCATTTTGACTTGTTTTAAGGACATTACATCAAAGTTGGATCAGCCTGTAGTGTGGTTTTCCACTTTAATTTTGAGTGTGACTCCAAATCCAGACCTCCATGGGTTGATAAATTTGATTTGCATTGATAATTGTTGTGTGATTTTGTTGTCAGCACATTCAACTATGTAAAGAAAAGTTTTTAATAAGATTATTTCATTCATTCAGATCTAGGATGTGTTATTTTAGTGTTCCCTTTATTTTTTTGAGCAGTTTATTATTTATGTATATATATAGGTCTGCTTACACTTTATATTGACACTGTCTGGTTCCACGGTTGCTGCTGTCTCGATGAATAAGATATTGTTGTCTTTATGCACCCACTGTGATATATGTGTCCCATTAGATATGCAGTCTACATATATGAAGCCTATGAGGGACAATGGTTATAGGTCATGTGATGAATCAAATAGTTTGTCCAAGCTACGTTCATTCATTAATTTCCCTCATTGTATTTTTCACTCACCGTCACAGACAGACAAGGTTATGTTAGCCGCGGCGTAGCTCACGTTGTTGCTGACCGAGCATGTGAGCAGTCCCAGCAGGCCCAGCTCCAGAGTGATGTCACTAGCGGTACTGGGTCCAGAGAGGAGATGCGTGTCCTTCAGCGGGTGTTCATCTAGACTCCAGCTGTAGTGGGGTCCTTCCCCCCCGGCAGAGCAGGACACCCTCTGCTGTCCACGGGACAGACAGACACGGGACAGGTGGGGAGAGGAGACCGGTGCTAAGGGAAACCAACTGAGGAGGTGAGTCTTACAGTTTGACAGAACCAGAAACTTTCTGTTATTCTTTTGTAGAAACTTAACTTTATACAATTATAAGTATCCAAGTCTTTAACAGCCCACCCACCCTCCTCCAGACTAGTGCTTAAAGTACCAGACACATTTTATGCCGACATACACAAATTGGGCAGTAGCAGTATAAACAGCATTTTAACCCTAAGCACTTCTAAAGTAAACTCAAGTGAAGTAGTAAAGTACATTTCTAAGAAGTAGAGCTAACCCTCTTTATATCAACTGTTGACAGCATTAATAATATATGGGCTGAGGGACTATTTAAAGAGCATATTTATTAGGCCTTAAAAACATTCACAAAGTACAGTATAGTATGTGACATTACCGATAATATTTACACGGAGCCTGAGAGCCAACAGTGTTTCTATAAGAGCTATGAAGTCTGAGGTTAGTGTTTAAATAATCCTTAATGACCTTAATGAATCTTTAATGATGATAAGAGGGAAACAGCAGCTTGAACCAGCTGTTTCCCTCTTATCTGTAATAATTTTTACCAATAATTAGACCAACAATCAAATTCTACTGAAATATATAGTTACTCGCCTTGAATGGATAAAGAACACGTTGTAATTGGTAATTGCACTCCATTATTATTATTATATATTCCCATTGAGTATGTACCATTGTCTGACCGTTTGACGTCCTTTAGAGTAAATATTCCAGTACTGACAATAAATGAATATCGAGTGTCTATTATGATCCCTGCAGTCTTTGCTATCTGAACATTGTTTTTCCTCAGTATATAGGTATCGTCTTGTGAGGACAGAGCAGGCAGCTGGACCTCCACGGTTCCTCCGAGAGAGCCAAAGCACTGGGTTGTGATGTGAGGCTGTGTGGCGTTGCAGAAGGTCTTCACACCTGGAGGTTTTCAGAAGAGAATAAAACAACACAGAAGATATATCTCACTCAGATTCACAGACCACCTCTCACTATTACTATAAGAAATCTCTTATTACTATTGTGCTGCTTTCAAAGTTAAAACTGCGCGCTCTGTGCGTCTTCCTAAATCTCCCGCTGGCTCGGCTCTGCCGGCTGGCAGTCCAGGTGGGCGTGGCCAATTTGATCAGAGAAGAGTTTGTTGTCCGGATTATTTTCAGGGGTGCACAGACAAACGGCGCAAAATACATGTTCAGTGTGTTTTTGATTCGCTTTTGCCTTTGATACTATTCGTTTTTATATATTTATAAAAATAACAAAAGTGTAGTAAGAGAACAAACAAGACTAAAGTAAATACAAGAAAAGTCAAGCCTTGTGTCTTTATTGGAGGACTTTTAAATGTTAGCTGTTTGTCTAGCTTCGTACAAGAGAACGCCCTGCAAGGGCACTACAACTATTACTATAAGAGGGATTGACATTTTGAATACAACACGTACCATTGCAGAGATGAAGATTATACTAATACATGTTGAATGTTGAAACATGTAATATTTAATGAATTTTCTTATTTTATTTGCATAATTTGCCTATAATTATCATATAAATGAAAATACCCTACCCTTACCCTAATACTCATAAAATCTGGTGATGCAGTTGTGTTCTGCAATAACAAATGTGAAGTCACATTGTGGGGAAGTCACAAAGTGCAAGGTAGAGTAATGATTAATGCTATTCAAAAACTATTGGACTCAATTTACCTATAATTAACGTATGATGTTTTTTGTTTTGGGTTTAACCCAACAAATGTTGAAATACTACTAATGTTTAAACAATAACTGACAAAATTATGTAAAACTACATTACGATTTCATTCAGTAATAATGCCATGAGAATCTCACCATCAGTCACACCAATTAGTAACACGAGCGCAGCCCCCATGTTCAGCATTTCAGCCTCAGTGTTGTCTCCGCGGAGTCCACGACCTGAGCCTATTCACAGGAACCTACAACCTAGCCTATATGAGACCCAAATGTCATCGCAAAAGTGGAAGTTGTGCAACCGCTGAGCAAACTAAATATTCACCACAACTGTACTAAAAGGGCCAATACCTTATAAGGATGAAGACGATAAACAGTACTGTTTTACTGGGCATCTTCTAAGATGCAATAATTATTAATTATTAAATTAGGAAATAGCTTATAAATTCATATTACAATTCTCCAAATAAATATAAATGATTTTGTAAAATGTTTTCTTGTTTCATATTAAGGTGGTCTCAGTAATGAGGTGAATGGTGGGGAAAATGCTCAATTGGAGTCTACATTGACTAAACCTTGGGCAAGACAGTGTGGAGGTCAGGGTGTTGGACTCCCAGCCCAAAGGTTCAGGGTTCAAACACAACTGCAAGATGCCTCACCACCATACTTATTAATGAATTGGGAAAAATAATCAGACTAAGTCACTTAAGATGAAAGTGTCTGCTAAATGAGTGAACTAAATGTAAAACATCGATGTCTCTGTTGTATTGTCAATTTGATGCAATCTGTTTAATTCTATGCTGGTGGACCCTTACATGTAAGTCTATTTGTTAGGGTTTGCATGATCAGGAACAATCGAAGTCATAAGGGGGAAGTCAGAGACAACAAAGAAGCAAACATAGCTCAACTGTTTGCCTCAAACTCATTGGTTCCCGTGAAATGGCCATGACTATCTGCAGAGGTGTAAGCACTTGAACCATTTAAGTGACAAATAACTTAAATATTTCTCTTGCTTCAGTCACAAAAGTATATTTTCCATGAATTGTCTCTTTTCTTTTTCATTTTGTAACATTAACAGGAGAAATGATGTTTTAGTCATGATGTTGTAACATACGACTTGTTACAACATCATCACAATTATTAAAGGGAGGTTTTGAACTATCCCCTATTTAAAAGCAGTAGTTATTTATTGTTATGTATTCCTTTTATTTTTATTTTACTTTGAAACTTAATCTGGATGAGAAGAAATTGAGTTGAGAGATTTTCGGCCACCAGTCAACAGTGCTTTTCTCTCAATATTTATTTATATATTTACCACTTTATATATTTACTACAAAAATATGAAATATCGTATATGAAAATATGACATGTTAGATGTAAAATACATGATCTGCACTAGATATTTAGGTAGACCAAATGCAAAGCCAAACTAACGTGCTAAATGTATACCAGAATTGTAATTGATGAGTTTAGCCTCTCTGGGGCAGAATTGCATTTCTATATGTGTTGTTTCAGCATTTATTTGTATAGCAATCTATTAACATTTACACTCTACCATTTTCTAGAAATAGGAATACAAGTTGTTCACTATTATGACTTGTAAAAAAACAATTTTCTTGTTTACTTCAAAACAATAAGTGGAATATATTTATTAGAAACAGACACACAGCATGTGACGAAACACATTAACTATTAATCAGTTATCAATCAGCTCGACTCAAATCAGAAGACCCTAACACACACGAGAAGAGACGGATAGGAAAGATGTCCCTGTTCCATATCAGTCTAACATGTTTGTGCCTGGTTCTATTTATTTAAAAGCCTTTATCCAGGATTGTTCTGTATAACAGTAAAATACCACTTTTGTGTTTCAATAAATCCCTAAACAAGCAGATAATCTGGTGAAGGAGGGCTAAAATGGAAGCACAATGCCTTGTCTAGTCAGGTACTGCAGAGGTGATGCAGTACATTTACACTTTCTTAAGTAGCTCCTCGAAATGATAAGACAATGTGTAGATGTTAATTGGAATGTGTACACTAGTCGAGCTTAATAGCATGCTAAAAAGAATAAGTGTGCACTCAAATAGTCTGTGGTTGTGTGTGTGTGTGAGTGAGTGTCTGTGTGTGTTTGTTTAATGTGAGTGTGTGTGTGTGAGTGTGTGTGTGGATACTATCTGTTTCAAAATGGTACATTTCCTACAGACATACATCCAAGCAAGTTACCCATGCAAAATAGTATAACATACATGCTAGTTATAATAATATAATAGTTACACATGCAGAATCGTGCTTTCTCAAATCAAGCTATCATAATTATTTGCTCGTATACATTTCTATCCAACATTTTACGCTGGAAGCCACTATGGACAACAACAACAGTGGGAAAAGTTAATACTATTAATTGTCATGTCACCCTCTGCCACCACCTAGTGGCGCCGGCTGCCTCTTCTCCACGTGCCTCTGTTTACCTTCACCAATGAACCACGTGCACCCCGCTCCACACTCCTGCCTGCAATCTGCAATAGCCGGCGCCAGTTCGTTTGCTATTCTCACCGAGTCAGTACTTTGTTTCAGCGTTCTATTAGATTTAATCTACTTACCTGTTCCTGCCTGTCCTTAACCCGTCTGTCCCTGTGTTCAGTTCCTCCACGGATCCTTCCCTGTCTCCTGTCTCCCGATCACCTGACTGCCCTCCCGTGAACGACCCATCGCCTGCCCGACTACCTACCTGCCTTCGCCCCCTGTCTGCTTGCCGCCCGCCTGTTAACAACCCCCGCCTGCCTGACTACCCGCCTGCCTAGCCCTTGCCTGTTTTCCCGAATAAATCCCTTTAATCCTTCTCCCATCTCGTTGTGTCCTGCATTTGGGTCCCAGTTCTTTGTACCATAACAATTAATAAGAATAAATTATAGTTGAGATTTGATGAATGATGGAAAGTACACGTTTTAAACTACATGTGAATGGCCTCATGAACATACAAATGAACGTAACAGAAGAATAAAGGCTGAAAATGAGCAAAAACAGGAGTTCAATGAAGTGGCCTTTCAGATGCCAAGAGGGAATTATACCTGGCAGTTCAAAGGTCAACGGTATGCTGGAACTCTAGCTAAAGCGCTGTCTACACATCATTCTGGGTGTTTACAGCTTTCCTCATCCTTCAGGGCTGAGAGTACACAGTCATCCACATTAGTTTCCAGTGTCTGCCTGAGGCCTGGAGCCACCTTCACCTGCCCGTACTCCACCTCACTCTCCCTCTGTTCTCTCTGCCGTCCCTGCTGCTGTAGCACAGAGATGTCTGCGTAGGTTACGTCCTCCGCTTCTGTGGTATCTGGGGAAAGGAGGACGATTAGAGAAGAGCAAATAAGGAAATGAGAGAACAGAACGCAAAACAACAGTTATAAACAAAAAGAATGACTCTAAAAGTGTTGAAGTATTACCTTCCAAACTGGCCTACAAACCTCTGGTAGGTGTTCCATTCCATTACATTGTTTGATGCTAACATTAGTGCACAACATTTTACTTTACATTGTTAAGGATGCAGCAAAGTGCTGGGCATTTTGTACCTTTTGAGTTTTTCTGCATTTTTGCACAGTAGACTCCCAATGCTACTTTCAGGAGCAGTGAAATTGCTGACAGAGAACCAGCTATTATAGGGACGAGTCCTGTGACAAAGAAAATTATGGCAGAGTGAACAATAAACATATATACATACATAAAGAAAAACGAACAGGTAGATGGTTGTTATTAATTTCCCTTTAGTGATTGATTACAGCTATTTATTTATATATATGTTTATATCTATTGGGTAGTCTGCTTACCCTTTATACTTCTACTCCAGCTGTAGTGGGGTCCGTCCCCCCCGGCAGAGCAGGACATCCTCTGCTGTCCACGGGACAGACAGACACGGGACAGGTGGGGAGAGGAGACCGGTGCTAAGGGAAAACAACTAAGGAGGTGAGTTTTACATTTAGACAGAACCAGAAACCTTCTGTTATTCTTTTATAGAAACTTAACTTTATACAATTATAAGTATCCAAGTCTTTAACAGCCCAACCACCCTCCTCCAGACTTGTGCTTAAAGTACCAGACACATTTTATGCCGACATACGCAAATTGGGCAGTAGCAGTATAAACAGCATTTTCACCCTAAGCACTTCTAAAGTAAAGTCAAGTGGAGTAGTAAAGTACATTTCTAAGAAGTAGAGCTAACCCTCTTTATGTCAACTGTTGACAGCATTAATAAAATATGGGCTGAGGGACTATTTAAAGAGCATATTTAATAGGCCTTAAAAACATTCACAAAGTACAGTATAGCATGTGACATTACCAATAATATTAACACGGAGCCTGAGAGCCAACAGTGTTTCTATAAGAGCTATGAAGTCAGAGGTTAGTTTCTAAATAATCCTTAATGACCTTAATGAATCCTTAATGGTGATAAGAGGGAAACAGCAGCTTGAGCCAGCTGTTTCCCTCTTATCTGTAATCCTTTTTACCAATAATTAGACCAACTATCAAATTCTACTGAACTTTAGATATAGTTACTCTGTGGAATGTATGTGGAATGTATGTCCTGAGCTTGCTATTGAAGGATGGAGTCAAGGGCCCTATGTCTCAGAGTGGTATGGTGATTTGGGAGCCGAGATATACCGCATGGAGACAACTCTTTATCTGAAGAAGAAGAGTGATTAAATTAGTTTCCGCCGAGTCGCTAATCCTACACTGTTTTTGAGCAATCGTGACCCGTTTTGTATCAACAGGCACCCGTCCCGTAACAGTGCTATAGCATCTGATTGTTGGTTTGACACTGTCTTTTTCATTCAGTGGTGTGACTGGCCCCAGATACAAGCGATTTTTCAGGAGACGAACAGAGTTTTCAAGCAGTACCAGCACACGCGTTCTTCCGGAGAAATAGAAAAACAGCTACTTGTACCGGTTTCTGATGAAGAGTTTGCAGAGGATCTCAGTAATGGTCTATTGTGTAGTGGGGCTACAGCGCTCACACAACTATATAAAATTGTGAATATTTAGACAAGGCCCTAAACATTTATTATATTTTTTGTTTTTCTTGGTGTCTAAATGTCGATTTGTTATGTTATACAGATCTGGACTGTGACGATCTACATGCACAATATGGCAACGAGAACATGCAGAGTGGAGATTTAGATGGTGTAAAAATAACGAATGGTTACATGACTTTGCCACCTATCTGGGGGGAAAGGATCTTACATATCTACAGAAGGGATTTTACAATAAGCTGGTGGTGGATACGCTGACGGTAGATGAGGGTTGAAACATAATGGCTGTTGTAGCAAATTAGATGACTGGTGGCTGGCTCGATTTAAAGGATAAGACAAATGGATATCCGTAGTTAATTTATTTAATACGCTGCAGCATATAAAAGACACAGTTTCAAAGGCCACTCCACGCAGAGCAGAGTTCTCGAGAAAAAGCGCCCTGAATAGAGGAGTGAAGCCCTTTTTATAGAGTGGGGCAAGCAATATCTCAGAAATGACACTAGATGGCGCCATTTGACTATAACGGGTTTGATGCACAGTTAAAGCCGGACACCTGGTCTGGGGAGAGGATATGCAGTCAAGGACAGACACAGAAATTGGGGAGAAGATATGCAGTCAAGAACAGATACATTGTTTGGGAGAGGAGCTTGCTGAGGATTTTCTCACATGAGAACAGAGCACAAAAAGGAATACAGGAAAAACAGACAGCTGTGGGGAGGTAAACTGTTGAAAAGACAGATAGGCCACCATAGTGTGCACATCAAAACTAATTTGTTTAAGCGAGCTGACCTCGGAATTGGGCCTTGAGTCTTTTCCATCACATGGCACAGTGTCTAAACCCTGAATCCCTGGGTGTTTTGAGAGCCGCAACATGTGTATGTGTGGAAGCCATCATCAACAAGAAGGTCGGGCAGACTGTTGGGGATGCGGGTACAACAACCCAAGCCAACGACGACATAGTTGTCTGCAAGGACTGTCATGGTATTTTATGAAGCCCATTAGGACTATATATGTGCATTATTGTACAGAAAACCGTTCCAGATACTTTTAGAAACTATAAAAAAATTACAACTGGTCTATCAGTGTATAAAAGGCTCAGACTAGCTGCACTGCCGGACCAATAGCTAATGTTAATTAATGAGGGCTACCCCTTTAAGCATGTGATTGGTCAACGTAGCTGATCACGCTGCTTGCGAATGTACCCGTTTTGTAACAAACATCGCGCGGAGCAGTGGCACTGTGGAGTTTGGAAAGTTATTTGTGGTTTCAGTTGTGCATCCGTGATGTATATAAGCACAACTGTTATCTCAAGAAACCTATAAAACACTAGGAGTGTGTGTGGGAATGGCTGGTTTAAGCAGCCTCACCTGGCCCGAGCCAGACTGATTGGAATCTGGAGCTGGGTGAGGCTGCACACCTGTTGCACGTTGAGCAATCAATGTGCAACAGGTTAAACCAGCCATCACCGCACACACTCAGAGATCTACCACATGGCAGCACCATCTGTATGTGTCATTATACTCACCCTTGGCAATAAACCGGTTTAACATCACCACGCTGTGTCCTTTGTTTGGAGGAAAGTTTGTGTTTTAGTGTCTGTCATGTTATGTGTGTATGTGCATTTATATCTGATATCTTTAAGTTGAATGTGGATAAAGATGTGAATTGTCTTACTGCGGCTTGATTGGTAGCTTGTAAGTAGTATATAAGCAACCCCCTTTAGAGCAAAAGCCACACCCAGGTCATAGGTCAGATCAAAGCGGAAACCACACATACAACATCCGGTCTGTCCCAGTGTTGACCGGTGTTGACCGCTGCTGCCCAATGTTAACCATATTGAGCAAACGGAAGTTGTATTCCTGCTAAACATCCGTTTTGTTAAACATCCGTTTAGTTAGAATAGGCAGAATGCTCCGGAAGTGCCTGTGATGCCTGTGATGCCTGTGATGCCTGTGATGCCTGCGATGCCTGCGTTGCCTGCGTTGCCTGAGGATCCGGTGTGTCTGAGGCGCCGGAAGTGAGTGTGTGGCTCCGGTGTGTCTGAGGGGAAAGGATTAAACAGGGGCTATCTTAAAAAGGGGGCATGGGGAAAGGGTGGGGGTCAAGCGTGGAGAGGTGTTTATGGGATGGTGTGTGTGTGTGTGTGTGTGTGTGTGTGTGTGTGTGTGTGTGTGTGTGTGTGTGTGTGTGTGTGTGTGTGTGTGAAGCGGGGTTTTCAAAACATATAGTCTTGGTTGTCGACATACATTGAAATCAAACAAAAGGGTGAAACAGTTTCAAAGGGGGCATGGGGAAAGGGTGGGGGTCAAGCGTGGAGAGGTGTTTATGGGATGGTGTGTGTGTGTGTGTGTGTGTGTGTGTGTGTGTGTGTGTGTGTGTGTGTGTGTGTGTGTGTGTGTGTGTGTGTGTGACATACGGGGTGGGGGCATTTTTAAAAGCGGGTGTGTGTCTGTTAGGATAGTATTGCCTTTAAAAACAGTCATCCTTTGTGGTTATACACATCTTTCTCATCATGGACACAGCAACAGCAGAGCACCAGGACAGCGTGAAGCGGCCTTCTCTAGGTATGTGGATGGGTCATACACCACAATATAACCAAGGGGCTATGGAGGATGATATGCCAGTGCATAATGCTCCACTCAAGAGAATGAAGAATTCTAAAATCTCTTTCTTTGGGATCCAAGATATACCGCATGGAGACAAATCTTTTTATGAAGAAGAAGAGTGATTTTATATTTTTCCGTCGTTGCTCCAATCCTATCCTGTTTCTGAACAATCGTGACCCATTTTGCATAGACAGACACCCGACCCGTAACAGTGCTATAGCATCTGATTGTTGGTTTGACACTGTCTTTTTCATTCAGTGGGGTGACTGGCCCGAGATACAAGCGCTTTTTCAGGATATTGACAGAGTTGTCAAACAGTACCTGCGCGAATGCTCTTACGGAGAAATTAAAAAAGAGCTATTCGGGTCTGATGAAGACAATGCAGAGGATCTCATTAATGATCTATCGTGTAGTGAGGCTACATTGTTCAAGCAGCTGTAGAACATGGTGAATATATAGAAAAAAGCCCAAATGTGTTCTATTTTTTCTTTTCTTTTTTTTTGTTGGTGTCTAAATGTAAATTTGTTATGTTATACAGATCAGGACAATGATGAACCACAATACGGAGACGAGAGCATGCAAGCTGATGATTTAGAAGGGGATACAATTAGCAAATGGTTACAAGACTATGACGACCAGCTGGGACGCATGTATCTATCAAATATACAGGATGACCAGGGTAACACATTGGAGGCGGATACGTTGATGTTGGATGTGCGTTGGAACCTAACGACACCGCGTCTAAACCCTGAATCCCTGGGCGTTTTGAGAGCTACGACGTGTGTATGTGTGGAAGCCATCATCAACAAGAAGGTCCGGTCCGACTGTTGGGGCTGTGTGTACAACAACCCGAGTCAGCGACGCCATAGTTGTCTACAAGGACCGTCATGGTATCATTACGAAGCCCATTATGATGATATATGTGCAGTGTTGTATAGAAAACCATTCCAGCTACTTTTAGTAACTGTTTTAAAAAATACAACCGGTCTATCAGTTCCCTCTGACAAAATGATTGGTGTATCGGAGTCTGTTCTATGCGATTTACTATCTGAAACATATGTTATGGATAAAATAAATGAATTAAGAGAAAAGTATGTCACCCCGGATCATCTGAGTAAAATAGCTGCTGCAACCCGTGTATGGGGCCGTACATTGGCAGGGTGTTGCCACTGATTTTAAAGAAATGGGTAATTTAATTTCTAGTGGATATGACCTGTTGTTTCATTCTGTAGCCGATAGGCTTGCTGTACTGATGTGTAGTATGGCTGTCAATAGTGATGCTGTTAAGCCTAGGGGCTATGCTACTTTTATCAATCATAATATATATATCAAACATTTGTATAAGGATTGGTCTGATATGGTCAAAACATACTCTCATGACATGATGCCTATGGATTTAAATCTGTCTGTATTACTAAACTATTTCTCCGCAAATATGTGTTTTAGTGTCGGTCATGTTATGTGTGTGTGTGCATTTGTATCTGATGTCTTCAAGTTGAACACGGATACACATATGAATTGTCTTACTGAGGCTCGATTGATAGCTTGTAAAATGGTACAGAAAAACAAAACACCATGTAAACAGTATCTCGACATGGTGGAGAGTGGGTGTTTGTTTTTTAAATAAAAAGATGTAAACGATGGTTGTTGTTCAGTCTGTCAATCTTACCCGATATGGATAGACTGTTGTCTAAAGCTTATTACGACCCCGCCGGGGCTGGTGCTTATGGGGGTGTTAATAAACTACGAGTGGCCCTTAAAAATAGCAAGGGTCAGATACCTCCTCTAGACTATATCAAGAAATGGTTATTGAAACAAGACGCCTATACTCTACATACCCCATCTGCGATACATTTCCGTAGAAACAGAGTATTGGTTAGCGGTATAGATAAACAATTCCAGGCTGATCTAGTGGATATGACGGAGTATTCAGCCGAAAATGATGGTGTGCGTTTTCTGCTGACATGTATCGACGTGTTTTCAAAATATGCGTGGGTGCGTTGTTTACCATCCAAGAGTGCTAATGACGTCAGCAAAGCTTTTGGAGCTATTCTCAAAGAAGGCCGTGTCCCCGAGAAACTGCAGACCGACGCTGGAAAATAATTTTACAACAAAATGTTTCAGCGGTTGCTAGAGAGGCATAACATTAAACATTTCTCTACATATAACGAGACTAAGGCCTGTATAGTCGAGCGTTTCAATAGGACTCTAAAAACAAACATATGGAGATATTTAACGGCCGCTAACTCCAAATGGTATGTGGATAAACTACAGGACATGGTTCATGCTTATAACCACTCATACCATAGATCGATCAAAATGACACCTGTCAGCGTCGTTAAAGATAATGAGACACGTGTATTTAACAATCTCTACAAAACAAAGCCGGAAACTAAGACAGTGTTCAGGTATGATGTTGGTGATACGGTTCGAATTTCAAAAGTCAAAGCGACATTTGGAAAGGGCTACAAACAGACATATACAGATGAATATTTTACAATATCAGAGAGACTTTCAAGACATCCTCCGGTTTATAAGTTAAAAGACTATGGCGGTGATACTGTGCAAGGCACTTTTTATGAAAAGGAGATGCAAAAAGTGATTGTGACAAAAACTAAAGAATTTAAAATAGAAAAGATTATCGATAGAAAAAAGGTGGGGCGAAAGAATATGGTATTAGTCAAATGGTTGGGGTGGCCTGAGGTTTTCAATTCATGGATATCTGAGAAGGTTATAGTCCCCACGTGAAGAGAAACAGGTGTCAGTATAGCCTGTGACACAGCTGCGACACAGCTGTGACGGGATAATGCACTCTCTGAAGGAGGCTGATGGGGGTTTTTATGTGACCCTAGCAAGTAATGCCTCTGCATCGATCTATCCTCAAAATAGAATATGGAATTTCAAAACTAAACTAGCAAAAGCTATACAGACCAAACAACCCTACGAGGTAGGGCTGATTGAAGTTGTCACCCAACAGACACTCACGAGTTTAGTACACGGTTTTGTGACACATCAGCCTATGGACAGAGAGATTATCACCAAAGTAGATACCATACAGAGGGATAAGAAGAGGCTCCAGCTTAAAAACGCCACAGTGATGAAACGCCTTCGTGTGGTTTACAACAAGCGCAGGGTCTTTGATGATTATACCACACTTCCTTATGGCTACTAGACAGAAGAAGGGAGAGGGTGAAATGTTTGACCCCCGGCTTCAGCATCCATTCAGTATGGTGGTATCAGGTCCCTCAAACAGTGGAAAGACCTACTTTGTCAAAACCGTGATCGAAAACGCTGATCGGATATTTTCAGAAAAGATTGACCGTATAGTCTACATTTATTCATGTTGGCAACCTATGTATGACGAATTGTTAAAAATAAGGGTCATTCACTTTGTGGAGGGGATCCCCGCATCTCTATGCGATGATACACTCTTGCCTCCTCATATGAGAAATCTTCTCATTAATGATGACTTGATGAATGATGCTAGCAATAATTTAGAGGTTCAACATGTTTTTACCAAATATGTACACCATCGTAACCTAAGCTGTACGTATCTGGTACAGAATTTATTTATGCAAGGTAAAGCTAGTAGAACAATAAGTTTAAACACAAATTACATGGTATTGTTTAAAAGCCCACGTGACAAATATCAGATTTTGTTAATAGCTAGGCAGATGTTTCCTTGTAAGACAAAGTATTTTGTGGAGTCCTTTAACGATGCTACTTGTTTACCTTATGGCTATTTGTTAGTTGACTTTAAAGCCAAGACACCTGACCACATGAGGCTTAGAACAGCTATTTTATCGGACCGACAAGTTGTCTACACCCAGCCGTTAAAGTGATTAGCTATAAACAATGTCGTCACGCATAACCAGAAACAGTGACCGTCTGAAGCTGTTATATAAAGCACCGCCAGCTCTACGGAAAGTTATTCTACGTACAGCCAACGATGATTTTATCAAAGCTCTGTGTGAAATAGCTTTGAACATTTTACAAGGCCGGATACCGTTGTCCCCCCGTATGCACAAAAGACTGCAGAAACAAAAAAAGGACATCAGGCTGCTGGCTAGTAAGAAGGTGTTGATCTCTAAAAAGAAAAGACTTATTAATCAGACCGGGGGTTTTTTGTTGCCATTGTTGAGTGTTGCAATACCCTTGATTACCAGCCTTTTCTCAAGAGGTGGTTAACCTCTCTTATGATTATGGAGCATGCTCAAAAAATGTATCTAGTTCCTCAGCATCAACTAGATGCCTTAAAGCATACCAGCCAGCGCGCTTCTGTTAGACAGACTGCTGAAAATGAATTGGATAAAGCTATGGAGACGGTGTTGAACACACCGGATGATGATCTGCATGAAAAAGCCAAAAAGTATGGGGCTGTTCTACAACGTTATTTAGCAATGGTAAAACAAGGGGAACAGGAGAAAGGGGGTTTGACTCTATCACTGTCTGATGAGGGGGGAGGGGGTCATGCCGGCCATACAGAGGACCGTGTTGACGGAGATGGTGCTGATCATATTTTTGATGACGTGTTGAAACATATTCCTCCAAAAAGCAAGAGAAACGCTGTGTATATATTGGAATCCTTGAAGAAGTCTAAAGATGTATCGTGGACCAACAGGGGTGAAATTGTAATAAAAGGAGAGACTATAAAGGGGTCTCACTTGTATGATTTGTTAAAGAATGTTACGGCCCCCTACACTATTTTAGACTCTGCCAGACCCCATGGATGGAATGCGTTTTTAAAATCTTTAGCCTCTATAAATGTACCAACAACCTCTATACCTAGTAAACGACTAAGACAGATTATTAGCCTGTATAAGAACAACCCTGCATTGGATAGTGTTGATGCATCAGAATCAGGGGTGTCTATCCTAGGCAGCAGGTATGGCGCTACACCTGAGATAAGGAGTGTTGAACAATCAAAGACTGTATCAAGAAAAAGAAGAAAGAGGAGTATACTTAAGGAAACGGGGCCCCCTTTTAGCTCCCCTAATCAGCAAATGCGTGAATGGCTGAATTTTTGATTTAAAAGTTTTTATTTTTGGTTTTTTTTATATTGTTATGTGTTTTTTATTATTATTTATTATTATGTCATTGGCTGTATATTAAGGTGTTTTTTTATTACTATTATTATGTCATTGGATGTAATGTGTTTCATGCTTGAATAAAATCAAAAAACCACAATATTTGCCTGTCTACCTGGTCTTTTTATTTTCAAAATACATGCTACATATTACACGCTGCGACACGACTGGACACACGTAAAATGATGTTCATTACAAACATTAGATTGTATCCGATTAACAAAGTCACATACCATTTTATCATTATGGGGTAGATTATCGTCATACAGTCTCAAATACGTCTGGTAGGATACATCTCTTTGCATATTAAACAAGAAAAATACACAATGTTGTCCACATGCTGTACTTAGATGATCCTGAACCTGTTGTGTAGAATAAATTACATCGCTACAGTTATGTTTAAGAAACAGGTGTATGGCTACAGGAAACTCCGAGTATGTAGGTGGGTTGCCATAGGAGTCAAAAAAGTATCCATGTCTTTGGGCTGTAATGTATATAGCCAGCCAATGTGCACCATCTAAATTTGACGGTTCGGTATTAACCACCACCATAGCAGGTAACTGATGAACGGCTCTAGGCAGGTGGTTGCTCGCCACGACACCCAGAAAAGAAGCCTTGCGGGCAATCTTCAGACCAACAGCTGTTAGCTCAATAGTATTCATTACAACCGTTTTTAGTAATAGTCCGGTAACACCTGCCGTCTGTTCGATATTTCTATAATAGAGTCATAGACTGCGTAACAAATTAAATTGACGGTTATAGGCAGAGCTCTGCTGAATCGTACTTCAAGCCTTACGTTGCCTGTTCTGACAAGCGACACGTGTTGTCCCCATCCCTCATCTGCTTCAAGGTTGAAACAAAACAATGTATAACCATTCCCAAATTCTTTGCGATTAATGGCCATGTCCCTATCCTTCAGCTGACGGCCTGTGGCCTGAATAAGCTGGAAATATTCTCTGGTATACAGTTCGTTTCTAAAGTCAGGTTGAAAAGGTTTAGCTGGAAATGATTGTCCATCACAGTAAAGAGCTAAGAAATCTGTATCGAAATGCTGAAATCTGAAGGGATTCCTAGCATAACTGCCTGTGAATGATTCGTTTTCTACAAAGCCTATAATAATCATCTTCGGAATCTGCCCTAGAAACAGATTGTCCTGATTGCATATTCTAGTGCCTGCAGGGATGGATACATTCTTAAGACATACCCTATCAACGGGGTACTTCCCGTTAGCTTGTGTCAACGCTTTGGCATGAGCCAACTTCACGCCTGGCGCTATAGAAACCTTTTTAATAAAGACACTGGCATTCACTATAGAGACTCTGTATTCCAGATTACCAGCGGCCATAAAACAGAAATTGTTTTTTGCTCTAATGAATTTCATGCGTAGATCAACGCCGTTAATCAATAGTTTCTCCTGGAAAAACATATCTGCGTGTATAGGAGCTATCAGGTCAACTATACGGCTAGCTGTCGTATAGGCAGCCCTATTTGTTAATCCAGCATTATCTCCTGTTGGGGAACGGTCATCCATGTGACCGCTTGTGTCTTTGCTGAATAGTCCACATCCAAATTGGGTCTCCAGTGTACCGTTGCCATAGTTTAGCAAGCATTCTATAATACCCCGATAAGGATAGGTATTTGACGACTGGGTAATAAGCCTATCACCCAGCGTAATATCCACTTGTGAGAATAGTGTGCATCCAGGGTAGTTGATCAGGCCCACCTCGGCCGGCAGGGCCAAGTCTGTTCCATCAGGATTAGTAATCTTGACCCGGAGATGTAGATATGTGTTGTTTAGATCCATATAGTCTTCGCTGCTTGCTGATACAAAGAACTCTATGGGCCCGCTATCTGTTATCGCTGATAGCAGTGGTATTTCAACATAGGTACATTTATCTATCGACGTCTGTGTTAACGGTAGAGTGAAAAGATCCAGTTCACTCTTGACGCATTCTTCTGACATTCGATGGAGTAGAGCCATTGGTATTCAGTACGGATTATTCGGTCTAAAGAAATATATCGTTAGCACCTCCTCTGAAGTGACGATTTGATGCCTTATTGCTTTTCTTGGGTTTTGCCCTTTTTCTACCAACGACCCCTGTTTTATTTTGTTTTCGGCGTCTTTTAGGTGCACGGGCCCGCCCCCCGTTCGTAGGTGGGTATATAGTAGGCCTATCGAAAGAAGCAACCATGCCTGACCCCTGCTGTTGCTGCGCAGTTGATGCATGGGCTATATTTGACATCACGTCTCCTATAATGTTTCTGGCAGCCGCTTTCAAATGTGGTTTGGCTATGCTCACACCCCTTCTGAACAAAGGCATAGCCATTCTGAAGAGGCTGCGGAACATTCCCCCGATTCCGGCTCCATACTGGGTGCTGCTGCCAATGTAGCCAGGCAAACCGCTCCCTGCCTGGTTTACGTAATATTGGACGTATTTTCCCTCATCGTAAGGCGGTCTATAGCCCATCTTCCAAAAGTGTGCTAGTATCGCTGTTGTTTTATGGGTCTAAAATGCAGTTTGATGATCACTTTACCGTAAATGAATGGAATATTCAAGTTCTGGTCACACTTTAGATCAATTTCAATGTCTCCAATAGTATCTCGGGACATATGAACGTAATGCGGCCGATCGTATATCCGAATGCTGTATTTCTTGCTTGTGTCGGTGGTATTAATACACCTTAGCAGCGGTACGTAATAGTCTCCTACAAGTTGATGATCCACAATGTCGCTATAGATAAACATATTATAGCTGCCTCCGTGGATGTCGGCAGGATAGGGTGTGTAGGTCACGCGTGGCTTATCAACAGGGTACATAACCACCCCTTCTTTGAAACCAAGGATAGTGGCCAGTTTTCCTTTAAAGGCAATACCCATGAACCCATCGCCTTCGATGTATACATGGTTTCTAATACCATTATGTTGGAGTATCAGGGTACCAAAAGAAACCTGTTCTGCAAAAGATGTGTTGATTTCCTTTAAAAGCGCTGCAATGGTGTTGTAGAAGCCAACAGTTAGTGACACGTCCATCCTCCCTCTTAATTTGCCGTTCACAACTGTTGCTATGGCGTCTGAAGCAGGGAAGCTTTTCCATCTGGTGGGGTACTGAACTTCAATCAGCCCTACATCGTAGGGTTGTTTGGTCTGTATAGCTTTTGCTAGTTTAGTTTTAAAATTCCATATTCTATTTTGAGGATAGATCGATGCAGAGGCATTACTTGCTAGGGTCACATAAAAACCCCCATCAGCCTCCTTCAGAGAGTGCATTATCCCGTCACAGCTGTGTCGCAGCTGTGTCACAGGCTATACTGACACCTGTTTCTCTTCACGTGGGGACTATAACCTTCTCAGATATCCATGAATTGAAAACCTCAGGCCACCCCAACCATTTGACTAATACCATATTCTTTCGCCCCACCTTTTTTCTATCGATAATCTTTTCTATTTTAAATTCTTTAGTTTTTGTCACAATCACTTTTTGCATCTCCTTTTCATAAAAAGTGCCTTGCACAGTATCACCGCCATAGTCTTTTAACTTATAAACCGGAGGATGTCTTGAAAGTCTCTCTGATATTGTAAAATATTCATCTGTATATGTCTGTTTGTAGCCCTTTCCAAATGTCGCTTTGACTTTTGAAATTCGAACCGTATCACCAACATCATACCTGAACACTGTCTTAGTTTCCGGCTTTGTTTTGTAGAGATTGTTAAATACACGTGTCTCATTATCTTTAACGACGCTGACAGGTGTCATTTTGATCGATCTATGGTATGAGTGGTTATAAGCATGAACCATGTCCTGTAGTTTATCCACATACCGTTTGGAGTTAGCGGCCGTTAAATATCTCCATATGTTTGTTTTTAGAGTCCTATTGAAACGCTCGACTATACAGGCCTTAGTCTCGTTATATGTAGAGAAATGTTTAATGTTATGCCTCTCTAGCAACCGCTGAAACATTTTGTTGTAAAATTATTTTCCAGCGTCGGTCTGCAGTTTCTCGGGGACACGGCCTTCTTTGAGAATAGCTCCAAAAGCTTTGCTGACGTCATTAGCACTCTTGGATGGTAAACAACGCACCCACGCATATTTTGAAAACACGTCGATACATGTCAGCAGAAAACGCACACCATCATTTTCGGCTGAATACTCCGTCATATCCACTAGATCAGCCTGGAATTGTTTATCTATACCGCTAACCAATACTCTGTTTCTACGGAAATGTATCGCAGATGGGGTATGTAGAGTATAGGCGTCTTGTTTCAATAACCATTTCTTGATATAGTCTAGAGGAGGTATCTGACCCTTGCTATTTTTAAGGGCCACTCGTAGTTTATTAACACCCCCATAAGCACCAGCCCCGGCGGGGTCGTAATAAGCTTTAGACAACAGTCTATCCATATCGGGTAAGATTGACAGACTGAACAACAACCATCGTTTACATCTTTTTATTTAAAAAACAAACACCCACTCTCCACCATGTCGAGATACTGTTTACATGCTGTTTTGTTTTTCTGTACCATTTTACAAGCTATCAATCGAGCCTCAGTAAGACAATTCATATGTGTATCCGTGTTCAACTTGAAGACATCAGATACAAATGCACACACACACATAACATGACCGACACTAAAACACATATTTGCGGAGAAATAGTTTAGTAATACAGACAGATTTAAATCCATAGGCATCATGTCATGAGAGTATGTTTTGACCATATCAGACCAATCCTTATACAAATGTTTGATATATATATTATGATTGATAAAAGTAGCATAGCCCCTAGGCTTAACAGCATCACTATTGACAGCCATACTACACATCAGTACAGCAAGCCTATCGGCTACAGAATGAAACAACAGGTCATATCCACTAGAAATTAAATTACCCATTTCTTTAAAATCAGTGGCAACACCCTGCCAATGTACGGCCCCATACACGGGTTGCAGCAGCTATTTTACTCAGATGATCCGGGGTGACATACTTTTCTCTTAATTCATTTATTTTATCCATAACATATGTTTCAGATAGTAAATCGCATAGAACAGACTCCGATACACCAATCATTTTGTCAGAGGGAACTGATAGACCGGTTGTATTTTTTAAAACAGTTACTAAAAGTAGCTGGAATGGTTTTCTATACAACACTGCACATATATCATCATAATGGGCTTCGTAATGATACCATGACGGTCCTTGTAGACAACTATGGCGTCGCTGACTCGGGTTGTTGTACACACAGCCCCAACAGTCAGACCGGACCTTCTTGTTGATGATGGCTTCCACACATACACACGTCGTAGCTCTCAAAACGCCCAGGGATTCAGGGTTTAGACGCGGTGTCGTTAGGTTCCAACGCACATCCAACATCAACGTATCCGCCTCCAATGTGTTACCCTGGTCATCCTGTATATTTGATAGATACATGCGTCCCAGCTGGTCGTCATAGTCTTGTAACCATTTGCTAATTGTATCCCCTTCTAAATCATCAGCTTGCATGCTCTCGTCTCCGTATTGTGGTTCATCATTGTCCTGATCTGTATAACATAACAAATTTACATTTAGACACCAACAAAAAAAAAGAAAAGAAAAAATAGAACACATTTGGGCTTTTTTCTATATATTCACCATGTTCTACAGCTGCTTGAACAATGTAGCCTCACTACACGATAGATCATTAATGAGATCCTCTGCATTGTCTTCATCAGACCCGAATAGCTCTTTTTTAATTTCTCCGTAAGAGCATTCGCGCAGGTACTGTTTGACAACTCTGTCAATATCCTGAAAAAGCGCTTGTATCTCGGGCCAGTCACCCCACTGAATGAAAAAGACAGTGTCAAACCAACAATCAGATGCTATAGCACTGTTACGGGTCGGGTGTCTGTCTATGCAAAATGGGTCACGATTGTTCAGAAACAGGATAGGATTGGAGCAACGACGGAAAAATATAAAATCACTCTTCTTCTTCATAAAAAGATTTGTCTCCATGCGGTATATCTTGGATCCCAAAGAAAGAGATTTTAGAATTCTTCATTCTCTTGAGTGGAGCATTATGCACTGGCATATCATCCTCCATAGCCCCTTGGTTATATTGTGGTGTATGACCCATCCACATACCTAGAGAAGGCCGCTTCACGCTGTCCTGGTGCTCTGCTGTTGCTGTGTCCATGATGAGAAAGATGTGTATAACCACAAAGGATGACTGTTTTTAAAGGCAATACTATCCTAACAGACACACACCCGCTTTTAAAAATGCCCCCACCCCGTATGTCACACACACACACACACACACACACACACACACACACACACACACACACACACACACACACCATCCCATAAACACCTCTCCACGCTTGACCCCCACCCTTTCCCCATGCCCCCTTTGAAACTGTTTCACCCTTTTGTTTGATTTCAATGTATGTCGACAACCAAGACTATATGTTTTGAAAACCCCGCTTCACACACACACACACACACACACACACACACACACACACACACACACACACACACACACACACACACACACACACACACACACACACACACACACACACACACACACCATCCCATAAACACCTCTCCACGCTTGACCCCCACCCTTTCCCCATGCCCCCTTTTTAAGATAGCCCCTGTTTAATCCTTTCCCCTCAGACACACCGGAGCCACACACTCACTTCCGGCGCCTCAGACACACCGGATCCTCAGGCAACGCAGGCAACGCAGGCATCGCAGGCATCACAGGCATCACAGGCATCACAGGCATCACAGGCATCACAGCCACTTCCGGAGCATTCTGCCTATTCTAACTAAACGGATGTTTAACAAAACGGATGTTTAGCAGGAATACAACTTCCGTTTGCTCAATATGGTTAACATTGGGCAGCAGCGGTCAACACCGGTCAACACTGGGACAGACCGGATGTTGTATGTGTGGTTTCCGCTTTGATCTGACCTATGACCTGGGTGTGGCTTTTGCTCTAAAGGGGGTTGCTTATATACTACTACTCTTGTAAAATGGTACAGAAAAATGAAACGGCATGTAAGCAGTATCTTGACATTGTGGAGGTTTTCTTTTTTATAAGAAAGATGTAAACTCTGTTGAGTGTTCAGTTTGTCATCCTTAGATGATATGGATAGACTGTCTAAAGCTTATTAGGATTCTGCCGGGCCTGGTGCTTATGGGGGTATTAATCAACTATGATTGGCCCTTAAACATAGCAAAGGTCAGATACCTCCTCTACAATGTCAAGAAATGGTTATTGAAGCAAGACTCCTATACTCTGCATACACCATCTGCGATACATTTCCGTAGAAACAGAGTATTGGTTAGCGGTATAGATAAGCAGTTCTAGGATGATGTAGTCTAGTGAATATGACGGAGTATTCAACCGAAAATGATGCAGTGCGTTTTCTGTTGACGTGTATCGATGTGTTTTCAAAATACGCAGGGGTTCGCTGTTTACCATCCAAGAGTGTTAACGACGTCAGCAAAGCTTTTGGAGATGGTCTCAAAGAAGGACGTATCCCAGAGAAACTGCAGACTGACGCTGGAAAATAGCATTTACAGCATAGTCGAGCGTTTCAATAGGACTCTAAAATCAAACGTGGAGATATTTACCGGCCGCCAACTCCAAACGATGTGGATAAACTACAGGACATGGTTCATGCTTAAAACCACTCATACAATAGATCAATAAAAATGACCCCTGTCAGTGTAGTTAAAGATAATGAGATAAGGGTATTTAACAACCTCTACAAAACAAATCCCGAAACTAGTGTTCAGGTATGATGTAGGTGAATTTCAAACGTCAAAGCTACATTTCGAAAAGCTATGAACAGACCTATTCAGATTCATATTTTACAATATCAGAGACTTTCTCCTTCAGTTTATAAGTTAAAAGACTATAGTAGAGATACTGTGCACGGCACTTTTTATGAAAAAGAGCTGCAAAAAGTGATTGTGGCTAAAAACAAAGAATTGAAAATAGAAAAAAGGTGGGGCTAAAGAATATGGTATTAGTCAAATGGTTTATACAGAAATACATCCAAGCAAGCTACATATGCCGAATTGTATAATATACATACTAGTTACAATATTTTAATTGTTACACATGCAGAAGAGTATAAAATACATACTAGCTATACAATTGTAATAGTTACACATGCAGAATAGTATGAAATACATTCTAGTTATAATACTAGAATAGTTAAACATGCAGAATAATGCTTTCAGGAATCAAGCCATCACAATTATTTGCTCGTATCAGTTTCTACCCAACATTTTACGCTGGAAGCTACTATGGACAACAATAATGTTAATACCATCAATGATAAAGAGTTACAATATAGATTTGATGAATAATGGAAACTACCTGTTTGTCACCATGTGAATGGCTTCATGAACAGACATATAAACATAAACAAAAATATACAAAACAGGAGTTTTATGAAGTTGCCTTTCAGATGCCAAGAGTGAAATTTCCCTGGCAGTTCAAAGGTCAACGGGCTGCTGGCACTCTGGCTAAAGCGCTGTCTAAACATCATTCCGGGTATTAACAGCTTTCAGGGCCTCATCCTTCGGGGCCGAAAGGACACAGTCATCCACCTTAGTTTCCAGCATCTGCCTGAGGCCTGGAGCCACCTTGACCTGTCCGTACTCCACCTCACTCTCCCTTTGCTCTGCCGGCTGTCCCTGAGACGTTAATGTACGGCCCATCATCATCTCCTGCGATGGAGAACAGCGGGATGTCTGTACAAGCACAAAATTTGAAAACTTGAAAACAACAAGGGCAATAAAGTGAGTGTTAACAGTTGTCACAAAGAGCCGGACACGTTGTACCTTCATGTCTTGAGGTTCTCTTTTTCTTTAGTGCCCAGTAGACTCCCAATGCTACTAGGAGCAGCACCACCACCACTGACAGAGGACGAGCGATTATAGAGATGAGCTCTGTCACTAAGAAAAGTATGGCACAGAGGACAAACATTTATGAATACATATTTATAATTATATGTATATATTTAAATATATAAGTCTGCTTACACTTTATATTGACACTGCCTGGTTCCACAGTTGCTAATGTCTCGATGCATAAGGTGTTGCTGTCTTTACGCACCTACTGTGATATATGTGTCCCATTAGATGTGCAGTCTACATATTTGACGCACATGAGGGACAATGAGTATAGGTCATATGATGAATCAAATAGTGTGTCCAAGCTCCGTTCATTCATTCATTTATTTCCCTCATCATATTCTTCACTCACCGTCACAGACAGACAAGGTTATGTTAGCCGCGGCGTTGCTCACGTTGTTGCTGACCGAGCATGTGAGCAGTCCCAGCAGGCCCAGCTCCAGAGTGATGTCACTAGTGGTACTGGGTCCAGAGAGGAGATGCGTGTCGTTCAGCGGGTGTCCGTCTAGACTCCAGCTGTAGTGGTGTCCGTCCTCCCCGGCAGAGCAGGAAACCCTCTGCTGTCCACGGAACAGACACTCCCGGGACAGGTGGGGAGAGGAGACCGGTGCTAAGGGAAACCAACTGAGGAGGTGAGTCTTAAAGTTTGTCAGAACCAGAAACCTTTTGTTATTCTTTTGTAGAAACTTAACTTCATAAAATTATAATTAGAAGTATCCACCTCTTTAACAGCCCACCCACCCTCCTCCCAAACTAGTGCTTAAAGTACCTGACATATTTTATGCCGACATGAACAAATTGGGCAATAGCAGTATAAACAGCATTTTCACCCTAAGCACTTCTAAAGTAAAGTCAAGTGAAGTAGTAAAGTACATTTCTAAGAAGTAGAGCTAACCCTCTTTATATCAACTGTTGACAGCATTAATAATATATGGGCTGAGGGACTATTTAAAGAGCATATTTAATAGGCCTTAAAAACATTCACAAACTACAGGATAGTATGTGACATTACCGATAACACGGAGCCTGAGAGCCAACAGAGTTTCTCTAAGAGCTATGAAGTCAGAGGTTAGTGTCTATATAATCCTTAATGATAAGAGGGAAACATTAGCTTGAACCAGCTGCTTCCCACTTATCTATAATCCTTTTTACCAATAATTAGACCAACTATCAAATTCTACTGAAATATAGATATAGTTACTCACCTTGAATATATAAAAAACACATTGTTTTTGCTATTTCCATTCCTTCACCATTATATATTTTCATTGAGTATGTACCATTGTCTGACCGGTTGACGTCGTTTATAGTAAATATTCCAGTACTGACATTAAATGAATATCGAGCGACTGTTATGATCCCTGCAGCCTTTGCTATCAGAACATTGTTTTTCCTCAGTTCATAGATATCGTTTTGTGAGGACTGAGCAGGCAGCTGGACCTCCACGGTTCCTCCGAGAGAGCCAAAGCACTGGGTTGTGATGTGTGGCTGTATGGCGTTGCAGAAGGTCTTCACACCTGGAGGTTTTCAGAGGAGAATAAAACACAGGAGATATATCTCAATCGGATTCACTGACCACCTCTCACTATTACTATAAGAAATCTCTTATTACTATTGTGCTGCTTTCAAAGTAAAAACTGCGCGCTCTGTGCGTCTTCCTAAATCTCCCGCTGGCTCGGCTCTGCCGGCTGGCAGTCCAGGTGGGCGTGGCCAATTTGATCAGAGAAGAGTTTGTTGTCCCGAGTATTTTCAGGGTTACACTGACAAACTGAGCAAAATACATGTTCAGTGTGTTTTTGATACGCTTTTGCCTTGGATACTGTTTGTCTTTTTATAAATAACAAAAGTGTACTAGGCACTGGGTTGTGATGTGTGGCGTTGCACAAGGTCTATAGATATATTTCACTCAGATTCACAGACCACCTCTCAGTATTACTACAATAGCTCTCTTATTACTATAAGAGGGATTTTTATTTTCAATACAATACGTGCCATTGCAGAGGGGAACATTATACTAATACTTGTTGACATATGTCATATTTTATTACATTTGTGATTTGATTTACATAACTTCCCTATCATGTTCAACTATATGAAAATACACTACCCTAACACTCTTGATACATATATACGTATATATTACGATTTAATTCAGTAATAATGCCATGAGAATCTCACCATCAGTCACAACAATTAGTAAAACGAGCACAGCCCCAATGTCGAGCATTTCAGCCTCAGTGTTGTCTCAGTGGAGTCCACGACTTGAGCCTATTCACAGGAACCTACAACCCAGCCCAAATGAGACCCAGATGTCATCGCAAAAGTGGAAGTTGTACAACCACTGAGCAAGTTTAATATTCACCACAACTGTACTAAAATGGCCAATACATCATTACAATGAAGACATTAAACAGTACTGTTTTATGGGGCATTTTCTAAGATGCAATAATTATTCATACAAAGAAATCAGGAAATCAATTATGAACTCATACGACAATTCTCCCAATAAATTAAGTAAGTCTAGTCGTTAGGGTTTGCGTGATAAGAGGCAATCAAAAGCCACAAGAGGGAAGTCAGAGAGAGCAGAGAAGCAAACATAGCTCAACTGTTTGCCTCAAGCTCATTAGTTCCCATGAAATGGCCATGACTACCTGCAGAGGTGTAAACACTTGAACCATTTAAGTGACATAACGTGAATGTTTCTCTTCTGTGTAAGGTCAATAAGGTATACTTTCCATAAGATTGCCTGTTATTTTACATTTTGTAGCATTTACTGGAGAAAGTATGTTTCAGTCATACGTTGTAACATAAGTGTTGTTACAACATCACAATTATTAATGTGAGTTTTTGTATTGTCTCCTATTTAAAACAATAGTTATCAGTTATTCTGTTTCATTCTATTTTATTTTACTTTGAAACTTAATCGGGATAACAAATTAGAGTTAAGAAAATGCAGGCCTACCAGTTATCATGATGGGTGCTGGCGGGGCAGCAGGAGCAAAGAGAGATAGATCCAAATGCAGACTGGGACTCAGGAAATGTAACAACAGGGTTTTTATGAGATAAACAAAATAACTATGTTCCGTGAACAGGCAGAACAAACACTACAATTCGGAAACCACAAGGGACATGACAAAAACAACAAACCAACAAGGGAACAAAAGAAGTGAACAAGTATATATGTGGCAACACTGATGAGGGAATGAGGTGCAGGTGGGAAGGTTAACAAGGACGCACGGGTGAGCGGAATTAAGTGATTGGACAAGTTAAAGGACATCTGGTGGACAGGGGGAGACCAAACACTAAACAACAAACAGAAAGTCAGATCATGACACCAGCAGCCATTGCTTTTCTCAAAATATATTTATATATTTATCAATATATATTTTTACTCCAAATACATGAAATATCATACGTGAGAATATAGCATATTAGATGTTAAATACATTATTTTCCCTGTGTATTTAGGTAGACCAAATGCAAAGGCAAAGGAACGTTAACATTTTGACCCAAAATGTAGTTTCTGAGTTTAGCCTCTATGTGGCAGTATTGCATTCGAAATGTGGCACGTGATCTATTTGTAAATCAATCTATTAACAATTACACTAGAGCATTTTGTAGAAATAAGATTTGTTGTTGTAAATTAAATAACTGGTGACTGGCTCGAATAACAGCCAAGACAACTGGACATCCGCAATTGAGTTATTTCATACGCTGCAGCATATAAAAGACACCGTTTCAAAGGCAACCACGCAGAGCAGAGTTCTCAAAGAAAATCGCACTGAATAGAGGAGGGAAGCCCTTTTTGTAGAGTGGAGTAAACAGCCTCTCAAGATATCACGAGATGACGCCATTTACTATCTATAACGGGCAGCTGTCATCGGCCCCAACAGGTGCATGATGGACAGTGCATGATAGACCGCAGAGCGCCAACAGGACCACATCTCGCCGAGGAGGCGAGAGCCTCGCTGTCATCGTGGCCGAGTCTAGGCAAAGCCCCAAGTATACCAGCCGACGGCTGAGGAGCGGGGAGATCTTTTCCCTGTTGATGGCAAAACCCAAGGAAGAGAGGTGAATTATCACAGTCATGGTGTGTCTTCTCGCACTTCCTCTGAGCGGCCCCAGCACCATCTCCACACACTATGAGAAGGTGCGCGGGGCCAGAGAGTAACCGGATGGCAGGCACTGTTATACATACGCCACGCACCGGACGGCAAGCAGGGAAAGCTCTGTGAGCCTTGAGAATAGGGACGTGGAAGTAAAAATCCTTGCAGCCAGGGATGTGAACCAAGCGCCCCCTCTCACACAGTTCTCACTCTCTCGGAGCAACGCTCTGGTGGAGAACATATTGAATTTCTGCGCAACAACTACTTTGTTGAAAAAGCAAAGATCCAGAATGGGCTTGTCTCCCAAGAGACGACCCACCTCCGCTGCTAGAGCCGTGCTCGCAACGGGGTTCTGCAACCTAGTCTCCACCAACCCCATAAAGGGTGGGGGACGGTGCTTGAAGAGAATGTATGAGATGTACCCACATCAGCGTGTTATCCAACCATGTTGGTAAACGCGTCACTCTCGCCAAAAGAGAAGGCGAGCAGACAGCTGAAAAAAACCTGTCTGGTCCCTACCGCCTTCACGCCATGTGTGATGGAATTGCTCGCCTGCAAGTGGAGAAAACCACTGCAGTGCGCGCCTAAGCGACGATAGAGGACCGTGCAAAGAGCGTAATGGCAGCTCCGCCTTTTCCTTACAGACAACAGACTGTAAGAAGAGAGCGGTGAAAAGTCGGGGTCAAGGAGACTGGTGCACGAGAAACGGCATCGTGCGACGTGGACGCCGCACGGAGGCGGACGAACCTGGGCTATACTACGCCGCCCCACAACCACTTGGCTGAAGGGAGGGGCAAGGGAGCGTGACAATTATACACATGGAGCACAAGGCAAAGCTTTGTAAACATATACTGCCGTTTAGTCAAACAGACTTTATATCCTTCCATAATCTATATATAAAATATATATTTATATTATGAGGGGAAAAACGATGCAGGTCGGTCGTTCTGCTGCCTGGTGATGCTGCTGTCAGCGGCATCGAAGAGGCGGGGTCTTGCTGCGGTGGGTGCGAAATTGGGAATCTAATCCACGGCGTCAGGTCCACATAACTCGTTTCTGACTGTCATGTGACAGGCAGAGGAGAGCAGGTTATGTTGTTTACATCTGCAGCGCTCTGTGAGGCACAGACATGCGATCTGTCCCAGAGCGGCGAGCTGTTTTTGGGAACGGTTGGAAAAACCGGCTTTCCGTTCAACTTTACATTTATGGCTTTACGTTCAGACGCCATGAGTGCTGCTAGGGGGTGACTGCAAGCGAGGTATCCCACTCGCCTGTATGGTGGTCCACCCCTCTGTCTTGTTTTGTATACTTTATACAAATAGTAAAATGCAGGACGACAGGATATTGAGAAACGTAGCTCTTTATTAGCTAGCTGTTACTTGGATGTCCATGTGCTCCTGGCCATGATCCTTTGCGACTGCCCTCACGACCTGGGTGGTCTTAACCAATCATAGCACAGTATAATGCATCCAATCACAATTCAGTATGTTGATACATATGAATATTACATCTCCCTTGTTTAAAAAAAAAACAATATGTAGAACAACAAAGTGTTTTTGAATATATGCTCTGTAGTTTGAACTCGAGGTAAGTAATCATTTAAACTGCACCAACTGCATCAACATAACAGACAAATACCATATCAAGCATTTCAAGTTAACTTTCAATAACAAGTTTACAGTCTGGAACTCTTTTAGGGCAGCGATCCGCCTACACCCTTTTACATTTCACAGGTCTAGGACAGCTCTAGGCTTGACCTCTCTTCCTGACCTTGTGCGATATGAAGCTGGGCATGCCACTGTGTCAGTCAACAGGTCTTGTGGTGTGGCAGGTAAGCATGGTGTATGTTGTGCTGTGTCTGTGTGTAGTCCACCCCGTTCTCTTTCAGGGGAACAGTTCATCTCGTCAGTGTGTTGTTCTTTTGTGTTCAGGAGGTGATGACGATTGCGGCGGTACACCGCTCCTTCTGCGGTGCGAACGAGATATGAACGTTCAGTGTCAGCTGGTCGGATGACGACTGCTGGCTTCCAGTAGCCATGCTCCTGGATTCTAACTGACTCTCCGTCGTTCAGTAGTGGCAGTGGTCTGGCTGACCTGTCGTAGTATCGCTTTTGCTGTTGTTGTCTCTGTGCACGTTTTGCATACACTTCCTTGTATCTGACGACCTCAGGTTGCAGATGCTGGTTGGTGCTGGGAAGGATTGAGCGAAGTCTGCGGCTCATCAACAGCTGGGCTGGTGATTTGAAGTTGTCAACTGGAGTGTTGCGGTATTCAAGGAGACTGAGGTAGGGGTCTCTCTTGTCTGCTTTTGCTTTGTCCATGAGCGATTTAGCGATCTGCACAGATTTTTCAGCAAGGCCATTACTTTGAGGGTAATGTGGGCTTGTGGTGATGTGTGTGAACTCCCATGCTTTTGTGAAGGATTCAAACTCATTTGATTTGTAACAGGGCCCATTGTCAGATATTAGAGTCTCTACAATGCCATGCCTGGCAAAGGCTGCTTTCAGCTTGTGTATCACAGCTGCAGATGTGGTGCTGTGAAGTCTGTCGAGTTCGAAATATCTGCTGTAGTAGTCCACTGTTATAATGTAGTCCTCGTTGTT
Organism: Lota lota; assembly: GCA_026745465.1. Taxonomy (NCBI): domain Eukaryota; kingdom Metazoa; phylum Chordata; class Actinopteri; order Gadiformes; family Lotidae; genus Lota; species Lota lota. Next base: position 784,522 of record JACYXH010000429.1, on the reverse strand, counting down.
CCACGTGAACAGATCTGTTGCCACGACCTGCCAGGGTCGGTCTGGGATACTGTGAGGTAACATTGGCTCTTTGGTGTTTGAGGGGCGTCGTTCAAGACAGGTGGGGCATTTACCAACCATGTCCTCTATTTGTTTGCACATTCCGGGCCAAAACAAAATGTCCCGTGCTCTCTGTTTGCACTTTTCCATGCCCATGTGTCCAGCATGGATCTTTGTCAACATCTCTTCTCTGAGACTGGTAGGAATGATGATTTTCTCTCCTTTGAAAAGTATTCCGTTGATCTGTGATAGTTCGTCACGATGGTTCCAGAACTCTGAGGCGCTCTGAGGGCATTTTCTCCTCTCCTCAGGCCATCCTGACTGTATGACTTTCCTCAGCTGTGTGAGTTGTGTGTCTTTTTCTGTTTCTGCTCGGATCTCCTTCAGTTTTGTGTCACTAACTGGTAAGTTGCTGTACACAGTGTGCACCTGCATGTCCATGCCTTCACTGAGGCTGCTGTCCTTGTAGGTAAGAAACTTCCTGGAGAGTGTATCTGCGACAGGAATGTCTTTGCCTGGACGGTGAGTGATCGTGAAGTCGTATTTTTGTAGTTGAAGGATCATTCTCTGTAGCCTTGGCGGGGCTGCGGCTAACGGTTTCCTCATGATTGACTCGAGGGGCTTGTGGTCTGATTCCACAATGACTTGTCGTCCATAGACATGCTGGTGGAAACGCTTACATCCGAACAGAATGGCGTACAGCTCCTTTTCGATTTGAGCGTAGTTGATCTCAGTCTGTGAGAGATTTGGAAGCGTAGCCGATGGGTTTTCCTTCTTGCAGTAGCACTGCCCCTAGTCCATACTTTGACGCGTCCACCAAGACTGTGAAAAAACTGTGAAAGAAAAACCCTCACTGGCGCCTTCAGGGAACCGTGCAACTAGATCAGCGAACGGCGTGGCCATGAAGTGCTCTACTGAAATATAGATATAGTTACTCACCTTGAATGGATAAATAATTGAATGGATAATTGTGTATGTACCATTGTCTGACCGGTTAACATCCTTTATAGTAAATATTCCCATACTGACATTAAATGAATATTGCCTGTCTGTTATGATCACTGCAGGCATTGCTATGTGAACATTGTTTTTCTTCAGTACATAGGGATTGTTTTGTGGCCAAAGCACTGGGTTGTGATGTGTGGCGTTGCAGAAGGTCTTCACACCTGGAGGTTTTCAGAAGAGAATAAAACACAGGAGATATATCTCACTCAGATTCACAGACCACCTCTCACTATTACTATAATAACTCATTACTATAAGAGGGATTACATTTTGAATACAATATGTGCCATTGCAGAGACGAATTTTATACTAATAAATGTTGAAACACGTATTTTGTTATTACATTTATTATTTGAGTTACATAATTTCCCTATAATCTTCATTAAGTTAAACATACCCTACCCTAACGCTAATACTCTTGATAATATCTGGTAATGCAGTTGTGTTCTGCAATAACAAAGGTGAAGTCACATTGTGGGGAAGTCACAAAGTACAAGTTGAGTAAGGATTAATGGTATGAAATAAATGGACTCAATTTACCCAGAATTAACGTACGATGAAAGAAAAATGTTGGTTTAACCCAACAAATGTTTAATCCATAACTGACTAAATTATGTAAAATACATTACGATTTAATTCAGTAATAATGCCATGAGAATCTCACCATCAGTCACACCAATTAGTAACACGAGCGCAGCCCCCATGTTGAGCATTTCAACCTCAGTGTTGTCTCAGTGGAGTCCACAACCTGACCCTATTCACAGGAACCTACAACCCAGCCTATATGAAACCCAAATGTCATCGCAAAAGTGGAAGTTGTGCAACCACTGAGCAAACTTAATATTCACCACAACTGTACTAAAAGGGCCAATACCTTACAAGGATGAAGACGATAAACAATACTGTTTTACTGGGCATCTTCTAAAAGACAATAATCAATAATACAAAGAAATTAGGAAATAAATTATGAGTTCATATTACAATCCTCCCAATAAAAATGAATGATTTTGAAATGTTTTCTTGTCTCATTTTAAGGTGGTCTCAGTAATGAGGTGAATGGTGGGGAAAGTGCTCAATTGAAGTCTACTTTAACAAAAACTTGGGCAAGACAGTGTGGGGGTCAGTATGTTGGACTCCCAGCCCAATAGTAACCTTAAGTACATTTATAGAACACACAAAAAATGAAATACTATCCGTTTCAAAAGTGTGCATTTCATACATCCAAGCAAGTTACACATGCAGAATAGTGTAACATATATGCTAGTTTTAATAATATAATAGTTACACATGCAGAATAGTATAAAATACATACTGGTTATAATGTTATATTAGTTACACAAGCAGAATAGTATAATATACATACTAGTGATAATGCTACACTAGTTGCACATACAGAATGGTGCTTTCAGGAATCAAGCTGTCACAATTATTTGCTCGTTTCAGTTTCTTTCCAACATTTTATGCTGGAAGCCACTATGGACAACAGCAACAGAGGAAAAAAAGTTACAACTATTAATAATAAATACAGTAATTGAGATTTGATGTATGATGGAAACTACACGTTTTAAACTACATGTGAATGGCCTCATG